>OZ018319.1:217900421-218455421 GCA_963969495.1 Ceratothoa steindachneri
ACTGGTATATAAAAGGAATCTTAATTACTACATATTTGTGGTACAAAAAAATATTGACCTCGCTGACTATTTATTTTTAGGTCGCCCTTGGTTTGTTTCCCACTGGACCCTTAATTAA
Source organism: Ceratothoa steindachneri (assembly GCA_963969495.1). NCBI lineage: Eukaryota > Metazoa > Arthropoda > Malacostraca > Isopoda > Cymothoidae > Ceratothoa > Ceratothoa steindachneri. The sequence goes on from OZ018319.1 coordinate 217,900,540, forward strand.
GCTCCCTTGATTTTTTCTTTTTATTTGCATTCTGGTTAATTTTATTAAAAAAAGAATCATCGGACTGGTTTTTTTTTATGTCAAATTGTATTTTTTCTTTTAAAGGTCAATGTCTTGGAACCTCACCCGCACCTTCCAGTCCTCGCTACAAGCGGTCTTGACAATGAAATAAAAATGTGGGTTCCCACCCTTGGAGATGATCCCAAATTAACTAACGTGCAGAAGGTAATACTTAAATCCAAAGCTTACTACCATGAGAATCAAAATGTTAAGATATCTTCTCTAGTGGTAGAAAATTACCCGCAAGGACTAACTATATTTGAGCATGGGGGGGGGAGTTCTTTCATTTGAACTTTTCTGAATTTTCCCTCCACTTTGTGTTTCCCTATTATTTTGACTATCATCCTTTACTAGTTTTCTGTCTAAACTCGGTTGTGAATTAATCACAGCAACCTTGGTTATCATGAGATTTGTCATTTCATGATCAAAAGGGTTGTGTCGGTGTGTGTCAATTGCATGTGGAGGATTGTGCAACTGTAGGGGGATCTAAGGCTATATATCTCCCATAGCTTTTCACTTTCTTTACAGCTCTCTCGTTACAAACTTTATGGCTTAGATAACCGCTCTTTCCTTTAAATTAATAAACAAATCAAGGGGATGGTAAAAGCCTAGGAAATAGTCATCATCAACCGCTCTCTTATTAGGTGCATTTGGCCCGCATTAAGCCTCCCCCCGGCCGAGTGCCAATAAGGAAGGTCTGACTCACTGAGTTGTTACTCTCTTTGACAGGGCCTGGATAAGCTGGGGCATTCTTCCTAGCCTCATCATATACAGCCCCCTTTTTTTCTAAGCGTATCCCCCTTCCTTATTTCCTCTTTGTAGGTTTAAGGTCCTGACTAGCTACTTCATGCCATGTCAAAAGAGAGGCTTTGGAACCTCCATTAACAAGGCCCGTAGATTGCCATAGAGTAGGACTTGAGGGGGTTCTGAACACTAAGAGTGCTAATAATGAAAAGATCGGGTTTGCCCCAATAAGCCCTTCCCTCTGCCCAATGGGCCCACCACCTACCTCTCTGCGGCTGTTCTCGAGGGCATAAGGCCCTTACTTCTTATGGTGGGATGACTTTATTGCCTTGTTGGTTACCCGGCCGACTAAGAGTTTCGGATCACGTCTCTGGGTCTGTCATAGGACAGATAATCACATCGTGGACGTCTTATCAACGACAAGTATGACCTAATAAGAGATTCCACTTTTTCGCACCCCTCTCTCCCTGTTCAGTCGGGAGCTGCGACCCTGAAACAGTGATTGTCCGCTGGGCAACTTCCTTTTCGGTGTGCATTCGCGCCAAGTATGGACAATTTTTTAACGCGCCTGGAGATTGGGCCCCTGGAATGGCCGAAAATGTGAGACGGGAGTAGCTAGATCCAAAATATAGTCCACCAACCCTCTTTCTCACTTTTATGGACTCATGTTTTCATTTTCTCCCGGAACTACATTTCTGATTACATCCCAATTAGTGAAACCGCGCCCTACCTTAAGAGGTGGGGTGGCCGAGGATTAAGACAAAACTCTAATTCGTGGAGGGGCGCCCATCTCACCAACCAAAACTGGTAAACAGTTTTTCTTAGATGCCAACACTTGAGGCATTGAACCACATCTCTCGGCTATGCCGAAACGCACAGATTTTGGTTTTCCTTGGCCAAGACTAAGGCAGTGCAATTCTGCTGCCATCAACGGCTCCACCCCGAACCGGACTTGTTCCTAAACGGGATTCGCACCGTTTCCTGGGTCTTGCTTTTGAGGCCGCTGGCTTCAAACGCTTTCTGCTTATTCCTTCACTGATGACAGCATGTTGTCCAAAGGCAACATGATACATCAGAGAAGAGCATTAGCTAGCTTGATTTATAGCGAGCGAAGGGGAGCCTTTCCGAGGTGGCCATGATTAGTGCCCTTGGAAACACAATGGCTCGCCAGTGAATGTGACGTTGCACTGTACCATGAACTTCGTAAAGGAGTGGTTTATGCGAGGGATCTCGTGGACTACTCCTTAGAAAACATTACCTTAGAGCTGGCCGACCAAGGGGCGGTCAAGGTCGAACGTCTGATGAGAATAGTGGGAGGGGCCTCGAGATCCACCCTTGCACTCTTCGTCACGTTCGACCGTGACAAGCTCCCTGAATCACGGCGTGCTGGTTGGTATCGCTATCGCGTGAAGGCATTTGTGCCACTGCCGCGGAGGTGCTACTACTGCCACCGCTTCGGCCATACGAATCGCTCCTGTCGACGTGCAAAGTCTGATTTACCCCAAATCTATGTAAGTTGCTCCAAAGCCGCACACGATAACTCCCTATCGTGTGTGGCTAAGTGTGTCAATTGCGGAGAGCCGCACCCCGCTTCGAAGCAATATGGTGCGTATCTCCTGGAGAAGGAAATCCTGGCCCTTCAGGCTGCGGTTAGTCTTTCATTTCTTGAAGCTAAGGACTTGGTCTTGGCGCGCCCGGCACTGCCTGAGATGTCTCCAGGCCTACAAACATCATCGTTTTCGCGCCCATTCGGAACCCTTATGCGGGGCCGAGCAGAAAGATGCCCCATTTGCACCCGGCATAATTTCTTCATTCTTCTCTGCTTTAAATACCTCCTTTCAGGAAGTAGCAGTGCAGATGCACTTGAATAGTTGGTATATTGTTATTTCTGCGTACATTCGACCGTCGGCCGACTTCGACGCATGGTACATCCGTCGTCTCGTGGCATGATTGCCGAGGCACTTTTTACTGCTCTGGAATTTGAACGGTAGACAGACACCCCGTCCTTGAAGACTACTCGATCAATCCGAGGGGTCACGTATTTGCCGTGCTGGAGAAACACTTGAATGATAGGTTTACTTTAAAGCGAGTTGCATTCCGCTCTCGTTTCTTGGGCGGACACCTCTCCTGGTCCGGCCGATGTCCCGTATACCATGGTTCTAAGTGAGCGAGTGATGGCATTTCTGTTAGATTTGTTCAACAGGATCTAGACAGAGGCTATCCTCCCACACTCCTGGCGAATGGCTACTATGCTTGCTTTTTGCTCACCGAGGAAAGATCACTCTACCCCGGTCGGTTTCCACCCAATCTCTTTTTTACACATCTCTAGCCAAGCTTGAAATGCGAAAGGTGGACTCGATCTACCACACTGGTCTCCGCCTCGCAATCGGTGCTTTCCGCGCGTCCCATATTGAGAGCTTGCTTGTCGATGCCGGTGAATTGCTACTTGCTTTGCCTCGTGTACGCGCCGGCTCGTCGCAACCCTGCCTCCAACGGTACCCACTGCTTCTGCGGCTGATCTCGACGGTGCCTATGCCATCGAGGGACGCCAGTCATACCATAAGCCCTTTGGGTTAAGGGCTAGGAAACTTCTTCGAGTGCTCGGTGTAGCTCTCGGGCCGGTCACTCCTCTGGAGATTACCCCCTTTGACTATTTGTTGCAACGTCTCTGCTCCCAAACCTTCCACACGTCGTGTCGCGCTTAATCCTTGCTTGCCAGCGTATATGGCGTATCCCCTCTTTTAAGGGACAGGTGTTCTACCACCCGCCTATCTTCACAGTCGAGTTAGATTTTAATACACCGTTCACATCGGATTATAACGCGATGTGCCCGATTTTGAGACTAGGTCGTGATCTATAGCGCCCCGATTCCTTTCAGGTCATTGAAATTTCCACGCCCCATGGTTTGAGGTACAGTGATTCTATGGTTGCCCCTAGCTGGGCGGATGTCGAAATTATCTAGTGCTCAGTTCCTGGACATTTAAGGAAAGAGGCTGCTAGATTGCACACTGACTAGGCAGGACTCAGCTCAGCCCTCTGCTTGTTAGGCAAAGAAGATGGGATTAAAGTTACGTGCTATCTCGCTATGACTGTTCCAGTGGACCTACTTACACCCAATGCCTCGCCGCCTTCAGGTCGCTTTCTCTCGTCCTCGAATTGGGTACACTCGCGGGACGCAACGCTATTTGATGGAGCGCTGCCCTGCGACGACTACATTAACCCCTAGACTTTTTCAAATTCTTATTGAATGTCCAGTTTGGGAGATATTGTTCCTTCTACTTGGGACTAGTTCGTATTGAAGAGGGTGGCGTCCCCCATTTTATTTGACTGTTTTTGGTCGCATGCTCCTCTGCATGGGTGAGGTGAGACGCTTCATTCTTACTTTTATTTTGGTTCGTTTCTTTGTTTTTTGTTTAATTTTTTTTAATGTACCCTAATAATAGGGTAAAATAAATGTCGGTAACCTATGCCCTCGATTGGCAGACTCACCAGATGGGCGCTTAAAAAATTCTCAAATTTCTCAACACTCATTTTGGTCGTTACCGATTCGGGCACCCCCATCTGATGGAGTTATCCCGTGAGCTCTTCTGCGAAAATGGTTTGGTATTCAGACGAGTACGTTGCTTTTTTGCTACAATCAACTTCTCTTGGCTAGTTTCGCGTGCTGTACCTGGACGATAGGCGTCGCCATCGTCTCAATCTGTTGCTCTGAGCTGCTTCCTGCGCGCCAGGTCGTGGTGTCATAAAATTAGACGAGGCGTTCCTCCTGCAGGATATTCGAACTTAACTTGGAGATGAGAGGTATTTTTATCTGACGATGTACTAGACTTCTGTAGGTTTTTTTTTTTTTTAGAGCTTTTTTTATGCATACAACTACTAATCATTATTTACACTCGTACTTTCTTACATCTTTGGTATTGCCGTGGTTATGCCCTTTATGGTTACCAGCATGATGGGATATAAAAATTATATATAAAAAAAAACTAAAACACTGCATCGGATTGACAAACACCATTGAGAATCGGATGCATCTCAACACATTCACAGCGAATCTAACATTTAGATATACTCCATATAACCCGCAAATAAACCCCCGAGAGGAGAAGCCCTCTCGGTTGGGGGTATTCAACAAGGCTGCTTGCTTGTCGAGAGCACTTGGCCGTAGGCAGTACAACAGTAATAACAAGGCTTCTGCTACCTGGTTGCCATGACTATAATGTAGGCAATAAATGAGCGAATGTCATGACTGAGCCGGGGTTTGTAGGTCTACAGGAGTGAGATATTTTTTTTTAAGAGCCATCTGGCGAGGGCCTACTAGTGCAAAAGAGGAGTGAGAAAAGTGGCTTCCCATTTTTGTTTTATTAGTTTTGGGTACTGATGTATGCTCGCACCCATTCTTTGGGCATAGTGGTGTTATTATGATGCTGTTCCTCTAGACCTCGAATGCGTTTTCCCGGCTTCTTTTCCCCCAGAATTTAAGGTTGGTAGAGTTTGCTTTTTAGCAGCCCTTTAAGCCCTAGTATGTTTCGCTACTCCTATTATCTGTTCATTAATTTTTTTCAACCCTTCTCTCCTTTCTCGCACTGGCTCAACCGGACTATGGACAATAGAGTGCGTCCAGGTAGTTTAGAAAAAAAATACACGAATTTCTCTTGCAGACTGTTCGTTCTAACGTTTTACGTCGCTTACGGGAGAACAACGACGAGTCTCAGCAAGGTTTGGATACGCACATGTTGATGGTACTTTTCCAGCAGCTTCGCAGAACTTCCACGTTATTAGGACGGGTGAGTGTCACGTTTTATGTTGGTGGTTCTCTTCCTGCAGCTTCGTAAAATCTCCAGTTACTCAGTGTCTCACGTCTTATTGGTGGTTTAGTGACTTTTCGAAGCTACACGAGGGTTGTTTTAGTTTGTCCAACGATCTTCATTTGCAGCCGAGGACCGGATCCGGGCAGGGTGCGAATGCAAGCGATGATCTCGGAATGGTCGATTCGAGCGATACCCCGGCTGATTCATCGAGCGACGGCGAAGCCGCTGATAGTGATGATTCCAACCCTTCGCAGCGAGGTGACGTTGTTCAGTGCTCCACGCATTAAGTCGTTCTTTAGCGTTCCAAAGCTGTTGACGCTCCTGCTCGATTTTTTGTAGCTTCTCTGGAATGGTCTTGGCCCAGGGTAACGCGAAGGCTCTCGCAGCAGACATACACGGAGGATCCTGAGTGACACGGGGAGATGAATATTCTTATTCAACAGCTGTTGGTACTTTCGGTTTTCTTGTATTTGTCTCGCTACCATTCCGATTAATTATTCATGGTTGTTTTTACTTCTCTCTACCGTTGTATTATTGCTGTTCGCGTGGGTGTGAGATGTGGCTTGTTTACTTGCTCGCCTTCTTACCGTGTGTAGGTGTTTATATTCAAGGAAGGTTTTGTTTTGTTATTTCAACTAAATTAGCATAAAACATGCGCGTTAGGAATGACGGGCATTTATTTAACACTTTTGAGTTGTTTATTTTACACCTAATATGGTGAGTCCTTTTGAAAACTTTACTTTTTTTTCTTTCGGGGAGAGGGATTGGACATAATATATATATATATATATATATATATATATATATATATATATATATATATATATATTTATATTTAGGCTTGAGTGGATGCACGAAAATATCGTGTCAATATAGTCTGATAGAAAACTACATTTAAGGTAATTGTCTACTGTGATATCAAACTCATGTATATATTTCCTCTTAGTTCATAAGGGATGTTACATAAATATATTTTGTATGACCGTAAGCATCGATTAAAAGTTGACTTTGCAACTGTTAGATACCGTTTCAAACTACAAATTGAAAGTTTATAACCATTTAGTTGGAGCCACTTGGCTCAAAATGGAGGGTGTTTTTTGTCCAGGTGCTCCCAAGAAGTCTAGCAAAAATCAGTATGCAATTAGTATTTCTCAATCTTCCCATTTTTTCAACAGCTTAAGTATTTTAAGCATAAGGTCTTCTTTTTTTTTGTATACTTGGTGTATCGAGGTCTTTACAATTTTAGAACAAAATATTGTTCATGCTTATTTTTTTTAATTGAAATCCCTTTTTAGTTAGGTTTTGTTTTTCTTATTAATTTACCGCGAATTTATATGTGGCTTTCCTGCGGTTGTGGCGGACCTACTATGTTCTCGTAGCCTCCCGCGACACGGTGGCGAGAGAGAGAGATAATGTCATCAGTGTGGCGTCATTTATGAGTCGTTGAATTGGTGCATGAGGTGAAGATACTGACTAATCAATCCTCAGTCTATAGATGAATTTGGGGATTTGCTGGCCCAAGCGCTTATTTCACCCATTTTCAGTACGCTGTCGCATGTCAACACTCCAGTTTGGGTGAAATGACGGTTGTGAGGCTACTAAATTTAATGCTCTGGAGTCATTTGAAATATTTATCCTTTTACATTATAATTTTGAAAGTTATATGTACATTTGTGTAAAATGTTATGCTACTTTGCTGGACTTTGGTTCCCGTTATCTTGTACTAATATTGTCATAAATAGCTAAACATATCTTTAACGCTTCACGTATGTCATCGATTCCCAATTCTAATTCAGTTGGATATTTTGGCTATGCATTTTAATGTTCTCCATCGGCAAAAAGTGTCTTCGCGCCCATCAGGCTACTGAAGTGACCCTTGTATGTGTAATAGTCATTTATGAATGGAGTTGTTCCAGAGAAATGGTGATCCTTGTATTCAGTGTAAATAAAAGACTTGTTTTAGCTTTCTTTGTTTATGAGTAAATAACTTTTAAGTTATTATACTGTGCGTATTTATTTCGTCCATCATTTATTACCCGTTCCTCCTGCTCGGCTGATTTGTAGGATTGTTGCCAGATGGCTCTTGCCTCCGTCGAAGGAACTGGATGCGGTAGGTCTTTCTCCATAGGAAGTTCCTGCTGGTCGTCCGCTAAGACTTGTCTTGCCTGCACTCGTGCCACCCTGTGTAGACTGTTAGATGGGGAACGGCACGGCCTTCCGACCCATGTGTTTGTAAAGAAGTCCTGGGTGAGTTCACTTAAATGCTCTAGCGCGCCTGGGGAAGCTGGTGTGTTCACCATTTTCCTATGCCCTCATTTTTTTCGTTTCTCTATGTTTAAGGGCCTGATTAAATACCTTAGGCCGTGTCAGAAGATGCTTTTGGACCTCTTTAAATACGCCCGCGGGTTGAAAGAGACCAAGCTTGAAAATAGTCTGTGCGAATAATGGAAAATGCGGTTAGGCCAAAATAATCCCTTTACTGCGCCTAATGGGAGGTCGATTCTCTACGGCCGTTGCATAAGGCTGTACTGCCTATGGGGGCGGGTTATAAGTGCTTTATTGACTGCCAAAACGTTAAAGTTTTCTTCGTCTGTCAAGTGATAAACCTACAGTTCTTGCCGTCTTGTCAACCACTTAGTGAGTGGTGCTCATTTGGGAGCCACGACTCTTTGAGAGGTGAGTATCCGGTGGGCAACATCCGATTGGGCATCACTTTTTAGCGCCTGAGTTGGGGAAGCTGGACGCGAGATATACCCATTCCCCTTTCTTATTTTTCTTTGTTGTACTTTTCTTTTCTTTTTTTAGATTAGCGCTAAAAAAAAATTAAAGCTAAAAATGAAAAGTTAATCTTGCCCCAACTTTGTGTTAAGCTGGGTGAGGCCGGCTACAACACGACTTTGTCTTGTGGAGGGGCTCCTCTATCACCACGCCCCCAATTAGTAAAGGAGTTTTCCCTTTACCTATGGAGCAGCCCCCTTGCAGCTTCCTTTCCCTCTACCCAGGAAGTAGCCCCTATGCTTTCTCAGGGCCCTCCTCCAAACGTCTATCGGCGAATTTCTTCCTCGGAGTTTCCCCTCGCCAACTATCTGGGATTTTTGCGCCGCTCCCCCATTTTCTCTTGCAAGGGCCTCGAAAAAAAAAACTCAACCGAACCAACTGCTCACGAAAGGCACAGCAGGAGGCCTCGATACCCCCTAAGTACTTTGGTACTACTCTCGCTCTTTGAACCGGCGTGGCCGCACCTAGATCTTTTCCATAGAGGACCGGTGCGCCAGACCCTCAGATGTGCAGACTTAAAATAGGCCTCTGTTGGGGTCACCGACCCCACGAGAGAATGAGCAAAAGAAAACCCCTCCCTGAGTCTAGCACGGACCCCGTATGCCCTCGCTCAAGACGCCAGGATTTTTTCCCGTGGGAGAATGGTGACAGCGGGTACCACTCCCGAACCAGAATCAATCTCTGGTCAAATCATCCCAAGGGCAGACGGGCCCCAGACGGAGGCCCCCCTGAGATAGACATGGTCCTTGAGGCAACCCAGCCTCAGACGTTAGGGCCTTCCATGGGAGCGAATCCGGGCTCGGCGCCAAGCACCGAACCCGAATCTGCCCCTATGCAAGGTCATCCTCAAATGGACTGGGTTTCCAAGATAGTGCAAGGAGGGGAGTAACAAGGAAAGAAGGTACCCTAGAAGACCTTACGGTCCATTCAATAAGGGTACCTTTGGACTAGCAGTCGAGCGGGCACATCTCTGCTCATATGCTTTACGTCCTTAAACGGCCATTTTTCAAGACCCTGTCTAGTCTTGACTTGAACTGGTCAACAGATTCACTGTTAACTTCCACTGGAAGTGCGTTCCAACTACCGCATATACTGTACGTGAAAAATTTTCCACACAAATCGCGGTTGTAACGCTTCAGTGCAAGTTTAAAGCCGTGATTTCTTGTTCTGCTCTCAACAAGTGTGAAAATATCCCTGTAGTCAACATTGTCGAAACCTCGAAGTATTTTGAAAACTTCGATGAGTTGACCACGCAGTCTACGGGTTCCCAACGAGAAAAGATCTAATTCCCTTAATCTATCTTCATAACTTTTATGTCTCATAGAGGGAATCAGTTGCCCTGGCTTGTACGCGTTCCAATCTCGCGATGTCCTTTCGAAATGGACTCCAAAATTTTACGGCATACTCCAGGTGCGGTCGGACAAGTGAGTTGTACAAACACAGTACAATCTCCTTGTTCCGATATCCAAACTGGCGCTTTATGTAGCCTAGCATCCTTTGGGCCTTTTTCTCCGCCTGAATGCACCGTTTCGAGAACTTGATGTCACTAGTGATTGTTACACCCAAGTCCTTCTCAGTGTCACTCGATTCAAGAGCAGTGCCCTTAAGGACATACTGAGATTGGAGGTTTCGGTGGCCGATATGCATCACTTTGCATTTGCTCACGTTAAAAGGCATTTGCCACGTGTCCGACCATTCCCCAATCTTCCCAAGATCTTCCTGCAGGCCAGAGGTATTTCCATCCTTTGCAACGTTCATACCAAGCTTGGTATCGTCGGCAAATTTGGAAATCTTGGCAACCATGTTATTGACGTAGATGATGAATAGTAGTGGTCCCAGGGCAGAACCTTGAGGCACCCCGCTAGTAACGGGCACCCACTCAGAAGATTGTCCATTTACCACCACCCGTTGCCGTCTGCCACTTAGCCAGTTCTCGATCCAGCCGGCTACCTTTCCGTCTATGCCAAGCGCTCGCACTTTCCGGAGAAGGCGGTGGTGTGGTACCTTATCAAAGGCTTTCTGAAAGTCTAAGTACACCACATCCACCGCCTTGTCCCGATCGTGCTCACTGAAGACGAAGTGGAAGAATTCCACTAGGTTCGTCAGGCATGACCGTTGCCTTTGGAAGCCGTGCTGGAAACTCCTCAGGAGCAGGTTTGACTCAGGTAGAGGGATCTCCTCCGACCGATGCCACTGCAACTGCCAGGACTTTCTCGATCTCGGAGAAGGACCTGGCTGAGGCAGGTCCATCTGGCCTGGGGGCTCCTGCCGGCTGATGGGAGAAGCGGGTTCATTCCCTGCCCTCCTCTCCTAAAAAGAATATAAATAGGAAAAAGACTAGGGGCTCCTCTCCATCCGTGGGGGCTGCGGGGACGGATAGGTCTGCTGCCACTTCGGTAAGCGACCAAGCCAAGATCGGCACATCCGGCCCCTCTGCCCCCCCAGGTGCGAAGCCTCGATAACATCTGGGCCCCTCATTCAAAGGTTACCTGGCGTTTTCGAGCCCACTGGCTTCAAACGCTTCCTCGTTATTCGCTCGACTGCCCCCTTAAGGGGCGCAGCGATTTGCCATCCTGGCTGCCGTGCTGACGAGATCCAGCGCTCTGTCCGGCCCCAGCTTAGCCTCTCTTCCTTCCTTCAGATAGCCCGATTTCTCCCCTACCTCGTCGCTTTTCATACAACCTCTCCCACAACTTTCTCTGGTCAGCCTCTAATTTCACAGGGTAGATGCTGACCTTCTTCTCAAGCCAACCACCCTGGATCGGGGCTGAGGGGAAAGGGGACATTGTTCCCTAACCCCTGAGCTCCGGTTCGGGATGGAGGTTTATTAACAACCCGCTTCATCCCCACCCATACCTTCCTCACATCCCTTCTCCTCTCCTCTTCACATTCTATCAATTTTACGCCGTGTCCAAGGTGGAGCCGCCAGGCCGCCAGGCCACCAGACGGGAGGGGTGGTCCCGAATGGCGGCGCCTGGCTCTGCTGGGCCTGTAAGCACCTCTTGCAGTGCGGGCTACTGCAAGAGGTGGTGAGCGATTGCGTCCCGTAAAACAAAGAGGGTCACCATGCCCAATGATGCAAAACAAATAAATCTCCCCGTAATTCCCCCTAAAACAACGGAGCCGCCCTCGTGCAGCTCCACAGAAAAGATGGAGGTCCCTCCCCCCCTGTGCTTGCGCAGGGGGCCCACCATACCTCTTTAACCAGAGAGGAGGCTTACTCCTCTCCTACGCCTACGCCCCGTAAGGGGCGCGGCGATTTGCCATCCTGGCCGCCGTGCTGACGGGATCCAGCGCTCCGTCCGGCCCCAGCTTAGCCTCTCTTCCTTCCTTCAGATAGCCCGATTTCTTCCCTACCTCGTCGCTTTTCATACAACCTCTCCCACAACTTTCTCTGGTCAGCCTCTAATTTCACAGGGTAGATGCTGACCTTCTTCTCAAGCCAACCACCCCGGATCGGGGCTGGGGGGGGAGGGGACATTGTTCCCTAACTCCTGAGCTCCGGTTCGGGATGGGGTTTTTTTAACAACCTGCTTCATCCCCACCCATACCTTCCTCACATCCCTTTTCCTCTCCTCTTCAAAATCTATCTTTTTTACGCCGTGTCCAAGGTGGAGCCGCCATGCCGATGGACTGCCAGGCCACCAGGCGGGAGGGGTGGTCCCGAATGGCGGCGCCTGGCTCTGCCGGGCTTGTAAGCACCTCTCGCAGTGCGGGCTACTGCGAGGGGTGATGAGCTATTTCGTCCCGTGGCAAAAATAGGGTCAGCATGCCCATAGATGAACAACCAAAAAAAACCCAAACCCCTTTAACTCCCCCTTGCTCATCGACGGAGCCGCCCTTGGGCAGCTCCACCGAAAAAATGGAGGTCCCCCCCCCCTGTGCTTGCACAGGGGACCCTCCATATTTCTCTAACCGGAGAGGAGGCTTACTCCTCTCCTTCGCCTACGGGTACAGGGGACTCCCCCTCACCCCCTTCTCTGGAGGTGCTTTCGGGCACCTCCCTTTTCCCAGCGGCAGTCCCATCTTTTCTTTTCAAGGGGGCTGCCAAGAAAGCCAGCAGGCAGCCCTTAGCCAGCCGCTCCCCATCAAAGCGGCTCGGTAGGGCAAACCCCCTTAGGGGGGAGAGGGAAGCCAGGCCCCTTCGGTCGCTTCCCTCAAAAGACCTGCTGGCAAGAATATTAAACCTTGCCGGGGTCAAGGCCTGTGCCTCCCCATACAAGACTGGCGACACTGCCAAGGGGACCTGCGATGTCCTGGGAGGGGATGGCCAACTGGAGGCCCCTCCTGTGATAGACATGGTCCTTGAGGAGACCCAGCCTCAGACGGTAGGGCCTTCCATGGGGGGGAATTCGGGCTCGGCGCCAAGCACCGAACCCGAATCCGCCCCTATGCAAGGTCCTCCTCAAATGGCTGAGGGCTCCGAGGCAGTAGAAGGAGGGGAGGGATCTCCTCCGACAGGTGCCCCTACGACAACCAGGACCTTCTCCATTTCGGAGAGGGACCTGGCTGAGGCCGGTCCATCTGGCCTAGGGGCTTCTGCCGGGGAAGGTGAAAAGCGGATTCATTCCCCGCCCTCCTCTCCAAAAAAGAAAAAGACTAAAAGGACGAAAAAGACTCGGGGCTCCTCTCCATCCGCGGGGGCTGCGGGGACGGATGGGTCTGCTGCCACTTTGGTAGGCGACCAAGCCAAGATCGGCACATCCGGCCCCTCTACCCCCTCGTGTGCGGAGCCCCTGACTAAGACCAAGAGTGCACAGGGCGGAGCCTCGATGACATCGGGGCCCCTCATTCAGAGGTTACCTGGCGTTTTCGAGCCCGCTGGCTTCAAACGCTTCCTCGTTATTCGCTCCACTGATGGCACCATGTTGTCCAAGGGCAACATGATCCATCAGAGGAGAGGATTAGCTAGTGCAATTGGTAGAGAGCCGAAGGTAACCCGTTTCTCGGACGGGAGCCTTCTGGCGAATGCGGCGAATCCCGCCGAGGCGGCCAAGATAAGTGCTCTTCGGACACTTCATGGCACCCCGTTGAGTGTGACGCCGCACTCTACCATGAACTTTGTAAAAGGAGTAGTTTATGCGAAGGAACTCGTTGACTACTCCATAGAAGACATCACCCTAGAGCTGGCCGACCATGGGGCGGTCAAGGTCGAACGTGTGATGAGAAAACAGGGAGGGGCTTCGAGACCCACCCCTACACTCTTCGTCACGTTCGACTGTGACAAGCTCCCTGAGTCGGTGCGTGCCGGTTGGTACCGCTACCGCGTGAAGGCATTCGTGCCACTGCCGCGGCGGTGCTATTACTGTCACCGCTTCGGCCACACGAATCGATCATGTAGACGTGCAAAATCGGGGTCACCCGAAGTCTGTGTAAATTGCTCCAAGGTCGCACACGATAAGTCCAAATCGTGTGTGGCCAAGTGTGTCAATTGCGGAGAGCCGCACCCTGCTTCTTCGAAGCAATGTGAGGCATATCTCCTTGAGAAAGAAATCCTGGCCGTTCAGGCCCAGGATCGACTCTCATTCCGCGAGGCTAAGGACTTGGTCCTGGCGCGCCCGGCTCTGCCTGGGACGTCATATGCCTCAATAGTTAGAAAAGCACCCTCTGCTCCTGGCCCATCCAGGCCAACGAGCACGGTTGTTTCCGCGCCCATTCGGAGCCCTTCTGCGGGCTCTACTACACCCGGGCGCTCCCCTGGTAGAGCTGGCGGCAAAAAGGGTTCACACCCAGCCCCGGCTAATACCAGGGCTCCCCCCTCTTCCCCCAGCGTGACCGTTTCCCGTAAGGCGAAACGGCCACGCGCCTCCACAGAGTCGTTAGACTCACAGGAGGCAACACCCCTGAAGATGGTCGCTAGGCCATCTTCCGGGGTTCCTAAAGCTGTTCCCCGAAAGGAGGACAGCAACAAAGGAGCTTCGGCCCCTTCGCCCACGCCCCGAGGTGGAGCGAGTGGCTCGGAGATGGTGGTTCCTCGAAAAGAGGGCCCCCCGCCTCCCAAGCCGCAACGCCCGCCTAAGGTTTCGAGGCGGAGGGAGGAAAAGACTCGCATGGCGAGCCCAACCTCCCCCAATAAGTCCTCGAAGGCGACAGCGCCTTCAGCGCCCGGGGTTCTGCCCCCGGGAAGCGTACGGCCATTCCCGTGAGGGTCTTTAATTCGAGGAGGGCCCCCGCGTCTCCTCCGAGCTAGGCCTGGAGGGCATATTCCTTCAATGGAATTGCCGTGGACTCCGGGCCAACTGGGAGGAGCTGCGGAGGCTCGTTTCGTCCCGTTCCCCGTTAGCTATTTTTTTGCAGGAGACCATGCTAGGCGCGTGCGCGCTGCCTGCCCTCCCGGGGTATAAGGGTCTTGCGACCCCACCACCGCGGGATGGCGGGCTGGGGGATGCGCGGTTTACACCCGGCATGATGTCTCCGTTCTTCCTTTCTCTTTAGATACCTCCTTTCAGGCAGTGGCTGTGCAGCTGCACCTGGATAGGAGGTATACTATCATTTCTGCGTACATTCCACCGTCAGCTGACTTCGACGCGGGGGACTTCCGCCGCGTCGTGGCACGGTTGCTGAGGCCCTATCTCTTGCTTGGAGATCTGAACGGCAGGCATCCTCTGGGGAGATTACTCCATAAATCCCAGGGGACAAGTCCTTGCCGATCTGATCGAAGAGCTTGAGATGGGTGTCCTAAACGTGGATGAGTTTACGCATCACTGTCCGAGAACCGCTTCATTTTCTTGCCTTGACCTATCTTTGTGCTCTTCGGATGCACAGCCTGATTTTGATTGGGGGGTGGTCGATGACCTCCATGGTAGTGATCACTTTCCCATTCAAATATCATTTTCAGGGCAACTGCCGCCTGAGAGACCACCTCGGTGGTGCTTGGCGCGGGCGCGGTGGCCTGCATTTCAGGAAATGACTGAATTCTCTATCTCAGTCGAGGAGTTTAGGTCGGTAGATGAGGCCGTTGAGTTCTTCTCCGGCAACCTCATCGCCGTAGGCCTGACTACTATTCCTAGGACGTCTGGCCGTTTTGCACGCCGACCACTCCCATGGTGGTCGGCCGAGTGTGAGACGGCCCTCAAACAGAAGCGTTATGCCTACATGCGCTATAAGCGCCGCCCGAACGATTTCACTGTCGCTGAATTTCGTCGGGCTAGGGCTAGGTTCCGGTATATTTCGAAGCACGCCCGCCGCTCTTCTTTGCGGGCATACGTGTCTTCACTTAACGGGAAGACCCCTTTAGCTGAGGTGTGGAAGCGAGTCAAAAGGATTCGGGACAAGTTCTCGCAGGACCCCCCTCCCGTTCTCCAGGAGAATGGGACCGCAATCTCGGACCCCGCGTCCGTGGCGGAATCCTTAGCCACCGCTTTTTCCGCATTCTCTAGCCGTGATGCTGCTCCGCCAGCATTCAATGCACGTCGTGATGTCGCGGAAGGCCGCCGGCTGGACTTTACCTCCAGAGGCGGAGAACCCTTCAACGACAAGTTTACTGTGAGTGAGTTGCGTTCCGCTCTCGCTTCGTGCGCGGACACCGCCCATGGTCCGGACGATGTCCCGTACGCCATGCTTCGACACCTGGGTGAGCGAGGCATGGCCTTTCTGTTAGATTTGTTCAACAGGATCTGGGTGGAAGGTCTTCTCCCAGACTCCTGGCGAATCGCTACTGTGCTCGCCTTTCGCAAGCCGGGGAGAGATCACTCTACTCCGACCGGTTTCCGCCCAATCTCTCTAACCTCTTGCGTGTGTAAGTTGATGGAGAAATTGGTAAATGTTAGATTAGCCTATTTCCTGGACAGCGGAGGCCATCTGTCTTCTGCACAGTGCGGCTTCCGTAAGCTCCACTCCACGTCGGATGCTCTGCTCCGACTGGAAAGTGCCGTCTGCGAGGCTTTCCTTCGTAGACAGCACTACGCCACGGTGTTTTTTGATCTGGAGAAGGCCTATGATACCGCATGGCGATACGGTATCATGGAGACTCTCCACACGATGGGGGCGAGGGGACGCCTCCCAATTTTTATATCTGAATTTTTGCGAGATCGTCGATTCCGCGTACGGGTGGGGAGAGCCCTCTCCGGCCTAAAGGAGCAGGAAGAGGGTGTCCCGCAGGGAAGTGTCCTCAGTGTCACACTCTTTGCCCTGAGCATCAACGGCATCACCTCGGTGCTGCCGGAAGATGTTCTCGCTACGCTCTACGTGGACGACCTTTCGATCTCTTTTGGCGCGGCCCAGATGCCAACTCTGGAGCGTCGACTCCAACAGGCATTGAACCGCGTCTCTCGCTATGCCGAAGCGCACAGGTTTCGGTTTTCTTTGGCCAAGACTAAGGTGGTGCACTTCTGCCGCCATCCACGGCTTCACCCCGACCCAGATTTGTTTCTTAATGGGGTGCGCCTGGATGTGGTTGAGTCGCACCGTTTCCTTGGTCTTGTATTCGCCTGACGCCTCACCTGGGAGGCTCATATTCGCAGCCTTAGGGTCTCTTGTACCCGCGCCATGGACATTCTCCGTTCCGTGACGTTCAGCGCTTGGGGCGCTGATAGGGCTACCGCCTTACTTTTTTATCGATCCTTTGTTCGCTCGAAGCTCGACTACGGATGCGAGTTTTATGCATCCGCAGCCGAGCGTTTATTGCGGAAGGTGGATTCGATCCACCACACCGGCCTTCGCCTTGCGACCGGTGCCTTCCGCACTTCCCCCATTGAGAGCCTGTTGGTCGATGCTGGGGAGATGCCACTCGCTCTGCGCCGCGTGCAGTGCATCACTCGCCTGTACGCGCGAGCCCGGCGCCTCCCTCAGTCGCCAACAGCTCTCACTGCATCCGCAGCTGATCTCGATGGTGCCTATGCCGCCGAGAGACGCCAGTCATACCCTAAGCTCTTTGGGTTTAGGGCCAGGAAACTCCTTCGAGAGGTAGATATAGCTCTCGGGCCGGTGGCGCCCCTGGTTCTGCCCAGGACGCCACCCTGGAGGGTACCACATTTGGCTATTTGTCGCCACGCCTCTGCTCCCAAAGCTTGTACTGCGCCGGGAGTATTGCGTTCGACCTTTTTGGAGCACACATCGTGTCACGCTGGTACCGTGCCAGTGTATACGGATGGCTCCAAGTCCCAAGAGGGGGTCGGCTTCCACGCCGTATCCCCTCTGTTTGAAGTCAGCGGGGCTCTACCAGGCGCTGCGTCTGTCTTCACGGCCGAGCTGGTGGCAATACACCACTCGGTACGGGAGATTACGCGACGTGCCCGGTTCGGAGACCGGATTGTGATCTATAGCGACTCACAAAGCGCCCTGAGTGCTCTCGGGGCATTGGAATCTCCGCATCCCCTGGTTCGCGATATCCGTGACGCCACGGTTTTGGCGAGCCGGGCAGATGTCGAGATTATCTTCTGCTGGGTTCCTGGACATGTAGGAATTGCGGTGAATGAGGGCGCCAAAGAGTCCGCGAGGACTCTGCGACCGGACCAGCGTTTCGCTCTTCCTCACACTGACTACATGGCAGGAATACGGGCAGCTCTTCGGACTGCTTGGCAAAGAAGATGGGAGACGGTCTAAGGGAACTTAAAGTTGCCTGCCATTGCGCCGCGACTGTTCCAATGGACCTATCCCCCAATGCCGCGGCGGCTTCAGTTTGCTTTCTGTCTTCTCCGAATCGGGCACACTCGTGTGACGCATCGCTATTTGATTGAGCGCTGTCCTGTGCCCTATTGCAACGACTGCGTCGTCCCCCAGACTGTTCGGCACATTCTTGTCGAATGTCCCAGTTTGGGTGATCTTCGCGCACGACACCTGTCCCGGTACCGGGATGGGCGGGGTCGCTACCGCCTGTCCCTTGTACTCGGGGCGAGTGCGTGTACTTTGACTGGTGAACTTATTGACTTTTTAGGGGAGGCTTGCCTTCTCCCTTTCATTTAACCAGGTGTAATTGTTGTTGTTTTTGTTAATGTTTTTGTTATTGCTTTGTTATTGTTATTTCATTTTATTGTTGTTTCCTGTTCAATTTTTTAAAGTAGCCTAGAACTAGGCTGTTTTTTTACGGCAACTTATGCCTAAGTCAGCATGCGGCTCCATGAGTCGATGCGTGCCGGTTGGTACAGTTTCGTCGTGAAGGGATTCGTGTCATTCCCGCTGCGGTGCTATTACATTCCCCTCTTCGGCCATACGAATTGCTCCAAGGCTGCACACGATAAGTCCAAATCGTGTGTGGCCAAGTGTGTCAATTGCGGAGAGCCGCATCCCGCTTCTTCGAAGCAATGTCGTGCATATGTCCTCGAGAAAGAAATCCTGGCCGTTCAGGCCTAGGATCGACTCTCATTCCGCGCGGTTCTGGACTTGGTCCTGGCGCGCCCGGCTCTGCCTGGGACGTCTTATGCCTCATTGTTTAGAAAGACACCCTCTGCTCCTGGTCCATCCATGCCAACGAGCATGGTTGTTTCCGCGCCCATTCAGAGCCCTTCTGCGGGTTTTATTCAACCCGGGCGCTTCCCTGGTAAAGCTGGTGCCACAATGGGTTCACACCCTTTCCCCAGCGTGACTGTTTACCGTAAGGCGAAACGGCCACGCGCCTACACCGAGTCATTAGATTCACAGGAGGCTACATTCCCTGAAGTTGGTCACCAGGCCATCTTCCGGAGTTCCTAAAGCTTTCCCGAATTCTGTGTAAATTGTTCTGGACTTGGTCCCGAATTCTGTGTAAATTGTTCTGCACTTGGTCCTGGCGCGCCCGGCTCTGCCTGGGACGTCTTATGCCTCAATAGTTAGAAAGACACCCTCTGCTCCTGGCCCATCCAGGCCAACGAGCACGGTTGTTTCCGCGTCCATTCAGAACCCTTTGCGGGTTCTATTCAACTCGGGCGCTCCCCTGGTAAAGCTGGTGGCACAAAGGGTTCACACCCTTTCCTCAGCGTGACCGTTCCCTGTAAGGCGAAACGGCCACGCGCCTACACCGAGTCGTTAGATTCACAGGAGGCAACACCTCTGAAGTTGGTCGCCAGGCCATCTTCCGGAGTTCCTAAAGCTGTCCCCCACGCCTAGTGGTGGGCTAAGTAGCTCGGAGACGGTGGTTCCTCGAAAAGAGCGCCCCACGCCTCCAAAGCGGCAACGCCCGCCTAAGGTTTCGAGGCGGAGGGAGGAAAAGACTCGCATGGCGAGCCCAACCTTGCACAATAAGTCCTCGAAGGCGAGAGCGCCTGGGGTTGTGCCTCCGGGAGGCGCACGGCACCCCGTGAGGGTCTTCTGTTCAAAATGGGCCCTGGCGTCTCCTCCGAGCTAGGCTTGGAGGGCATATTCCTTCAATGGAATTGCCGTGGACTCCGGGCCAACTGGGAGGAGCTGCGGAGGCTCGTCTCGTCCCGTTCCCCGTCAGGTATTTTTCTGCAGGAGACCATGCTAGGCGCGTGCCCCCTGCACGCCCTCCCGGGGTATAAGGGTTTTTTGACCCAACCACCAGGAGAATGGGGATGCGCGGTTTACACCCGGCATAATGCCTCGGTTCTTTTCACTTTAGATACCTCCTTTCAGGCAGTGGCTGTGCAGCTTCAATTGGATAGGAGGTATACTACCATTTCTGCGTATATTTCACCGTCAACTGACTTCGACGCGGGGGACTTCCGTCGTGGCATGGTTGCCGAGGCCCTTTCTCTTGCTTGGAGATCTGAACGGCAGGCATCCTCTTTTGCGAGATTACTCAATAAATCCCAGGGGACAAGTCCTTGCCGATCTGATCGAAGAGCTTGAGATAGGTGTGCTAAATATGGATGGGTTTACGCATCACTGGCCGAGAACTGCTTCATTTTCTTGCCCTGATCTATCTTTGTGCTCTTTTGATTGGGGGGTGGTCGATGACCTCCATAGTAGTGATCACTTTCCCATTCAAATATCATTTTAAGGGCAACTACCGGCTGAGAGCCCACCTCGGTGGTGCTTGGCGCGGTGGCCTGCATTTCAGGAAATGACTGAATTCTCTATCTCAGTCGAGGAGTTTGGGTCGGTAGATAAGGCCGTTGGAGTTCTTCTCCGGCAACCTCATAGCCGCGAGCCTGACTACTATTCCCAGAAAGTCTGGCCGTTTTGTACGCCGACCATTCCCGTGGTGGTCGCCCGAGTGTGAGACGGCCCTCAAACAGAAGCGATATGCCTACCTGCGCTATAAGCGCCGCCGAACGAATTCCTGTCGGTGAATTTCGTTGGGCTAGGTTCCGGTTTTTTTCGTAGCACGCGCGCCGCTCTTCTTGGCGGGCATATGTGTCTTTACTAAACGGAAAGACCCCTCTGGCAAAGGTGTGAAAGCGAGTCAAAAGGATTCGGGGGGTGGGGGGCAAGTTCTCGCAGGCAACCCCCCCCCCCCTCCCTCCCGTTCTCCAGGAGAACGGGATGCAATATCAGACCCCTCGTCCGTGGCGGAATTCTTCGCGACCGCTTTCTCCGCCAGCATTCAATGCACGTCGTGATGTCGCGGAAGGCCACCAGCTGAACTTTACCTCCAGACGCGGAGAACGACAGGTTTACTCTTGAGTGAGCTGCGTTCCGCTCTTGCTTCGTGCGTGGACACCGCCCATGGTCTCGACGATGTCCCGTACGCTATGCTTCGACACCTGGGTGAGCGAGGCATGGCCTTTCTCTTAGATTTGTTCAACAGTATCTAGGTGGAGGGTCTGATCCCAGATTCCTGGCGAATTGTTTCTGGGGGGATCACTCTACTACGACCGGTTTCCGCCCAATCTCTCGAATCTCATGCGTTTGCAAGTTGATGGAGGAATTGGTAAATGTTTGATTAGCCTTTTTTATGGACAGCGGAGGCCATCTGTCTTCTGCACAGTGAGGCTTCCTCAAGCTCCACTCCTCGTCTGATGCTCTGCTCCGACTGGAAAATGCCGTCTGCGAGGCCTTCCTTCGTATACAGCACTACTCCACGGTGTTTCTCGATATGGAAAAGGCCTATGATACCGCATGGCGATACGGTATCATGGAGACTCTCCACACGATGGGGGCGAGGGGACGCCTCCCAATTTTTATATCTGAATTTTTGCGAGATCGTCGATTCCGCGTACGGGTGGGGGGAGCCCTCTCCGGCCCAAAGGAGCAGGAAGAGGGTGTCCCGCAGGGAAGTGTCCTCAGTGTCACACTCTTTGCCCTGAGCATCAACGGCATCACCTCGGTGCTGCCGGAAGATGTTCTCGCTACGCTCTACGTGGACGACCTTTCGATCTCTTTTGGCGCGGCCCAGATGCCAACTCTGGAGCGTCGACTCCAACAGGCATTGAACCGCGTCTCTCGCTATGCCGAAGCGCACAGGTTTCGGTTTTCTTTGGCCAAGACTAAGGTGGTGCACTTCTGCCGCCATCCACGGCTTCACCCCGACCCAGATTTGTTTCTTAATGGGGTGCGCCTGGATGTGGTTGGGTCGCACCGTTTCCTTGGTCTTGTATTCGACCGACGCCTCACCTGGGAGGCTCATATTCGCAGCCTTAGGGTCTCTTGTACCCGCGCCATGGACATTCTCCGTTCCGTGACGTTCAGCGCTTGGGGCGCTGATAGGGCTACCGCCTTACTTTTTTATCGATCCTTTGTTCGCTCGAAGCTCGACTACGGATGCGAGTTTTATGCATCCGCAGCCGAGCGTTTATTGCGGAAGGTGGATTCGATCCACCACACCGGCCTTCGCCTTGCGACCGGTGCCTTCCGCACTTCCCCCATTGAGAGCCTGTTGGTCGATGCTGGGGAGATGCCACTCGCTCTGCGCCGCGTGCAGTGCATCACTCGCCTGTACGCGCGAGCCCGGCGCCTCCCTCAGTCGCCAACAGCTCTCACTGCATCCGCAGCTGATCTCGATGGTGCCTATGCCGCCGAGAGACGCCAGTCATACCCTAAGCCCTTTGGGTTTAGGGCCAGGAAACTCCTTCGAGAGGTAGATATAGCTCTCGGGCTGGTGGCGCCCCTGGTTCTGCCCAGGACGCCACCCTGGAGGGTACCACATTTGGCTATTTGTCGCCACGCCTCTGCTCCCAAAGCTTGTACTGCGCCGGGAGTATTGCGTTCGACCTTTTTGGAGCACACATCGTGTCACGCTGGTACCGTGCCAGTGTATACGGATGGCTCCAAGTCCCAAGAGGGGGTCGGCTTCCACGCCGTATCCCCTCTGTTTGAAGTCAGCGGGGCTCTACCAGGCGCTGCGTCTGTCTTCACGGCCGAGCTGGTGGCAATACACCACTCGGTACGGGAGATTACGCGACGTGCCCGGTTCGGAGACCGGATTGTGATCTATAGCGACTCACAAAGCGCCCTGAGTGCTCTCGGGGCATTGGAATCTCCGCATCCCCTGGTTCGCGATATCCGTGACGCCACGGTTTTGGCGAGCCGGGCAGATGTCGAGATTATCTTCTGCTGGGTTCCTGGACATGTAGGAATTGCGGGGAATGAGCGCGCCGATGAGGGCGCCAAAGAGTCCGCGAGGACTCTGCGACCGGACCAGCGTTTCGCTCTTCCTCACACCGACTACATGGCAGGAATACGGGCAGCTCTTCGGATTGCTTGGCAAAGAAGATGGGAGACGGTCGAAGGGAACTTAAAGTTGCGTGCCATTGCGCCGCGACTGTTCCCATGGACCTATCCCCCAATGCCGCGGCGGCTTCAGGTTGCTTTCTGTCGTCTCCGAATCGGACACACTCGTGTGACGCATCGCTATCTGGTGGAGCGCTCGCCTGCGCCCTATTGCAACGACTGCGTCGTCCCCCAGACTGTTCGGCACATTCTTGTCGAATGTCCCAGTCTGGGTGATCTTCGCGCACGATACCTGTCCCAGTACCGGGATGGGCGGGGTCGCTACCGCCTGTCCCTTGTGCTTGGGACAGATTCGTGCACACTGACTTGTGGACTTGTTGACTTCTTGGGGGAGGCCGGCCTTCTCCCTATTATTTAAGCAAGGTTTGTTTGTTTGTTTTTTTGCATTTGTTTTGTTTTTTGTTTGTTTGTTTTTTTTCTTTAGTTGCACGCTCCTGCGCCGGGGGGACCTCTCCCCGACGCACCAGCTTGCTTCCTTTCCCCCTTTTGGGGTGTTGTTTTTTTTTTCTCTTTAATTTCATTTTAAAGTAGCCTAGAACTAGGCCAGTTTTAATACGGCGACTAATGCCCAAGTAGGCAGTCGCCAGATGAGCTCTTAAAAAAAAAAAAAAAAAAAAAATTCGATCTCTTTTGGCGCGGCCCAGTTGCCAACTCTGGAGCGTCGACTCCAACAGGCATTTAACTGCGTCTCTCGCTATGCCGAAGCGCACATGTTTCGAATTTCCGTGGCCAAGTCTAAGGTGGTGCACTTCTGCCGCTATCCACTGCTCCACCCAGACCCATACTTGTTTCTTAATGGGGGTACGCCTGTAAGTGGTTGAATTGCACCGTTTCCTTGGTCTTATATTTGACCGACGCCTCACCTGGGAGGCTCATATTCGCAACCTTAGGGTCTCTTCTACCCGTGCCATGGATATTCTCTGTTCCGTGACGTTCAGGGCTTGGGCTGCTGATAAGACTACTGCCTTACTTTTTTATCGTCCTTTATTCGTTCGAAGCTCGACTACGGATGCGAGTTTTATTCATACGCAGCCGAGCGTTTATTGCGGAAGGTGGACTTGATCCACCACACCGGCCTTCGCCTTGCGACCGGTGCCTTCCACACCTCCCCCAGTGAGAGCCTACTAGTCGATGCTGGGGATATTCCACTCGCTCTACGCCGTGCACAGTGCATTATTCGCCTGTACGCGCGAGTCCGGCGCCTCCCTCAGTCGCCAACAGTTTTCACTGCATTTGCAGCTGATTTTGACGGTGCCTATGCCGCCGAGAGACGCCAGTCATACCCTAAGCCCTTTGGGTTTAGGGCCAGAAAATTCCTTCGAGAGCTAGGTATAGCTCTCGGGCCGGACTAGCCCCTGGTTTTGCCCTGGACGGTACCACATTTGGCTATTTGTCGCCACGCCTCTGCTCCCAAAGCTTGTACTGCGCCGTGAGTATTACGTTCGACCCTCTTTGCAGCACACCTCTTGTCACGCTGGAACCGTGCCAGTGTATACGCATGGCTCCAAGTCCGAAGATGGGGTCGGCTTCCATGCCGTATTCCCTCAGTTTGAAGTCAGCGGGGCTCCGCCAGGCGCTGCGTCTGTCTTCACGGCCTAGCTGGTGGCAATACATCACTCGGTACGGGAGATTACGCGACGTGCCTGGCTCGGAGACAGATTGTGATCTATAGCGACTCACAAAGCGCCCGTAGGGTTCTCGGGGCATTGGAATCTCCGCATCCCCTGGTTCGCGATATTCGTGACGCCATGGTTTTGGCGAGCCGGGCGGATGTCGAGATTATCTTCTGCTGGGTTCCTGGACATGTAGGAATTGCAGGGAATGAGCGCACCAAAGAGTCAGCGATGACTCTGCAACCGGATCAGCGTTTCGTTCTTCCTTACACCGACTACATGTTAGGAATACTGGCATCTCTTCGGGTTGCTTGGCAAAGATGGAAGATGGTCTAAAGGAACTTAAAGTTGCGTGCCATTGCGCCGCGATTGTTCCCATTGACCTACCCCCCAATGCCGCGATTGCTTCAGGTTGCCCCCGTAAGGGGCGCGGCGATTTGCCATCCTGGCCGCCGTGCTGACGGGATCCAGCGCTCCGTCCGGCCCCAGCTTAGCCTCTCTTCCTTCCTTCAAAACACTTGTTTCCTCTCTTTTCACACAACCTCTCCTACAACTTTCTCTGGTCAGCCTCTAATTTCACAGGGTAGATGCTGACCTTCCTTTCAGCTAACCGTCCTGCATCGGGGCTGAGGGGGTGGGGGACAATGTTCCCTAACCCCTAAGGTCCGGTCTGGGGTGGCTGGTTTTAAACAACCTGCTTCATCCCCACCCATACCTTCCTCACATCCCTTTTCTTCTCCTCTTCACAATCTATATATTTTACGCCGTGTTCAAGGTGGAGCCGCCATGCCGATGGACTGCCAGGCCACCAGGCGGGAGGGGTGGTCCCAAATGGCGGCACCTGGCTTTGCCGGGCTTGTAAGCACCTCTCGCAGTGCGGGCTACTGCGAGAGGTGTGCACTATTGCATCCCGTGTTAAAAAAAGGGTCACCATGCCCAATGATGAAGACCAAAAAAAAAAACTCAACCCCCAACTTTCCCTGAAACATCATCGGAGCCCCCCTTGGGCAGCTCCAGCAAAAAAATGGAGGTCCCTCCCCCTGTGCTTGCACAGGGTACCCTCCATATTTCTCTAACCGGAGAGGAGGCTTACTCCTCTCCTTCGCCTACGGGTGCAGGGGACTCCTCCTCACCCCCTTCTCTGGAGGTGCTTTCGGGCACCTCCCTTTTCCCAGCGGCAGTCCCCTCTTTTCTTTCCAAGGGGACTGCCAAGAAAGCCAGCAGGCAGCCCTTAGCCAGCCGCTCCCCATCGAAGCGGCTCGGTAGGGCAAACCCCCTTAGGGGGGAGAGGGAAGCCAGGCCCCTTCGGTCGCTTCCCTCAAAAGACCTGCTGGCAAGAATTTTAAACCTTGCTGGGGTCAAGGCCTGTGCCTCCCCAAACCAGACTGTCGACACTGCCAAGGGGAACTGCGATGTCCTGGGAGGGGATGGCCAACTGGAGGCCCCTCCTGTGATAGACATGGTCCTTGAGGAGACCCAGCCTCAGACGGTAGGGCCTTCCATGAGGGCTCGGCGCCAAGCACCGAACCCGAATCCGCCCCTATGCAAGGTCCTCCTCAAATGGCTGAGGGCTCCGAGGCAGTAAAAGGAGGGGAGGGATCTCCTCCGACAGGTGCCCCTACGACAACCAGGACCTTCTCCATTTCGGAGAGGGACCTGGCTGAGGCCGGTCCATCTGGCCTGGGAGCTTCTGCAGGCGGAGGTGAGAAGCGGGTTCATTCCCCGCCCTCCTCTCCAAAAAAGAAAAAGACTCGGGGCTCCTCTCCATCCACGGGGGCTGCGGGGACGGATGAGTCTGCTACCACTTTGGTAGGCGACTAAGCCAAGATCGGCACATCCGGCCCCTCTACCCCCTCGTGTGCGGAGCCCCTGACCAAGACTAACACCAAGAGTGCACACGGCGGAGCCTCGATGACATCGGGGCCCCTCATTCAGAGGTTACCTGGCGTTTTCGAGCCCGCTGGCTTCAAACGCTTCCTCGTTATTCGCTCCACTGATGGCAGCATGTTGTCCAAAGGCAACATGATCCATCAGAGGAGAGGATTAGCTAGTGCAATTGGTAGAGAGCCGAAGGTGACCCGTTTCTCGGACGGCAGCCTTCTGGCGAATCCCGCCGAGGCGGCCAAGATAAGTGCTCTTCGGACACTTGATGGCACCCCGGTTAGTGTGACGCCGCACTCTACCATGAACTTTGTGAAAGGAGTAGTTTATGCGAGGGAACTCGTTGACTACTCCATTGAGGACATCACCCTAGAGCTGGCCAACCATGGGGCGGTCAAGGTCGAACGTGTGATGAGAAAACAGGGAGGGGCTTCGAGACCCACCCCTACACTCTTCGTCACGTTCGACTGTGACAAGCTCCCTGAGTCGGTGCGTGCTGGTTGGTACCGCTACCGCGTGAAGGCATTCGTGCCACTGCCGCGGCGGTGCTATTACTGTCACCGCTTCGGCCATACGAATCGCTCATGTAGACGTGCAAAGTCGGGGTCACCCGAAGTATGTGTAAATTGCTCCAAGGTCGCACACGATAAGTCCAAATCGTGTGTGGCCAAGTGTGTCAATTGCGGAGAGCCGCACCCTGCTTCTTCGAAACAATGTGGTGCATATCTCCTGGAGAAAGAAATCTTGGCCGTTCAGGCCCAGGATAGACTCTCATTCCGCGAGGCTAAGGACTTGGTCCTGGCACGCCCAGCTCTGCCTGGGACGTCATATGCCTCAGTAGTTAGAAAGGCACCCTCTGCTCCTGGCCTATCCAGGCCAACGAGCACGGTTGTTTCCGCGCCCATTCGGAGCCCTTCTGCGGGCTCTACCCAACCCGGGCGCTCCCCTGGTAAAGCTGGCGGCAAAAAGGGTTCATACCCTGCCCCGGCTAAAACCAGGGCTCCCCCCTCTTCCCCCAGCGTAACCGTTTCCCGCAAGGCGAAACGGCCACGCGCCTCCACCGAGTCGTTAGACTCACAGGAGGCAACACCCCTGAAGATGGTCGCTAGGCCATCTTCGGGGGTTCCTAAAGCTGTCCCCCGAAAGGAGGACAGCAACAATGAAGCCTAGGCTCCTTCGCCCACGCCCCGAGGTTGAGCGAGTGGCTCGGAGACGGGGGTTCCTCGAAAAGAGGGCCCCCCGCCTCCGAAGCCGCAACGCCCGCCTAAGGTTTCGAGGCGGAGGGAGGAAAAGACTCGCATGGCGAGCCCAACCTCCCCCAATAAGTCTTCGAAGGCGACAGCGCCTCCAGCGCTTTGTCCGGCCAACCGCGTTCGGGGTTCTGCCCCCGGGAAGCGTACGGCCATTCCCGTGAGGGTCTTCAGTTCGAGGAGGGCCCCCGCGTCTCCTCCGAGCTAGGCCTGCTGGGCATATTCCTTCAATGGAATTGCCGTGGACTCCGGGCAACTGGAAGGAGTTGCGGAGGCTCGTCTCGTCCTGCTGCCCGTTAGCTATCTTTTTGCAGGAGACCATGCCAGGCGCGTGCCCCCTGCCCGCCCTCCCGGGGTACAAGCGTCTTGTGACCCCACCACCACGGGATGGCCGAGCTGGGGGATGTGCGGTTTACACCCGGCATGATGTCTCCTTTCTTCCTTTCTCTTTAGATACCTCCTTTCAGGCAGTGGCTGTGCAGCTGCAAAAGGATAGGAGGTATACTATCATTTCTGCGTACATTCCACCGTCAGCTGACTTCGACGCGGGGGACTTCCACCGCGTCGTGGCACGGTTGCCGATGCCCTATCTCTTGCTTGGAGATCTGAACGGCAGGCATCCTCTCTGGGGAGATTACTCCATAAATCCCAGGGGACAAGTCCTTGCCGATCTGATCGAAGAGCTTGAGATGGGTGTCCTAAACGTGGATGAGTTTACGCATCACTGTCCGAGAACCGCGTCATTTTCTTGCCTTGACCTATCTTTGTGCTCTTCGGATGCACAGCCTGATTTTAATTGGGGGGTGGTCAATGACCTCCATGGTAGTGATCACTTTCCCATTCAAATATAATTTTCAGGGCAACTGCCGCCTGAGAGACCACCTCGGTGGTGCTTGGCGCGGGCGCGGTGGCCTGCATTTCAGGAAATGACTGAATTCTCTATCTCAGTCGAGGAGTTTAGGTCGGTAGATTAGGCCGTTGAGTTCTTCTCCGGCAACCTCATCGCCGTGTGCCTGACTACTATTCCTAGGACGTCTGGCCGTTTTGCACGCCGACACTCCCATGGTGGTTGGCCGAGTGTGAGACGGCCCTCAAACAGAAGCGTTATGCCTACATGCGCTATAAGCGCCGCCCGAACGATTTCACTGTCGCTGAATTTCGTCGGGCTAGGGCTAGGTTCCGGTATATTTCGAAGCACGCCTGCCGCTCTTCTTGGCGGGCATACGTGTCTTCACTTAACGGGAAGACCCCTTTAGCTGAGGTGTGGAAGCGACACAAAAGGATTCGGGGCAAGTTCTCGCAGGACCCCCCTCCCGTTCTCCAGGAGAATAGGACCGCAATTTCAGGCCCCGCGTCCGTGGCGGAATCCTTCGCGACCGCTTTTTCTGCATTCTCTAGCCGTGATGCTGCTCCGCCAGCATTCAATGCACGTCGTGATGTCGCGGAAGGCCGCCGGCTGGACTTTATCTCCAGAGGCGGAGAACCCTTCAACGACAAGTTTACTGTAAGCGAGTTGCGTTCCGCTCTCGCTTCGTGCGCGGACACCGCCCATGGTCCGGACGATGTCCCGTACGCCATGCTTTGACACCTAGGTGAGCGAGGCATGGCCTTTCTGTTAGATTTGTTCAACAGAATCTGGGTGGAAGGTCTTCTCCCAGACTCCTGCCGAATCGCTACTGTGCTTGCCTTTCGCAAACCGGGGAGAGATCACTCTACTCCGACCGGTTTCCGCCCAATCTCTCTAACTTCTTGCGTGTGCAAGTTGATGGAGAAATTGGTAAATGTTAGATTAGCCTTTTTCCTGGAGAGCGGAGGCCATCTGTCTTCGGCACAGTGCGGCTTCCGCAAGTTCCACTCCACGTCGGATGCTCTGCCCCGACTGGAAAATGCTGTCTGCGAGGCTTTCCTTCGTAGACAGCACTACGCCACGGTTTTTTTCGATCTGGAGAAGGCCTATGATACCGCATGGCGATACGGTATCATGGAGACTCTCCACACGATGGGGGCGAGGGGTGCCTCTCAATTTTTATATCTGAATTTTTGCGAGATTGTCGATTCCACGTACGAGTGGGGGGAGCCCTCTCCGGCCCAAAGGAGCAGGAAGAGGGTGTCCCGCAGGGAAGTGTCCTCAGTGTCACACTCTTTGCCCTGAGCATCAACGGCATCACCTCGGTGCTGCCGGAAGATGTTCTCGCTACGCTCCACGTGGACGACCTTTCGATCTCTTTTGGCGCCGCCCAGATGCCAACTCTGGAGCGTCGACTCCAACAGGCATTGAACCGCGTCTCTCGCTATGCCGAAGCGCACATATTTCGGTTTTCTTTGGCCAAGACTAAGGTGGTGCACTTCTGCCGCCATCCACGGCTCCACCTCGACTTAGATTTGTTTCTTAAAGGGGTGCGCCTGGATGTGGTTGAGTCGCACCGTTTCCTTGGTCTTGTATTCGACCGACGCCTCACCTGGGAGGCTCATATTCGCAGCCTTAGGGTCTCTTGTACCCGCGCCATGGACATTCTCCGTTCCGTGACGTTCAGCGCTTGGGCCGCTGATAGGGCTACTGCCTTACTTTTTTATCGATCCTTTGTTCGCTCGAAGCTCGACTACGGATGCGAGTTTTATGCATCCGCAGCCGAGCGTTTATTGCGGAAGGTGGATTCGATCCACCACACCGGCCTTCGCCTTGCGACCGGTGCCTTCTGCACTTTCCCCATTGAGAGCCTGTTGGTCGATGCTGGGGAGATGCCACTCGCTCTGCGCCGCGTGCAGTGTATCACTCGACTGTACGCGCGAGCCCGGCGCCTCCCTCAGTCGCCAACAGCTCTCACTGCATCCGCAGCTGATCTCGATGGTGCCTATGCCGTCGAGAGACGCCAGGCATACCCTAAGCCTTTTGGGTTTAGGGCCAGGAAACTCCTTCGAGAGGTAGATATCGCTCTCGGGCCGGTGGCGCCCCTGGTTTTGCCCAGGACGCCACCCTGGAGGGTCCTACATTTGGCTATTTGTTGCCACGCCTCTGCTCCCAAAGCGTGTACTGCACCGGGAGTATTGCGTTCGACCTTTTTGGAGCACACATCGTGTCACGCTGGAACCGTGCCAGTGTATACGGATGGCTCCAAGTCCGAAGATGGGGTCGGCTTCCATGCCGTATCCCCTCTGTTTGAAGTCAGCGGGGCTCTACCAGGCGCTGCGTCTGTCTTCACGGCCGAGCTGGTGGCAATACACCACTCAGTTCGGGAGATTACGCGACGTGCCCGGTTCGGAGACCGGATTGTGATCTATAGCGACTCACAAAGCGCTCTGAGTGCTCTCGGGGCATTGGAATCTCCGCATCCCCTGGTTCGCGATATCCGTGACGCCACGGTTTTGGCGAGCCGGGCAGATGTCGAGATTATCTTCTGCTAGGTTCCTGGACATGTAGGAATTGCGGGGAATGAACGCGCCAAATAGTCCGCGAGGACTCTGCGAGCGGACCAGCGTTTCGCTCTTCCTCACACCGACTACATGGCAGGAATACGGGCAGCTCTTCGGACTGCTTGGCAAAGAAGATGGGAGACGGTCGAAGGGAACTTAAAGTTGTGTGCCATTGCGCCGCGACTGTTCCCATGGACCTATCCCCCAATGCCGCGGCGGCTTCAGGTTGCTTTCTGTCGTCTTCGAATCGGACACACTCGTGTGACGCATCGCTACTTGATGGAGTGCTCGCATGCGCCCTATTGCAACGACTGCGTCGTCCCCCAGACTGTTCGGCATATTCTTGTCGAATGTCCCAGTCTGGGTGATCTTCGCGCACGATACCTGTCCCAGTACCGGGATGGGCGGGGTCGCTACCGCCTGTCCCTTGTACTCGGGACGAGTGCGTGCATCATGACTGGTGGACTTATTGACTTTTTGGGGGAGGCCGTCCTTCTCCCCTTTATTTAAGGTTCCTTTTTTTTCTTATTGTTTTGTTTGTAGGTTGCACTCTCCTGCACCGGGGTGAGGGGGACCTCCCCCCGCTGCCGGAGATTGCTTCGATTGTTAAGTTTTCATATTTTTACTTTAAAGTAGCTCTAGTTCTAGGCTGTCGTGTTTTTCGGTGACTTATGCCCAAGTGGGTAGTTGCCAGATGGGCTCCATAAAATTAAAAAAAAAAAAAAATGCTTCAGGTTGCTTTCTGTCGTCTCCGAATTGGGCCCACTGGCGCGACGCCCCGCGATTTGATGGAGCGCTCGCTAGCGCCCTACTTTGAAGATTGCGTTGTCCTCCAGACTTGTCGACACATTCTGGTTGAATGTCCCAGTCTGGGTGATCTTCGCGCACGTTACCTGTCCCGGTACCGGGATGGGCGGGGTCGCTACCGCCTGTCCCTTGTATTCGGGACGAATGCGTGCACATTGACTGGTGGACTTGTAGACTTTTGGGGGGAGGCCGGCCTTCTCCTTTTTATTTAACTAGTTTTTTTGTTATTGTTGTTTTCTTTGTAGGTCGCACGCTCCTGCCCTGGGGCGACCCCCCTCCCCTCCCCGACACTAGAGCTTGCTTCCTGCTCGTTGCCTTTTCCCTTTTTTTCAATTTTTTGTGTTGGTTTGGGGTTTGTTTTTGTTGTTTTTTTAATATGATTTTAAAGTAGCCTAGTACTAGGCAGGTTTTTAATACGGCGACTAATGCCTAAGTAGGCAGTCGCCTCTACTATTTACAATGAAATGAGTCGTCTATGCGAGGGAACTCTTTGGCTACTCCTTATAAGACCACAAAACAGCTATCCCACTAGGAAGCAA
Organism: Ceratothoa steindachneri; assembly: GCA_963969495.1. Taxonomy (NCBI): domain Eukaryota; kingdom Metazoa; phylum Arthropoda; class Malacostraca; order Isopoda; family Cymothoidae; genus Ceratothoa; species Ceratothoa steindachneri. The sequence goes on from OZ018319.1 coordinate 217,932,978, forward strand.
TCAACGTCGAACTTCTGATGAAACGTATGGAGACCACGCGACCCTCTCGGGACTCCACAACCTTCCATCGTTTAGATGGACTCCATCATGTTAAAACAGCTCTTACCGTTCGTGGAAGTGATTCCACTCCTCCTGACAGATAATTTTTATGAGTTATTGATATAGGATCCCTTGTAAGAAAATTTGGGGGTGAATACCTGAAAACGCTACATAATTACTTTAAGCTTTCTTAAAAGCTGCCACTACTGCGACAACCCTTCTGGTAGAAAAAAGATTCCTACCAACATGAACCATATATGCTGTATCCTGGGTAGTCTCTCTTGTTCTTGTATAATAATCTACCGCGTCAATCAGTTCTTCCATTTTCTCCACGGGGTAGCAAAATCGCTTTCTGATTTTGGGCTTTCGTCCACAGAACTGCTCAAGCTGGCCCCTAATAATGGAGTCTCCAACTAATCGAATCATTTCCGTCTGGATCCAAAAAAGAAAATCTATTAGTTGTTGGAACAGGAAACCTTGTCTTTAGTTTTTCCCAATATGTCTAAACAAAACAAGTGGTGCATCCCAAGTTTGTCTCGAGTTTTCCCGACAAACTCCCCTATCTGGAGAGGATTCTCGTGTTGCAGAAGGTAAAGCATTCTTGTGTCTCGGCCGTGGCTGCAAGCAACGTGACCTGCTGCTGGAGTCAATAGCTCAAATTCAAGCTGCCGTGATTCGTGCAACATGCTCATTTGTCCTGAAAATAATTTAAATCGAAGGCTACTGTGCAAATGCTCAATCGTGCAGTCATCCTGATTAACGGCAGTAATTTGCTATGAAAAATGTGGTTAATGATTATAATACATATTCTTAAAAACATATGATGAATATGGTATATTATCTGGAAATATGTATTAATGAATATCAATTTTCTGAAAGGACGATTATTTAACGTTCAAAGTAATCTAAGAAAAAACTGAAAATGGCGCGGGCCTAAGAGAGCTATCGCCGACCCTGTAACACGATCACTGATAGGCCCATGAAATGTGACGTAACATTATGGCTTCTGAAAACTGTTTATTACCTACCTATGTTCACGATCTAGGGGTAAGGAGACAGTTTGATGGCCTTGTATGAAAAGAATTAGTTTAGAATTCACTAAATATTATTCAAGTTTCCATACACTTTAAGGTATAAAATAAAAAAGATAACTGCGACACCACTCAAATTATAATAAAAAGAAGAAACAGGTTTTGAATATCACAAAAAGAATCGAGAATAATTTGTAAAACCAGATTTAAAGGGTTTTTAAATATTTTAATACAATCTAGCACCGATTAAGCACAATACGACACTAAGTGAACACAAAAGCGCAGGAGTGAAGCAAAAGAATTCAGGAATAATGGATTAAAAAACGGAGCTAGGCCATCTAAGTCTTCCTGCGACAAGAGCCATACACACCATACCAAAATCTTATGTTCTTAAAGACATAAAAGATTAATCTTACGTATGATTTCATATTGATCGTGGCCGTAAACCATGTATGTAGGTCATTTTCCAGTTATCAGCTGCAGCGATAAAGTTTTTGTTAGAATTCCTCAATTTTAAAACCGATCCAATTTCCATTGATAAGCAAAATGAAACAAAAATACCAAGAAATTAGCATAAAGATAAGTGTCCAATTTTACGCGTCCCGTTCAGACAGCGATGAGCGTCCATAATTCCTTTCTCCTAATGAAATAGATTTACACGATAATGGAGAAGATAACGGCGACGAAGTACGAACACTTCCAAACGATCCCGACTGATGAGGCACAGCCAATTTTTTATACACGCGCTGTTAACCTATTGCTAGCCGAGTGGATACGGCGTTAGTTTTCCAACGTCGCGCTACCGGGTTTGATCCCGGCAAGAGCGGACACAAACGTCAGCACACGCGAGAGATCTGGTGGACGCGCGCTCCTCAGCCCTGTATTCGGGTGGGTAGATCTTACACTTCTCATCACACACACATAACCATTTACAAAACCTCTTTCTTTCCTCTCCCATCTTCGCAGCACCACACACACTCTTTCCCAAGGAATTCTGGCAATGGTTATCTATATCCACATACCCCTGACGCGGAACAAGTCTCCCTTCCCCGGGGCGACGGAGGCTCCTACCCGTACGCTGATTGGTGTCCCATAATATACTGCCTGGCACTCGTCAAAGTGTCTATTCATTATCGGGTAGGGATTTTCCATGGCTAAGGCAGAGTGGAGAAGTATTACTACTACTAATTACCATAGCTGGGCGTGACTTTGAGCCGGATCCGGTGTAACTGCGACTTTGCCACTCTATTTCCCCTCCCCAGTTCGACTTGCGACAGCGACTTTTTTTCCGGTGCGACTCCACTAAATTACAAAGTAAATTTTAGCGCGATAACAGAAACATGCTTTTATAAGGCAGAAAAACATTTATTATTTTTTTTTTAGTTAAAACACAGCTTAAACTAATATCTACAGGTCCTCCTCCTCCTCCTCCTGGCCCATCTTCTCCTCCAGGAGGTCCATGTTCTCTTTGAGGAACACAATCTCCTCAAAGTTGACCTCATCCAGGGAGAACCTCTTGGCCCCGAGGACGTCTCCGGCCGTGCTGAATGGCCTCTCCACAGCTGGGGAGGGGGTATTGCACTTAATGAATAAGTCCATCCACACCTTCTTGTGCTGGTAGGAAAAGAGGGACAAGGCCAGCTCGCCTTTAGAGCGCATCCATAAGGGGCGCGGCGATTTGCCATCCTGGCCGCCGTGCTGACGGGATCCAGCGCTCCGTCCGGCCCCAGCTTAGCCTCTCTTCCTTCCTTCAGATAGCCCGATTTCTCCCCTACCTCGTCGCTTTTCATACAACCTCTCCCACAACTTTCTCTGGTCAGCCTCTAATTTCACAGGGTAGAATGCTGACCTTCTTCTCAAGCCAACCACCCCGGATGGGGGCTGAGGGGGGAGGGGACATTATTCTTTAAACCCTCAGCTCCGGTTCGGGATGGGTTTTTTTTAACAACCTGCTTCATCCCCACCCATACCTTCCTCACATCCCTTTTCCTCTCCTCTTCACATTCTATCTGTTTTACGCCGTGTCTAAGGTGGAGCCGCCATGCCGATGGACTGCCAGGCCACCAGGCGGGAGGGGTGGTCCCAAATGGCGGCGCCTGGCTCTGCCGGGCCTGTAAGCACCTCTTGCAGTGCGGGCTACTGCAAGAGGTGGTGAGCGATTGCGTCCCGTAAAACAAAGAGGGTCACCCTGCCCAATGATGAAAAAAAAAACATCTCCCCTTAATTCCCCCTAAAACAACGGAGCCGCCCTCGTGCAGCTCCATAGAAAAGATGGAGGTCCCCCCCCCCTGTGCTTGCGCAGGGGACCCTCCATACCTCTTTAACCGGAGAGGAGGCTTACTCCTCTCCTAAACCGGAGAGGAGGCTTACTCCTCTCCTACGCCTACGGGTGTAGGGGACTCCCCCTCACCCCCTTCTCTGGAGGTGCTTTCGGGCGCCTCCCTATCTCCAGCGGCAGTCGCTCCTTTGCTTTCTAAGGGGACTGCCAAGAAAGCCAGCAGGCAGCCCATTGCCAACCGCCCCTCGTACCAGCGGCTCGGTAGGGCAAACCCCCTTAGGGGGGAGAGGGAAGCCAGGCCCCTTCGGTCGCTTCCCTCAAAAGACCTGCTGGGAAAAATATTAAACCTTGCCGGGGTCAAGGCCTGTGCCTCCCCACTAAAGACTTATGACGCTGCCAAGGGGACCTGCGATGTCCTGGGAGGGGATGGCCAACTGGAGGCCCCTCCTGTGATAGACATGGTCCTTGAGGAAAACCAGCCTCAGAAGGTAGGGCCTTCCATGGGGGGGAATCCGGGCTCGGCGCCAAGCACCGAACCCGAATCCGCCCCTATGCAAGGTCCTCATCAAACGGCTGTGGATTCTCAGGCAGTACAAGGAGGGGAGGGATCTCCTCCGGATGATGCCCCTGCGACCACCAGGACCTTCTCCATTTCGGAGAAGGACCTGGCTGAGGCCGGTCCATCTGGCCTGGGGGCTTCTACCGGCGGGGGTGAGAAGCGGGTTCATTCCCCGCCCTCCTCTCCAAAAAAGAAAAAGACTCGGGGCTCCTCTCCATCCACGGGGGCTGCGGGGACGGATGGATCTGCTACCACTTTGGTAGGCGACCAAGCCAAGATCGGCACATCCGGCCCCTCTACCCCCTCGTGTGCGGAGCCCCTGACCAAGACTAACACCAAGAGTGCACACGGCGGAGCCTCGATGACATCGGGGCCCCTCATTCAGAGGTTACCTGGCGTTTTCGAGCCCGCTGGCTTCGAACGCTTCCTCGTTTTGCGCTCCACTGATGGCACCATGTTGTCCAAGGGCAACATGATCCATCAGAGGAGAGGATTAGCTAGTGCAATTGGTAGAGAGCCGAAGGTGACCCGTTTCTCGGACGGGAGCCTTCTGGCGAATGTGGTGAATCCCGCCGAGGCGGCCAAGATAAGTGCTCTTCGGACACTTCATGGCACCCCGTTGAGTGTGACGCCGCACTCTACCATGAACTTTGTGAAAGGAGTAGTTTATGCGAGGGAACTCGTTGACTACTCCATTGAGGACATCACCCTAGAGCTGGCCGACCATGGGGCGGTCAAGGTCGAACGTGTGATGAGAAAACAGGGAGGGGCCTCGAGACCCACCTCTACACTCTTCGTCACGTTCGACTGTGACAAGCTCCCTGAGTCGGTGCGTGCCGGTTGGTACCGCTACCGCGTGAAGGCATTCGTGCCACTGCCGCGGCGGTGCTATTACTGTCACCGCTTCGGCCATACGAATCGCTCATGTAGACGTGCAAAGTCGGGGTCACCCGAAGTATGTGTAAATTGCTCCAAGGTCGCACACGATAAGTCCAAATCGTGTGTGGCCAAGTGTGTCAATTGCGGAGAGCCGCACCCTGCTTCTTCGAAACAATGTAGTGCATATCTCCTGGAGAAAGAAATCCTGGCCGTTCAGGCCCAGGATCGACTCTCATTCCGCGAGGCTAAGGACTTGGTCCTGGCCCGCCCAGCTCTGCCTGGGACGTCATATGCCTCAATAGTTAGAAAGGCACCCTCTGCTCCTGGCCCATCCAGGCCAACGAGCACGGTTGTTTCCGCGCCCATTCGGAGCCCTTCTGCGGGCTCTACCCAACCCGGGCGCTCCCCTGGTAAAGCTGGCGGCAAAAAGGGTTCATACCCTGCCCCGGCTAAAACCAGGGCTCCCCCCTCTTCCCCCAGCGTGACCGTTTCCCGTAAAGCGAAACGGCCACGCGACTCCACCGAGTCGTTATACTCACAGGAGGCAACACCCCTGAAGATGGTCGCTAGGCCATCTTCCGGGGTTCCTAAAGCTGTTCCCCGAAAGGAGGACAGCAACAAAGGAGCTTCGGCCCCTTCGCCCACGCCCCGAGGTGGAGCGAGTGGCTCGGAGACGGGGGTTCCTCGAAAAGAGGGCCCCCCGCCTCCGAAGCCGCAACGCCCGCCTAAGGTTTCGAGGCGGAGGGAGGAAAAGACTCGCATGGCGAGCCCAACCTCCCCCAATAAGTCCTCGAAGGCGACAGCGCCTCCACCGCTTTGTCCGGCCAACCGCGTTCGGGGTTCTGCCCCCGGGAAGCGTACGGCCATTCCCGTGAGGGTCTTCAGTTCGAGGAGGGCCTTCGCGTCTCCTCCGAGCTAGGCCTGGAGGGCATATTCCTTCAATGCAATTGCCGTGGACTCCGGGCCAACTGGGAGGAGCTGCGGAGGCTCGTCTCGTCCCGTTCCCCGTTAGCTATTTTTTTGCAGGAGACCATGCTAGGCGCGTGCCCGCTGCCTGCCCTCCCGGGGTATAAGGGTCTTGCGACCCCACCACCGCGGGATGGCCGGGCTGGGGGATGCGCGGTTTACACCCGGCATGATGTCTCCGTTCTTCCTTTCTCTTTAGATACCTTCTTTCAGGCAGTGGCTGTGCAGCTGCACCTGGATAGGAGGTATACTATCATTTCTGCTTACATTCCACCGTCAGCTGACTTCGACGCGGGGGATTTCCGCCGCGTTGTGGCACGGTTGCCGAGGCCCTATCTCTTGCTTGGAGATCTGAACGGCAGGCATCCTCTCTGGGGAGATTACTCCATAAATCCCAGGGGACAAGTCCTTGCTAATCTGATCGAAGAGCTTGAGATGGGCGTCCTAAACGTGGATGAGTTTACGCATCACTGTCCGAGAACCGCTTCATTTTCTTGCCTCGATCTATCTTTGTGCTCTTCGGATGCACAGCCTGATTTTTTCATTGGGGGGTGGTCGATGACCTCCATGGTAGTGATCACTTTCCTATTAAAATATCATTTTCAGGGCAACTGCCGCCTGAGAGAACACCTCGGTGGTGCTTGGCGCGGGCGCGGTGGCCTGCATTTCAGGAAATGACTGAATTCTCTATCTCAGTCGAGGAGTTTAGGTCGGTAGATGAGGCCGTTGAGTTCTTCTCCGGCAACCTCATCGCCGTGGGCCTGACTACTATTCCTAGGACGTCTGGCTGTTTTGCACGCCGACCACTCCCATGGTGGTCGGCCGAGTGTGAGACGGCCCTCAAACAGAAGCGTTATGCCTACATGCGCTATAAGCGCCGCCCGAACGATTTCACTGTCGCTGAATTTCGTCGGGCTAGGGCTAGGTTCCGGTATATTTCGAAGCACGCCCGCCGCTCTTCTTGGCGGGCATACGTGTCTTCACTTAACGGGAAGACCCCTTTAGCTGAGGTGTGGAAGCAAGTCAAAAGGATTCGGGGCAAGTTCTCGCAGGACCCCCCTCTCGTTCTCCAGGAGAATGGGACCGCAATCTCGGACCCCACGTCCGTAGCGGAATCCTTAGCGACCGCTTTCTTCGCATTCTCTGGCCGTGATGCTGCTCCGCCAGCATTCAATGCACGTCGTGATGTCGCGGAAGGCCGCCGGCTGGACTTTGCCTACAGAGGCGGAGAACCCTTCAACGACAAGTTTACTGTGAGTGAGTTGCGTTCCGCTCTCGCTTCGTGCGCGGACACCACCCATGGTCTGGACGATGTCCCGTACGCCATGCTTCGACACCTGGGTGAGCGAGGCATGGCCTTTCTGTTAGATCTGTTCAACAGGATCTGGGTGGAAGGTCTTCTCCCAGACTCCTGGCGAATCGCTACTGTTTTCGCCTTTTGCAAGCCGGGGAGAGATCACTCTACTCCGACCGGTTTCCGCCCAATCTCTCTAACCTCTTGCGTGTGCAAGTTGATGGATAAATTGGTAAATGTTAGATTAGCCTATTTCCTGGACAGCGGAGGCCATCTGTCTTCTGCCCAGTGCGGCTTCCGTAAGTTTTACTCCACGTCGGATGCTCTGCTCCGACTGGAAAATGCCGTCTGCGAGGCTTTCCTTCGTAGAGAGCACTACGCCACGGTGTTTTTTGATCTGGAGAAGGCCTATGATACCACATGGCGATACGGTATCATGGAGACTCTCCACACGATGGGGGAGGGGGGACGCCTCCCAATGTTTATATCTGAATTTTTGCGAGATCGTTGATTCCGCGTACTGGTGGGGGGGAGCCCTCTCTGCCCCAAAGGAGCAGGAAGAGGGTGTCCCGCAGGGAAGTGTCCTCAGTGTCACACTCTTTGCCCTGAGCATCAACGGCATCACCTCGGTGCTGCCAGAAGATGTTCTCGCTACGCTCTACGTGGACGACCTTTCGATATCTTTTGGCGCGGCCTAGATGCCAACTCTGGAGCGTCGACTCCAACAGGCATTGAACCGCGTCTCTCGCTATGCCGAAGCGCACAGGTTTCGGTTTTCTTTGGCCAAGACTAAGGTGGTGCACTTCTGCCACCATCCACGGCTTCACCCCGACCCAGATTTGTTTCTTAATGGGGTGCGCCTGGATGTGGTTGAGTCGCACCGTTTCCTTGGTCTTGTATTCGACCGACGCCTCACCTGGGAGGCTCATATTCGCAGCCTTAGGGTCTCTTGTACCCGCGCCATGGACATTCTCCGTTCCGTGACGTTCAGCGCTTGGGGCGCTGATAGGGCTACCGCCTTACTTTTTTATCGATCCTTTGTTCGCTCGAAGCTCGACTACGGATGCGAGTTTTATGCATCCGCAGCCGAGCGTTTATTGCAGAAGGTGGATTCGATCCACCACACCGGCCTTCGCCTTGCGACCGGTGCCTTCTGCACTTTCCATATTGAGAGCCTGTTGGTCGATGCTGGGAGATGCCACTCGCTCTGCGCCGCGTGCAGTGCATCACTCGCCTTTAAGCGCGAGCCCGGCGCCTCCCTCAGTCGCCAACAGCTCTCACTGCATCCGCAGCTGATCTCGATGGTGCCTATGCCACCGAGAGACGCCAGTCATACGCTAAGCCCTTTGGGTTTAGGGCCAGGAAACTCCTTCGAGAGGTAGATATAGCTCTCGGGCCGGTGGCGCCCCTGGTTCTGCCCAGGACGCCACCCTGGAGGGTACCACATTTGGCTATTTGTCGCCACGCCTCTGCTCCCAAAGCTTGTACTGCGCCGGGAGTATTGCGTTCGACCTTTTTGGAGCACACATCGTGTCACGCTGGTACCGTGCCAGTGTATACGGATGGCTCCAAGTCCCAAGAGGGGGTTGGCTTCCACGCCGTATCCCCTCTGTTGGAAGTCAGCGGGGCTCTACCAGGCGCTGCGTCTGTCTTCACGGCCGAGCTGGTGGCAATACACCACTCGGTACGGGAGATTACGCGACGTGCCTGGTTCGGAGACCGGATTGTGATCTATAGCGACTCACAAAGCGCCCTGAGTGCTCTCGGGGCATTGGAATCTCCGCATCCCCTGGTTCGCGATATCCGTGACGCCACGGTTTTGGCGAGCCGGGCAGATGTCTAGATTATCTTCTGCTGGGTTCCTGGACATTTAGGAATTGCGGGGAATGAGCGCACCGATGAGGGCGCCAAAGAGTCCGCGAGGACTCTGCGACCAGACCAGCGTTTCGCTCTTCCTCACACCGACTACATGGCAGGAATACGGGCAGCTCTTCGGACTGCTTGGCAAAGAAGATGGGAGACGGTCGAAGGGAACTTAAAGTTGCGTGCTATTGCGCCGCGACTGTTCCCATGGACCTATCCCCCAATGCTGCGGCGGCTTCAGGTTGCTTACTGTCATCTCCGAATCGGACACACTCGTGTGACGCATCGCTATCTGATGGAGCGCTTGCCTGCGCCCTATTGCAACGACTGCGTCGTCCCCCAGACTGTTCGGCACATTCTTGTCGAATGTCCCAGTCTGGGTGATCTTCGCGCACGATACCTGTCTTAGTCCCGGGATGGGCGGGGTCGCTACCGCCTGTCCCTTGTGCTCTGGACAGATTCGTGCACATTGACTTGTGGACTTGTTGACTTCTTGGTGGAGGCCGGCCTTCTCCCTATTATTTAAGCAAGGTTTGTTTGTTTTTTTGTTTTGTTTTGTTGTTTTTTGCATTTGTTTTTTTTTTGTTAGGTTTTTTGTTTGATTTTTTTCCTTTAGTTGCACGCTCCTGCGCCGGGGGAACCTCTCCCCGACGCACCAGCTTGCTTCCTTTTCCCCTTTTGGGGTGTTGTTTTTTTTTTCTCTCTTTAATTTTATTTTAAAGTAGCCTAGAACTAGGCCAGTTTTAATACGGCGACTAATGCCCAAGTAGGCAGTCGCCAGATGAGATCTTAAAAAAAATAAAAAATAGAGCGCATCCACTCTATGGACTACTTCAGGACCTCCCTCACCTCCTGCTGCTGGTTGGCCGGGCCTCTAGCAAACAACTTGTTGAAGAGGCGGGCGTCCAAGTACTGTGGGTCCTGCACTTTTAGCTGGCCAGGCTGACGCTGCTGCTGCTGCTGCTGCTCCTCCTCCTCCTCCTCCTCCTCCTCCTCCTCCTCCTCCTCCTCCTCCTTCTCCTCCTCCTCCTCCTCCTCCTCCTCCTCCTCCTCCTCCTCCTTCCCCTCCTCCTCCCCCTCCTCCTCCCCCTCCTCCCTGGGCTTGATGACGGCCCTTAGCTCCCTGGTGATCGTGTCCCTGATCTCCTCCACCTTGTCAGGGGTAATGTTCTCCAGGGTTTTAGGGGTGAGGTTGAGGTGGACGGCTGTGGCCATAAGGAGGTCGCCATCCTCAAAGAGTTGGCCAAACCTCTTTTCATATCCCCTGAGGATGGCATGCACCAGGTCGCCATTCTGGCTCTGCTCCTCCAGGTTGGCCTTCATCAACTAGAGGCTGGGGAGGAGGGTGCCCATGTAGGCCTTTCTTTCCCCATGAAGCATGTCCAGGCACTGCGCCACAGGCTGTATCAATAGCTTGTACTCTTTGAGGATCTGAAAAATGAACATTAATATATTGCTTAGTTAACTAAGCTCAGAACAATTTCATTTCTAAGTAAAAATATTAAAATAGCGATCACTATTAGCGCGCTACTTTATGCTTACTTGGATGTCCACCTCTGTGATGGGAGAACTTTCCTTGGGCTGGTTGATCAGGATGGTGCTGATGGGATCCAGCTGGTCACCAACACTCAGGACCTCAAGAAGGACCACCACACAATCAGTCCTCACAAATTTGTCAAAGACAGAAATGTTTCAATGACAATTTGTTGAATTTAAATTTAATATTTATAAATCTTTAAATAATGAAAAAAAGTGAATTCACTAAATTTTAACATTTGATTTTGCTACTTTACCCTAGAGGCGCGGTGATTTCCTTACCTCTAAACGAGTCTCCAAGCAGCTTTTCAGCTCCTTGACGGCCTCTTCAGTGCCCTCCTGGCTCTGGTAGCCAGCCTCCCCTGTATCCTCATTCTCCACGGTCAGAATTTCGGGTACAGAAAAAAGGCATGTGGCTATTCCTGTCACTGTTCTCACTTAACATAGGAGTGCTGCTCCTAAAGCTACTAATGGCTGCACTGTTGCCAGAAAAACCTTTGCTCCAATTCCTGGTCCTTGATACAAACTTATCCATGTCTGTCGCATTTTTTTCCAATCTGTAAAAGAACAAAATCTTTACAAAAATTTTCAGTAACTAATAATAAATTAGGCTACAATAAAAGCCACAGGAAGAAAGTTAGTGAAAAACACCCATGCTACAACCACTCGCAGGGTGGCGTCGGAAAAGAAAGAAATGATGAAATACGAGATTCAGATCGGCGGAGGACATCACTTTTAACCTTTACCGGTTTAAGTTACTATTTTTTTAATTTTTTTTAAAGAGATCATCTCGCGACTGCCTACTTAGGCATTAGTCGCCATATTAAAATCCAGCCTAGTACTAGGCTACTTTAAAATAAAATTCAAAAAGATAAAAACAACATTCCCCCCCGAAAAATGGGAAAAGGAAGCGAGCAGTAAGCAAGCTCCTGCGTCGGGGGGGAAGGTCCCCCCGGGGCAGGAGCGTGCGACCTATAAGGGAAAAAACAAAAGCAAAAAAAACAAACAAACAAAAAAACCCTGGTTAAATAATAGGGGGAAGGCCGGCCGCCCCACAAAAGTAAACAAGTCCACCAGTCAATATGCACGCACTCGTCCCGAGTACAAGGGACAGGCGGTAGCGACCCCGCCCATCACGGTACCGGGACAGGTAACGTGCGCGAAGATCACCCAGACTGGGACATTCGACAAGAATATGCCGAACGGTCTAGGGGAAGACGCAGTCGTCACAATAGGGTGCAGGCGAGCGCTCCATCAAATAGCAATGTGTCAAGCGACTGTGTCCGATTCGGAGACGACAGAAAGCGACCTGAAGCCATCGCGGCATTTGGGGATGGGTCCATGGGAACAGTCGCGGCGCAATGGCACGCAACTTTAAGTTCCCTTCAACCGTCTCCCATCTTCTTTGCCAAGCAGTCCGAACAGCTGCCCGTATACCTGCCATGTAGTCGGTGTGAGGAAGAGCAAAACGCTGGTCTGGTCGCAGAGTCCTCGCGGACTCTTTGACGCCCTTATCGGCGCGCTCAGTCTCCGCAATTCCTACATGTTCAGGAACCAAGCAGAAGATAGTCTCGTCATCCGACCGGCTCGCCAAAGCCGTGGCGTCACGGATATCACGAACCAGCGGATGCGGAGATTTTAATGCCCAAAGAGCACTCAGGGCACTCTGTGAGTCGCTATAGATCACAATCCGGTGTCCGAACAGGGCACGTCGTGTAATCTCCCGTACTGAGTGATGTATTGCCACCACCTTGGCCGTGAAGACAGACGCAGAGCCTGGCAGAGCCCCGCTGACTTCAAATAGAGGGGATACGGCGTGGAAGCCGACCCCCTCTTCGTGCTTGGAGCCATCTGTATACACTGGCACGGTTCCAGCGTGACACGAGGTGTGCTCCAAAAAGGTCGAACGCAATACTCCCGGCGCTGTACAAGCTTTGGGAGCAGAGGCGTAGCGATAAATAGCCAAATGTGGTACCCTCCAGGGTGGCGTCCTGGGCAGAACCAGGGGAGCCACCGACCGAGAGTTATAGCTAGCTCTCGAAGGAGTTTCCTGGCCCTAAACCCAAAGGGATTAAGGTATGTCTGGCGTGTCAGGGCGGCATACGCACCGTCGAGATCAGCTGCGGATGCAGTGAGAGCCGTTAGCGAATGAGGAAGGCGCCGGGCTCGCGCGTACAGGCGAGTGATGCACTGCACGTGGCGCAGAGCGAGTGGCATCTCCCCAGCATCGACCAACAGGCTCTCAATGGGGGAAGTGCGGAAGGCACCGGTCGCAAGGTGAAGGCCGGTGTCGTGGATCGAGTCAACCTTCCGCAATAAACGCTCGGCCCCGGATGCATAAAACTCGCATCCGTAGTCGAGCTTCGAACGAACAAAGGATCGATAAAAAAGTAAGGCAGTAGCTCTATCAGCGCCTCAAGCGCTGAAAGTCACGGAACGGAGAATATCCATGGCGCGGGTACAAGAGACCCTAAGGCTGCGAATATGAGCCTCCCAGGGAAGGCGTCAGTCAAATACAAGACCAAGGAAACGGTGCGATTCAACCACTTCCAGGTGCACCCAATTAAGAAACGAATCTGGGTCGGGGTGGAGCCGTGGTTGGCGGCAGAAGTGCACCACCTTAGTCTTGGCCAAAGAAAACCGAAACCTGTGCGCTTTAGCATAGCGAGAGACACGGTTCAATGCCTGTTGGAGTCGAGGCTCCAGAGTTGGCATCTGGACCGCGCCAAAAGAGATCGAAAGGTTGTCAACGTAGAGCGTAGTGAGAACATCTTCCGGCAGCACCGAGGTGATGCCGTTGATGCTCAGAGCAAAAAGTGTGACACTGGGGACAATTCCCTGCGAAACACACTCTTCCTGCTTCATTTGGCCGGCGAGGGCTCCCCCCCCCCTCCCTTACCCGTACGCGGAATGGACGATCTTGCAAAAATTCAGATATAAACTTTGGGAGGCGTCCCGTCGCCCCCATCCTGTAGAGATTCTCCATATACCGTATCGCCATGCGGTATCATAGGCCTTCTCAGATAGAAAAACACCGTGGCGTAGTGCTGTCAACGAAGGAAGGCCTCGCAGACGGCATTTTCCAGTCAGAGCAGATCATTCGACGTGGAGTGGAACTTGCGGAAGCCGCACTGTGCAGAGGACAGATTGCCTCCGCTCTCCAGGAAAAAGGCTAATCTAACATTTACCAATTTTTCCATTAACTTGCACACGCAAGAGGTTAGAGAAATTGGGTGGTAACCGGCCGGAGTAGAGTGATCTCTCCCCGGCTTGCGAAAGGCGAGAACAGTACCGATTCGCCAGGAATCTGTGAGGAGACCCTTCACCTAGATCTGTTGAACAAATCTAACAGAAAGGCCATGCCTCGCTGACCCAGATGTCGAAGAGTTGCGTATGGGACATCGTCCGGACCATGGGCGGTGTCTGCGCACCTAGCAAGAGCGGAGCGTAACTCACTCACAGTAAACCTGTCGTTGAAGGGTTCTCCGCCTCTGGAGGTAAAGTCCAGCCGGCGGCCTTCCACGACATCACGACGTGTATTGAATGCCGGCGGAGCAGCATCCCGGCTAGATAATGCGGAGAAAGCGGTTGCGAAAGATTACGCCACGGACGCGGCGCTTGAGATTGCGGTCTTATTCTCCTGGAGAACGGGAGGGTGGTCCTGCGAGAACTTGCACAAAATCCTTTTGACTCGCTTCAACACCTCTGCCCGAGGGGTCTTACAGTTAATTGAAGACACGTATGCCCGCCAAGAAGAGTAGCGGGTGTGCTTCGAAATATACCCTAACCTAGCCCAAGCCTGACGAAATTCAACGACAGTGAAATCGTTCGGGCGGCGCTTATAGCGCATGTAGGCATAACGCTTCTGTTTAAGGGCCGTCTTACCCTCGGTCGATCACCATGAGGATAGTCGGCGTGCAAAACGGCTAGACGTTCTGAGAATAGTAGTCAGGCCCGCGGCGATGAGGTTGCTGAGGAACTCAACGTCCTCATCTACCGACCTAAACTCCTCGATTGAGATAGAGAATTCAGTCATTTCCTGAAATGCAGGCCTCACGCCCGTGCCAAGTATCACCGAGGTAGGCTCTCAGGCGGCAGTTGTCATGAAAATTATATTTGAATGGAAAAGTGATCGCTACCATGGAGGTCATCGACCATCCCCCCAAACAAAACCAGGATGTGCATCTGAAGAGCACTAAGAGAGATCCAGGCATGAAAATGAAGCGGTTCTCGGGCATCTCCCCAGAGAGGTTGCCTGCCGTTCAGATCTCCAAGCAAGAGAAAGGGCCTTGGCAACCGTGCCACTACGCTGCGGAAGTCCCCTTCGTCGAAGTCAGCTGACTGTGGAAAGTACGCAGAAATGATAGTATACCTCCTATCCAGGTGAAGCTTCACAACCACTGCCTGAAACGTGCTATCTAAAGTGAAAGGAAGAACGGAGACATGCTGGGTGTAAACCGCGCATTCCCCAGCCCGGCCATCTCCCGGTGGTGGGGTCGCAAGACCATTATACCTCGGAAGGGCGAGCAGGGGGCACGCGCCTGGCATGGTCGCCTGCAGAAAAATAGCTAACGAGGAACGGGACGAGACGAGCCTACGCAGCTCCTCCCAGTTTGCCCAGAGCCCACGGAAATTCCATTGAAGCAATTTGCCCTCTAGGCCTAGCTCAGTGGAGATGTGGGGGCCCTCTTCGAACAGAAGACAGTCACGGGAATGGCCGACGCTTTCCGGAGGCAGAACCCCGGGCGCTGTTGGCCGGACAAAGCGCTGAAGGCGCTTTATCCGCTTTTCGAGGACCTATTAGGGGAGGTTGGGCTTGCCATGCGAGTCTTTTTCCGTCTCGAAACCTTAGGCGAGCGTTGCGACTTTGGAGGCGGTGGGCCCTCTTTTCGAGGCTCTACCGTCTCCGAGCTACTTAGCCCACCACTAGGCGTGGTTGAAGGAGCTGAAGCTCGTTTGTTGCTGTCTCCTTTCGGGGGACAGCTTTAAGAACCCCACAAGATGGCCTGGCGACTAACTTCAGGGATGTTGCCTCCTGTGAGTCTAACGACTCGGTGGAGTCGCGTGGTCGTTTCACCTTACGGGAAACGGTCACGCTGAGGGAAGGGAGGGGGGAGCCCTGGTTTTAGCCGGGGCTGGGTGTGAACCCTATTTGCCTCCAGCTTTACCAGGGGAGCGCTCGGGTTGAGTAGAACCCGCACAAGGGCTCCGAATTGGCGCGGAAATAACCATGCTCGTTGGCCTGGATGGGCCAGGAGCAGAAGGTGCCTTTCTAACTATTGAGGCATATGACGCCCCAGGCAGAGCAGGTCCCCTTGGCAGCGTCACTAGTCATGTGTGGGCAGGCACAGGCCTTGACCCTGGCAAGGTTCAATATTCTTGCTAGCAGGTCTTTTGAGGGAAGCGACCGAAGGGGCCTTGCTTCCCTCTCCCCCCTAAGGGGGTTTGCCCTACCGAGCGGTCGGCTATGAGCTGCCTGCTGGCTTCTTTGGCAGTCCCCTTGGAAATAAAAGGAGGGACTGCCGCTGGAAAAAGGGAGGTCCCCGAAAGCACCTCTAGTGAAGGGGGTGAGGGGGAATCCACTACACCCGTAGGTGAAGGAGAGGAGTAAGCCTCCTCTCCGGTTAGAGAAATATGGAGGGTCCCCTGCGCAAGCACAGGGGGGAGGGACCTCCATTTTTTATGTGGAGCTGCCCGAGGGTGGCTCCCTCGATCGAACAGGGGAAGTTTTAGGGTTGTTTTTTTTAATTTGTTCATCATTGTGCATGGTGACCCTGTATTTTATACAGGAAGCAATAGCTCATCACCCCTCGCAGTAGCCCGCACTGCAAGGGGTGCGTACAGGCCTAGCAGAGCCAGGTGCCGCTATTCAGGATCACCCCTCCCGCCTGGTGGCCCGGTAGTCCATCGGAATGGTGGCTCCACCTTGGAAACGGCGTAAAATTGATAGAGTGTGAAGAGGAAAGGAAAAGGGATGTGAGGAACGTATGGGTGGGGATGAAGCAGGTTGTTAAAAAAAACCCATCCCAAACCGGATCTGAGAAGTTAGGGAACATTGTCTTCTCCCCTCTCAGTCCCGATCTGGGACGGTTGACTGAGAAGAAGGTTAGCATCTACCCTGTGAAATTAGAGGCCGACCAGAGAAAGTTGTGGGAGAGGTTGTATGAAAAACGACGAAGTAAGGGAGAAATACAGGCTATCTGAAAGAAGGAGAAGAGGCTAAGTTGGGGTTGGATGGGGTGCTGAATCCCGTCAGCACGTCGGCCAGGATGGCAAATTGCCGCGCCTCTTACGGGGTTAACAATAACAAGTAGCCTTTCATTGACTTCTTAGTAACATTAGCAGAATCTTTGATTGATGAAGGCAGAAAGAGTATGCCTAACAGAAGAATGCGAAATTTGGGAAGGCCTTACAATACATCGAAGGGGTTGAAGAATGATGACCATATGCCCCAAAGAGAAGTTTTCCGTAGAAGATGCGTTAGATGTATCTCTAGGAAGGTAGAACAGGGAACGAGATATCTTTGCAAAACATGCCAAGTCCCGCTGTGTTTGGAATGTTTTCCAGTTTACCACACGTGAATAGCTGGGTAAAAGTATGCTATTTTATTTACATATCAGAAAAGGTTGCTGGTTTCATTACTTAGTTTTATTTACTTACAAGTCCTAAAAAAATATTATTTTACTGAAAAATTTTCAATATATTTACAGTAAATATATTTACCAAAAGGAAAGGAAATTTTGTTAATTTGGAATTACTTATTATCAAAAGTGTATTATTCTATTTACATATTACAGAAGGTTGAACTTTATTTTTTCATCATATAGTTTTAATTATAATAAAAGGAATACCTGTAGTGTAAAATTGTTAACTTTGAATTGCGTATCAAAGGTATGTTATTTTATTTCCATATTAGAATATCATTTTTATTTTATAGTAATACGAGTATTTACTTTAAAAAAAAAGGTTTCTTTCATTAGTTTCAATGTACTCGCAATAAATGTATTACCTGTTATTTTGTATTTTATTCAAATATCATCCGTATTCTTATAGTATTTCCCCCTCTATTATACTCACTGGGATCAATCAATCCCAATTACAGTACAGCACTATTTAGATAATTATGTCCCGGCTCAAAAAAACATACAAGAAAAAGAAATAAAGCTCTAAATCAGAGATATCTGCTTATTTATGCCTCAATGATTTCATTGAACTCATTAGGATATAAAAAAAACATCTGTGCAAAAGTCGGATCGAAAGGGTTAAGTAAAACGATTAAAGAACACGGTGCAGAAATTAGGAGAGGTTCATTTTCCTCCAGCCTTTCCGTCCATATGTAAAATTGTCATCATAGAATTGAATTTAACCAAGCCAAAATAAATTTAAATATATTTCGAACATTGTTGCCCATTTAATTTATAAACCGCCCAAATCCGTCAATCCACAGGAATATATATATATATATATATATATATATATATATATATATATATATATATATATATATATATATATATATATATATTCAAATAAAGAAACCGGAAATTAACGTGCAAATTCAGCCGGAAACCATACTCCCGACATCTCGGCGTCTCCGAGTTGACCGCCGTTAAAGAAGCATGTTTTCAAACTCATTTACCTTTGCCTCCTTTGTCAGAGAACTAGATCGGAGCGACAAATAGTCAGATTAGTGCTTAGTTTCCCCTTAAAAATTTCCCGCGCCATGATTGGCCAATTTTTGTAATACTTATGTTCGCTAATCTACACATCTCTTACCCAATAAAGGAGGCAAAGAAAATGGACTGCCTCAAAAAAATTAACATTCTCTTGACTTTCCCAACGGGGATTCTCCAGAAGACATTTAAAAACTGCTCCTAGGCGACTTTATGTCAACTTAACCCCACCACGGAGTTACGAAGCTGAACTGAACTGCCACTCATTTGGTCTCGATCAACTATGTCGTTCTCTTTGATAGTCATAATTGGAGGCGTTGAAGAAGGCAGGTTTGAGGACTAGCCCATTGTGGAACTCAGCGTCAGAGGCAGCCCGGTTAAGAGGTGATGCTGAAAGCTTTGGGGAAGAGTTCGCTCTAGTCCCTAAGGGTAGTTTCCAGCCAGAACCACAGGGGCACATGCAACCATCCCTGTGTAAGTTGGAAGCAGCATCGATGACCAAACTCCAGACGGGGTGGCCCCCCCAGGTGGTGGTAGTTGATTCGATCACCACCCATCATTAAGTCAGCCACATTTCACCCGTCTGAGGGGCCTCTCCGGGTTCACCCATCATCATTCATCCCCCCATTTGGCAGTTCACGTTCATGAAAGCTGAGTTACGAAGTAGAGGGAGTCACCACAAACGAATAAAGAACACCATAGCAAGAAGAAAGGGAGCACGAACTATTTACTCTCGGATCAAGTCGCCACAACCAAAAGATTAGAGAGCAGAAGAAGATTACAATCCAGAGGGGCCACTCTCTAAAAGAGATGGCCCAAGATAACATAACCAGGATACTTCTGTGGGCAATCGACCGACAGCCCAAGCCCAGCAGAGAAAAAGTATTCGAGGTTGTGTATGGCAAATTGGGCATTGCCATGGTGAGACTGCTAGAGGTGTCCTCGGGATATGCCGCAATCTGTGATAAAGAAAAGGACATCGAGGCTATCACCAAAAAAAAGGAAGTTGAGGTCCTTAGGGAAAATGGGCTGCAGCCCGCCGTACCGCTACAGATCTTGGCCCATAGGAGGGTGGTATGCCGGCGACTTGACCCATGGATCGGGCAACATTCGAAAGAGAAGATCAAGGAGGAAATTCAGCTTCGACAAACCTGGGCCAAGGTAGCCGAAGTGATCAAGTTTAAGAACAGGAGGTACAACAGCGACTACACTCACGTGTTTAAGGTAGTCTTTGCTGAATCCACTATGGCCCAAATGGCAAAAGAACATGGTCTACTCATGTTCAATGCCAAGGAGAGTTCACTCCAGTTCATTTCTGTTTTTTAGTGCTATAAAATGGAGGAACACGCGAATAAGGACTGCAAGGAGACACTGCAAACATGCTCCAAATGCAGCGAAAAGGGACACAATTGGAGGACATGCACGAATAATTACGAAAAGTGCGTTAACTGTGTGCAGGGACACAGGTCAATGGCCATGGCCTGCCCTGTCAAAAAAGACGTTATAAAAAGCAAACATGAATCAAAGAATCAAGAGGAAACGCGTAGAGCAAACACAACCTACGCCCAAGCAGCAAAGGTGGCCCTCTCAGAAGTAGACACAACAAAAACATACCTTAAGCTGCATAATGAGAATTCCACAAAGATTATGACGTGCATTCTTCACGCGCCCTGGCACGTTCGCTAAAGAGCTAAACCAAATGCTCGCCAAAAACGGTATGGACCAAAAGATTGCGTGCGGATAATATTAATCTTAAAATTTACGCCTACGACCAGTTTTCCTTCCCCGAAGAGATCGAACCCTGGGAAATATTCCACGGAATTAAAGCAAAAGTGTTTAAATGGAAATGCGACTTTGAAGTCGACGCTGAAACGGTAGAAGCAGCTTTACTCTGCTAGAATGTGACTATACATCACAACACCTGCGAGCAGATCTCTAACGCCGATTTCAGGGAGAAGAGAAACGGGAGGAAGAACGTAACCCAGAAACACTAAAGAGACAACATAGAAAGAGTAAGCAATAGAATGAGGATTCTGACACTCAACGTAAACGGATGGGAGGGGAGAGCAACGGCATATGGAAACATATTCCGGGTGCTTGACCGCAACATTATTCTCATAACGGAGCACGGCATTGACACTACATCTGGTCAAATTAAAATACCAGACTACAGAGTGGTCATGAAGAATCATTCTCAGGAAAGGTTTGATGGTGCTGCAATAGCTGTCAAGGGGAACATATCGTTCAAACATCTACCAGAAATGGATGAATCCTTTGTAGCGGTTGAACTCCACACATTGGTAGGACACCTCGTGATAGCTGCAGCCTATCAATCACCTCGTCGAACCTATCTCCCGTTAAATAACTTCTACCAACTGTTTGGGCACCGCAGAATGGAAATCTTAGGCGGCGACTTCAATTCCAGATGACTCTCTAGGCGTTAGGGGCGAGGGGATGCCTCCCAATGTTTATATGTGATTTTTTGCGATTTTTTTATATGTGATTTTTTGCGGGTGGGGGGAGCCATCCCCGGCCCAATGGAGCAGGGAGAGGATGTCTCGCAAGGAAGTGTCCTTAGTGTCACACTCTTTGCCCTGAGCATCAACGGCATCACCTCGGTGCTGCCGAAAGATGTTCTCGCTACGCTCTACGTGGACGACCTTTCGATCTCTTTGGGGCGCGGCCCAGATGCCAACTTTAGAGCTTCGAATCCAACAGGCATTGAACAGCATCTCTCGCTATGCCGAAGCGCACAGGTTTCGGTTTTCTTTGGCCAAAACTAAGGTGGTGCACTTCTGCCGCCAACCACGGCTCCACCCCGACCCAGATCTGTTTCTTAATGGGGTGCACCTGGAATTGGTTGAATCGCACCGTTTCCTTGTTCTTGTATTTGACCGACGCCTCACCTAGAAGGCTTATTTTCGCAGCCTTAGGGTCTCTTGTACCCGCGCCATGGATATTCTAGATTTCGTGACGTTCAGCGCTTGGGGCGCTAAGAGGGCTACTGCCTTAATTTTTTTATCGATCCTTTGTTTGTTCGAAGCTCAACTACGGATGCGAGTTTTATGCATCCGGGGCCGAGCGTTTAATGCTAAAGGTTGACTCGATCCACCACACCGGCCTTCGCCTTGCGCCTGGTGCCTTCCGCACTTCCCTCATCAATAGCCTGTTGGTCGATGCTGAGGAGATGCCACTCGCTCTACGCCGCGTGCAGTGCATCACTCGCCTGTACGCACGAGCCCGGGCCTCCCTCAATCGCCAACGGCTCTTACTGCATCCGCAGCTGATCTCAACGGTGCCTCTGTCGCCGAGAGACGCCAGTCATACCTTAAGCCCTTTGGGCTGGTGGCGCCCCTGGTTCTGCCCAGGACGCCACCCTGGAGGGTACCACATTTGGCTATTTGTCACCACGCCTCTGCTCCTAAAGCTTGTACAGCGCCGGGAGTATTGCGTTCGACTTTTTTGGAGACCACCTCGTGTCACGCTGGAACCGCGCCATTGTATACGGATAGCTCCAAGTCCGAAGAGGGGGTCAGCTTCCATGCCGTATCCCCACTGTTGGAAGTCAGCGGGGCTCTGCTAGGCGCTGCGTCTGCCTTCACGACTGAGCTGGTGGCAATACACCACTCGGTACGGGAGATTACGCGACGTGCCCGGTTCGGAGACCGGATTGTGATCTATAGTGACTCACAAAGCACCCTGAGTGCTCTCTGGGAATTGGAATCTCCGCATCCCCTGGTTCACTATATCCGTGACGCCACGGTTTTGGAGAGCCGGGCGGATGTCGAGATTATCTTCTGCTGGGTTCTTGGACATGTAGGAATTGCGGGGAATGAGCGCGCCGATGAGCGCGCCAAAGAGTCCGCGAGGATTCTGCGACCGGAACAGCGTTTCGCTCTTCCTCAGACCGACTACATGGCAGGAATACGGGCAGTTCTTCGGACTGCTTGGCAAAGAAGATGGGAGACCGTTGAAGGGAACTTAAAGTTGCGTGCCATTGCACTGCGACTGTTCCCATGGACCTATCCCCCCAATGTCGCGACGGCTTCAGGTCGCTTTCTGTAGTCTCCGAATCGGACACACTCGTGTGACGCATCGCTATTTGTTGGAGGGCTCGCCTGCGCCCTATTGCAACGACTGCGTCGTCCCCCAGACTGTTCGGCACATTCTTGTCGAATGTCCCGGTCTGGGTCATCTTCGCGCACGTTAGCTGTCCCGGTACCGGGATGGGCGGGGCCGCTACCGCCTCTTCCTTGTACTCGGGACTAGTGCGTGCACATTGACTGGTGGACTTGTTGACTTTTGAGGGGAGGCCGGCCTTCTCCCTTTTATTTAACTAGGTTTTGTTGTTTTTTGTTATTGTTGTTTTATTTGTAAGTGGCACGCTCCTACGCCGGTGGGAGGGGGATTTCCCCCCGACGCCGGAGCTTGCTTCCTAATTGTCATCTTCCCTTTTTATCGTTTTTTTGTTTTTAATTTTTATTTTAAAGTAGCCTAGAACTAGGTTGTTTGTTTGCGGCGACTTATGCCCAAGTGGGCAGTCTCCTGATAGGCCCTTAAAAAATATTAAAATTATGACGGTTCATCGGAGTTATAGTGAACTTCTGGCGGTTGGTCTTTATTTTCTACGTTTTTCATAACGATTGATGTTATCAATCTCGGCAGCTGTCGCCCTCGCTTGACTTCCAACATTCCTGAATGGACTTGGAATGATTTGTGTGATGGCATCCGCGTATTACAGATACATCAAATCGTTCCTCACTGGAGCAGGGGGATCAATTGTGTACACGAGGGCTGCAAAGAACTCGAATTCGAACTCCCACCTCGAGTTCAAATTCGGGTCCTTTGCAGCCCTCGATCGCGGTTTGGGCTCTCCTATCCGTAACATAGTTACAAACGACCCTTTCCAGAATTGGGTTTAGCTGGAGAATGAGGATCTTAAATTGTGGCCCTCTCAGCCAGACCTTATCGAAGGCCTTCTTTACATCCCGCAGCACCACGTCTACCTATTTTCTCTCAGCTTTGCTGCATGCGAGTTTGTCTGTTAGGAGGGCGAGTGTGGTTTCCGTTCCTTGTCCCCTGCGGAACCCGTGCTGCTGAGAATTGTGAGCTCCTAGCTCGACTAGTTGTTCTTGAAGCCTTCAGCAAGGAGCTTCTCATAGACCTTCGCAACGAACTACAGCAAGGTGATTGGCCTGCAATTGACCAGTTGATCGGGGGGTTTACCTACCCTGGGTATTAAGATTATTTAAGCAATCTTAAAACCCTCAGAGAAGTAATCCGTATTCATGGAAGAGTTGTAAACTTTTGTAATTCCCTGAATGATCTGCTGTGGGGCATTTACCAAGTTGTTTCTGGTGATGCCCGTTCAGCCTGGTAACCTTTGTTCAAAGGTTCTTACAGTGACCATGACCTCCTCTGGTGTTATGGGACGGCCATAGTCCGCCATCTCCCTGCCTTTGTCTATTTGATGTTGTGGGTGCGTGCGGTGCATAATCTGATTCAGATCTTCGATCAGTTGGCCTTCGAATTCCTTGTCGAATTCTTCATTGTCTTTTGAGGTGATCCTGAAGACGTTTTAAAAAAAAAAAAATCCTGAATCTGTCTTTTAGAACCGCCGGGTCTTCTATATAATATCCGTTCTCTTTTATTCGAGCCTTATTTCTTCTTCCGGTTAGTCCTTTTAGGTTCTTGACTTGACGCCAGAATTTAGCTAGGTTGAGCTCGCTATCGATTTTAGCTATCAGGCTGTTCCATATTTACTCTTGTTAGAGGTTGATAGTCGCTCTTAGCTCAGTGCTTAGGCGGCGAGGGAGCAACCTTCTTTCCCGGTTAGGACCTTCCCGTCTTATCTCTTCGTACACATCCCTGTGAACACGAGCGATCTCTCTCATCTCCCCGGTCCATTTGGGCTGAGGGGGTGTTTTATACCCAGTCTTGGGTATGCACTCACGGTTGCCTTCTAGTATGGAAGTAGTTATCCTCTCCAGTTCTTCGTCTATCTCCTCCAAGGCTGCGTCGCTTAGGTCAGCTGGGGGGGAGTGACTGAGTCGTCTCTTGTAAGGTTCCCAGTTGGCTAAGGCGTAGTTTTTTGGAGAGACTGGAAACTGGATCGGAGCGAGAGATACTGTGGTGAGGATCGCTATGTGATCACTTAGGACTGCTGGGCCCGGTTTACTATGGTAGTTGAAGGGGAAGCCTTTACTTGTTAAGATTATGTCAGGTTTGGTTGCTGATGTGGAAGTGATATAGGTCGGAAAATCCGGCCCTATTCTTTGGATGTTTTTTCTTCCCATATTAGGAGGAGAAATAAAGAACACTTTATACAAGTTTTGAAGAATAAGAGAAATAAAAAGAACAACATCTTAAGTATATAAGAGAAGCGCCGTTGCAAAGGCATTGCTTCTCGACTCTGAACCTGAACCTGAACCCAGTGGCAAATAATAGCTTTATGCCATAGATAATACTAAATAATTTCGAGTGCTAATAATAGCTTTATGCCATAGATAATACTACATACTTTCGAGTGCTAATAATAGCTTTATGTTATAGATAATACTAAATACTTTCGAGTGCTAATAATAGCTTTATGCCATAGATAATACTAAATACTTTCAAATGCTAATAATAGCTTTATGCTATAGATAATACTAAATACTTTCGAGTGCTAATAATAGCTTTATGCCATAGATAATGCTAAATACTTTCGAGTGCTAATAATAGCTTTATGTAATAGATAATACTACATACTTTCGAGTGCTAATAATAGCTTTATGCCATAGATAATACTACATACTTTCGAGTGCTAATAATAGCTTTATGCAATAGATAATACTACATACTTTCGCGTGCTAATAACTAGGAATATAGTGCTTTGCGCGCAGAATAAATCGAAAGAGACAACTCAAATAGACTTATAAAATAGATTGAAAGTAAATATTCTTAAATAAAAGTTGGGTAATATGAGACGAGAATAGCCAGCATTGCCAGCACGGTTTTAGTGTGTTGTAATCAATAAAAGTTATATAAGAAATGTTATTCAGCTCATCAAATTGCATAGGAATACCAGTTTTGGGTCAATTTTGATACTTTGTTACTTTTTCTAAGTTCTGATGAAAAATAGATTGGCCGCCATCTTGGGAGCCACATTGTTAACTGGAATCGCTTCATTTTGTATTATATATTTTTTGAAGGGATTTTTTCTTCTAAATTAAAATATGATATGGACATTTTATATTAATCAATTTTAACAAAAATATGATTGATTTAAATATGATTTGGGGTGAGGCTTATATTTCCGAGGACAAGAAACGCGTATAAAAATTAGAGGCCTAATGGCATCTGGCAATCGCCTTTGAATTTCAATCTAATGATAGGCTTTCGAATTATGAATACTACTAGTTTATTTAAAAAAAGCAGGGGGAAACCCCTTAATAATTAAATGAGGTATGGGAGCGAAGCCCCCAATTTCAAAATTACCTTAAAAGTATAATTTTGGGCAGGAAATAGCCTGAAGTAGGGGGCGCTATCGTCGTCTTAATTTACCAAAAGATGGATTTGTTAATCTATAGAACTACCATTGAACCTTTATAAATAAAGTTCAGCTGGGTATAATAAATAAGTGGGGTCAAGAAGTACACTACCGAGCAAAAGAAGAGAACGATTTTCCCTTACTAAAATATTTTCCAAAATAGGAGGTGGAGGTAAATGAATTTCTATAGTACATAAAGGCACGAATGTCATATATTTTATGAAGATTTCACATGATACAATCGAACTTTGCTACACATAGTACCTCAATTGGTCTGCACTTCCTCCGCCCAAGACCCAAGGCCAGGGTATGATAATAATAGGTGATCTCCCACCCTACTCCTTCATGAACCCATTTATACATATTTCTCTTTATTACCAACCTTACTTTACCACTTTCCAACCTTTCCTCTTTTACTACCCAGAGAAGTTCTGCGGCCACGGCGCACTTTCGGCTTCTGGCCAGAACATGGCCAAGTGGCAGGATACACCTGCTGCGAAGGCTGAAATCTCAATGGATAGGTAGGGCAAGTAGTATGTGCAGGATGTGCTGGCTTCCCACTAAGCCTCATCACCTACATGGTGGTTACGTTGGCTCAATCCTCTATGGGTTGAAGCGCAAGAGCAAAGTCGCCAAATACGGTGGGTTGGATTGCCATGGCCTAGTTTAGTTCACATCGACTAGACGAGTAACTGATTACATCCTGGATGCTTTGATCTTATAGGTCCTTTTTCCAATACATCCTCTCAAAGCAAGGGTTATATTATCTTTTTCCATCTGCCTTCTTTTTTTTCATGGCTACAATTAGGAATTACAAAAAAGCTTTTGCGAGCTAAAGGAGCCACTTCCAGGGGCGGCCTCGGCCTTCCTAGTTGCCGGGAAGGGCGAAGTGACTATAGGTACCTCTTGGACCGTTGGGGGGAGGTGAGGCACTCTCATCCCACCAGTCCCAACGAGTTGTGTGGATTCCCCTTTGCTGCCTTCTGAACACACCCTTGGGCAGCTCCAGCTCTCAAAATGAGCTGTCCCCCCTCAGTGGTTTCTCAGGGGCCCCACCAATTTTCTCCTAGCAGAGAGGGGCCTCCCTGTCTCCTATGTGTACCGTTGAGAGGGGTTCTCCGCTAAGCCCTTCCTCAGAGTCCCGTGCAACTCTGTTTTAATCAGGGGTGCCCCCCCCCCTTCCCTCCTCTTTCACAAGAATCCACCAAGAGAGTTCCAAAGCGATCACAATACCACCTTAGATGGGCAAGGGGCGAGGCCCGTCGGTTTATAACCCCCCACATCGTATTGGGCTCTTGTTGCGACTTTGTTGGGGACCCCTCCCCCCTTAAAACGACGCATATTTGCTCGCCAGATGACGGATCTTATAAGTAATGGTCGGGGTCTCCGAGCCCACGTGGAGGGTGGGAGAGGTACAAAAGGAGCCCCCTCCCGAGGCGAGCGAGAATCTCAGGGTACCCTTACCACAGGCGGAAAGGTCTTTCCCGAGCGTGAACGCTGACTCGGGAGAAACCACCCCTAAGCCATAGTCTACTACCAGGTTAGGTCCGCCCAAGGGGACGCGGGCCCTAGTGTTCAATAAAGAGACGAGAACAATCTTCTCGGGGCCCCCAAGACAGCCAGGTCCTTCCACATTTCGGAGAAAGATGTGGCTGAGACGAGCCGGTCCGTCCATGGTGGGGAGGGAAGAAGGTTCACTTTCCCCCCTCGTCTCCTGAAAAGAACAATATTGACAAACATAGTGGTTCCTCCACTTACGGGGGTTTCTGATGTCGGAATAGTGACCAGGCGAAGGATGGGGCGCTCGGACTCGGAACATCTCAGGGTGGGGTTGGTAGGGGTGAAGGAATTCACTAAAAAGCAGAATAACATAGTAAGGTGAACAGAGCCTCAATGACGTCGGGCTGCTCATCGAGAGCCTGCCCGAAATCTTTGAGCTCGCTGGCTTCAAAAGATTCCTGGTTATTCGATCTATTGATGACAGCATACTGTACAAAGATTCATGGTAGATTAGCGTCAGGCAATAGCAAGGTGGGCTAGATATAGAAGAAAAGGTTGGCATTTTCTTGGAGGGTACCTTAATGGTGAATGCGGCTGTCTCTGCTCAGGCAGCCATCTTGAGTGCTCTCCGGGCACTCGATGGCTCGCTTGTACAGATGCATTGCACGCTACCATCAATTTAATATAAGGAGTATTCTATGCGAGGGAACTGATTGAGGACTCCTTAGAAGGTATCATAGGGGAGTTAGCCAGCCGAGGAGTGGTCAAAGTGGAACGTGTGATGAGAAAACTGAAAATGCCTCAAAGTTTACTCCTACATCCTTCATCATGTTCGCTCATGATAGGTTTCCTAAGTCGGTGCATGCAGGGGGCTATCCTTACCCGGTCAAAGCACACGTGCTAGTACCGTGGAGGAACTGCATATGGCACTCCTTTGGCTACACAAATCGTACTTACAGACGTGCCAAGTCGGGTCAACCCGAAATTTGCGCAAACTACTCTAAGGCCTTGGGGTGAGCCAAACCTGCTTCCTAGAAGCAAAGTACCTAGTATCTCTTCGTGAAAGAGGTCCTAAATCGAATCTTTTTTCGTTAGGACAAAATATTTGTATTGTCGCGCCAAGTTTGACCTTGTGCTTCTTACGCCTATCATGTGAAGAAATAACCCTGCGCTCCTGGCCTCTCTTGGCCTAGGATCACGATAGCCACCGCGCGCATTCGGAACCCTGCTGCGGGTTGTACCTCTCCCTGGCGCCACCTTGGTAGAGTTGACCGTTCCCTAGACTCACGCCATACCCCTTCCTCCCCAAAAGAATGGCAAGAATAAGGAAGCTTCGGTTTCCTTGCTCCTGTCCGAGGCAGGAAGTGGTTATTGGGAAGTCGGGAACCTCTAAATGACGAGAAATCCCTGTCCTAAAAGCCGCCTTACCTGTGAAAGGTTTCAAGACAGGAGAAAAGGACGGCTCATATAACGAGGCAAGCCCCCTAAAATAGCCATTCAAAAGCAGCGACGTCTTATGCGGCTAAAATCCTCCAGGTTTATGTATCCAGGAAATCTAAATCCATTTCACTTAGGGTTGTTTTATTTCAAGATGGCACCCGCATCTTCTCCTGGCTATGACTGGAGAACATCTTTCCTTCGATGAAATTGCTGTGAATTATGGGCTAAGCGTTTTGCAACCCCACCACCATATGATGGGTGACGGGCAAGTGGATGCGTAATATGCACCTGACAGAATGTTTCTGTTCTCTCTTTTGCTTTTAATACATCCTTCCAGCCAATGCAGCCTTTCCTGGAAAGGAGGTATACTTTTACTTCAACGTACATTCCACCGTCAGAGGACCTCGATGCGGCGGATTCTCGCCGCGTCGTAGCACGGGTGCAGTCATTTTTTTTCCATTTTCGGAGATCTTAACGATATGAACCCCCTGTGGAGAATACGCGGTCAATGCCAGGGGCCAGGGGCCAGGTTCTTACTGGCCTGATCGAAATATTTGAGATCAGTGTCCTAAATTTGGATAAATTCACGCAACCTTATCCAAGAACCGCTCTATTTTCTTCTCTAGATTTATATCTATGCTCTCCAGCCACACAGCCTGCTTATGTGTTGAGGTGAACAATGACGATTGTAGTGATGATCACGTTTCCCATGCACATTTCTTTTTAGGGGTCGCTGCCACCTGAGCAACTACCTTGGTGGGGCTTGGATCGGGCGCGTTGGTCTGCGTTTCAGGAAATTACTGACTTATCTATTTCAGACAAGGAGTTTAGGTCGGTCGATGAGGTCGCTGAGTTCTTCTCCTGCACCATCGTCTACATAGGCCTGGCTAATCTTCCTAGAAAATCAGGCTCTTTTGGGGCGCCGTCATTGGTGGACGGGCGACTGTGAGACAGCCATCAAAGAGAGAAATATGCCTATATGTGTTACAAGCGCCCCTCGAACTAATTCACTGTCAGTCCTCCAGAAAGAAGGGAATGCATGCAATCTCCTACTTCGCGTCCGCGATGGAGTTCTTCGTGCCCCCTTACTTTGCATTCTCCACCCAGGATGCAACACCGCCAATAGTTATACTACGCCGTGGGATTTCTGAAGGACACTGACTAAACTTTACCTTCTGAGCCCGAGAACAATTCAACGACCTGTTTATGCTAAATGAGCTGCATCCTGCCCTCTCTTCCTACGAGGATACGGCCTATGGACAAGACAATATCATGTTTTCCATGCTAGAACACCTATTCAACAGGATTTGGACGGAAGGTATCCTAGGAAATGCTATCTGCGATGCCTCATTTCACCAGAAAGTCTATGAAATCGCATTTAAAAAGGTACCTTGGAGACCCCCTCCACACCGTGGAGGCGAAGGGGACTCCTTTCAATTTTCTTGTCTGAGCTTCTAAGGGATCGTCTATTCCGCCTACGGGAGGGTTGAACGACTATCTCAGGTCAGATATGGTATAAAGAGGGTGTCCTGCATGGAAGTGTCCTCGGTATCACTCTATTTGCCTTGATGATTAACGCTATCACCTCATTGCTCCCGAAAATGTTCTTGCTACGCTCTACGCATACGCATTTTCGATCTCCTTTGGTGCGATTCAGATGCCTTCTCTGGAGCGTCGACTCCAAAAAGTTCTAAGCGCGTGGATTTCAGGTTTCTTTGCTCATCTCTAAGCCATAGCTTCACCACTCCCAGGACTTATTCTTAAATGGGGCTCACCTGGATGCGGTAGATTTGCAGTTTTTTTGTTGGTTTTGTTTTTGAACGACGCCTCAACTGGGAGTCTCATCTTCGCAGCCTTATGATCGCTTTTTCCCACGCCATGGAAATTCTTCATTCCTTCAAGTTAAGGACTTAAATTACTGATAAGGTTACAGATTTACTCTTTTACCGCTCGTTTGTTTGTTCCAAGCTAGAATACGGATGTGTAATTGTGGAAGGTTGACTCAATCTACCACACTGGTCTCCATTTGGGACTGATACCTTCCACATATCACCAATAGGGTGACTCATTGCCAATGCTGGGGATATGCCGCTTACTCTACGTCGTACTGAGTGTATTGTGCGCTTGCATTTGTGAGCACACTTTCCCTCAGTAGCCAACATCTGGCTCTCATCCGCGGTCGATCCCGATGGTGCTTATGCCTCCGTGAGACGCCAATAATGCCCTAAGCCTTTCATTTTAATGGCAAGGTAACTCCTTTGAAAGGTCACTGTAGCTCTCAGCCCAGTGGCGCTTCTACTTCTGCCCAGGACGCCATCTGAATGGTAACACGTTTGAACATTCGCTGCCACGTCTCTGCTACCAAGGCTTCCACAACGCCAGAAGTATTGCGTTCAAACTTCTTGGAACACACACCGTGTCACTGGCGTCGTGCTAGTGTACACAGATGGCTCCACATCCGAAGAGTGGCTCGTCTTTCACGCCGGCTCCTTTCTATTTGCAGCCGGCGGGGCTCCACCGGGCGCTGCGTCAGTCAGTGTTCACGGCCGAGATGGTTTCAATACACAGCTCGGTACGGGAGATTACGCATCGTGCCCGCTTGGTGACCGGCTCCTGATTTATACTACTCCCAGAGCACGTTGAGTGTCATCGCGGCTTTTGGAATCTCTGCACACCCTGGTTCGCAGTACCATTGACGCCATTGCTGCTGCCATCCAGGCGGATGTTGAAATTGCATTCAGATGGATCCTTGGACCTATAGGGGTTACAAGAAATGAGCGCACTGAAGATGGTGCCAAACAGCCTGTAATAACTGGACGGCACCAAAAGCGTTTCGCTCTTCCCCACTTGAAATACTGTACATGGTCAAAATCAGCTCAGCCATTTAGGAGACCGCCGACGGGAACTTAAAGTCGCGTATCAACGCGCTATGATTTTTCCCAGGAATTCCCCCAATGCATTGACGGTTTCAGGTCGCTTTCTGTCGCCTCCAAATCGGACACACTCACAGGACAAACTTCCATTCGATGGTGCGCTCCCCTGTACCTTAATGTGACCACTACTTAGTTTTCCAGACTGTCCGGCACATTCCTGTCGAATGGTCCAGTCGGAGGAAACTTCGCGCACGTTACCTTTCCCGATACCGGGGCGAGCGGGATTCCAACTATTTTTTCCCTTAAACTCGGGAACGGGTTCGTACACTCCCGAATATAGAGCGTACGAACCAGTCACGAGTGGTATATAGCCTTTGTGAGGAAGTCCCAGGGCCTCCTCCCGATGGTCCTTTTCCTTTACTCACCTTCCACCTTTAGATCTTTCAAACGAACATAAGAATAATCTATGGATGTTTATTGAACTCATTCACCTAAGAACTTTCTGCCCCAATGAATATAAACATTCTTGTGTTGGAAACCGGCTCTAGCATCCTTATGAGTAAAAATTTTTCTCTAATCATTTTCTTCACGCGATTTTTGATTAACCTATGAAGTGCGGCGCGATACAATATGTGTCGCGGTGTCTCAAATGTTTCAACCCAAAATGTATAGTAACACATATCGTAAAAAATATTTCCAGAATATACATACAATTAATTTTATCCGATCCGAAACGATTTAATATTTGTTGCAATATTATTAATCCCCGTTATATATTTTATTGATTTTTAATCCATAAAATTGGGGCAGGAGAGGTTTGCTTAGGTGCCCTAAAAGCATTCAACACACTTCGATTGCTAGAATGGGAATATAATAGAACTGGGAATCGAACTGGAATAGGAATAGACGTGAAGGGGACTGGAATGGAAATAGCAAGTGTATGGGACTAGGAAGGGGCGTGAAAGGGATTGGAGTGCGGATGAGACTGTAATTGGAATAGTACGTGAGTCGGAATTGGAATAGGAATGTAAGTGAATTAGACTGGAATTGGGATGTGACGTGTAAAGGATTAGGAGGAAAATAGTACGGGAATGGGACTGTAATGTGAATAGTACTTAATTGGACTGGGAATGATAAGTGAAATGTACGGGAATGGGTGGTGAAAAGGACTGTAATGAGATGTGAAAGGGACTTTACTTAGAACGATACAAGAATGGGAATGGGTGAGAATGAGCTTGAATGGGAATTTCAACACATTATTTCGATGGATAACTAACTGGAACTGAAATTGGGAGTGAACGAGAGTGGGAATTTCAGCACAGCACCTTGAGATTTAACGTTACTTGATTGAAATAAGATTGGGAATTGGATTAGGAATTCGATTAGGAATGGGATTAGGATTTCGTTTGTTTGTATTTGAAATCGGGTCCGAATTGAGACAGGTTTTTATTCATCCACGCCATGATTTTCTCGACTTGCTCCGGGTTGAATCGGTTTTTCCAGTCGCCAATCACACCTGAGGATATAAAGGTTCTATTGACAAAGAATTCATTCTTGATAGCATTGAGAATGACGTAACCAACGAGGGATTTTCCAGTTTTGTGGAGAATGTTCCGCGCAATCGGACTTGCCTTAATTAAGAAAGTAAGGAATGTCCGGGAGGGTTTCGCCCCCTCGATCATGGTTGTTCCAACTTTTCTTACTCTGTACCTTCCACAAATTTTTACTTCCCTTTGGATCACCGCTTCCTTTACGATCCTCTCAACAGAAGCTTCTCGGAAATGATTCCCTCGTTAGTTTTTTATTTATTTTTCAATGTATAGAATCATATGATTAAGTTATACCATGTTAGGTCCTTCTTGCGCATTTTTCAATTTTATTCCCGATTTCCTAGCTCTCGTTACTGCTTCCTAATCCTTGTTTACCTATTTTAAGCAATGATTTTCTTTATTCGTTTTATTGATGGTTCTTTTTGTCACCGTAGTCCCGAAGGGAATAGGAAAGCAATTTAAAAATCGCGTAACTCACTCCCTAGTAGCTATTTTGGCAATAGTTTAGCCCTTTGATACTATATTGTACATGGCTGGAGGTCGCTCCTGATCCACACCAAGTGGCTACATTCAACATATCAATCTAACTTTCATAAAAAGACCGGTTTCAAATGTCCATTCTACCTTCACTTTTATGATCACACGGACGCTGTTTATTTAACTACTCGAGATCAACACTGGAATAGACCCGATATTGTGTTTTCCGCTTGTCCAATCATCCTATAGCTTACAACTGTCAACCACATATGGCTAATGCATACATTGCAGTTTAACGTAACGAACTCCTTGTTCTGCCACGATCTCCTTGTAATATGTACCATCCCAACCCAATTTACCATATTAGTTAGTAGAGACTGAATCCCGCTACCCTATCAGAACTGCCCGCAACCCTTCCCGTAAAGGGGATAATTCAATCATACTTTCCTGAGTCGAGCAGCGTTAAACCACACTCAGTGGTTGGTGGTAAATTAGGAGCTCGAGTTTATTTGTATTGATAGTGCGATGGGAACATGCGTTGTAGCGATTCATGTTTCGAATCCAACGTTAACGCGAAGGTCCCCATTGAGATAGACATCAGGCGTTAGGAATTGGTGGAGGAAGCGTTAAAATACATTCATCCTTCCAGAAAGATTCTATAAGAGTTGTTTTACCTTTCATCAAAATGGTTTACCTTTAATAAATGTGTTTCATCATTGCTGAAATTTTTTGCTTTCCTGAATGAGTTTTACTTTTCCTGAGAGCATTTTTTTGTGGCTTTTCTGAAGGTGTGGTACATTTCCTGGTGTTTTTATCTTTCCTAAATATTTTCCCTTGCCAGATGTTTTACATTTTCCTAGAATGTTTAACTTTCTTGTAACTATTTCACCTTGTCTGAAGGTTTTTTTAACCTTTTCTGAAAATGTTTTCCCTTTCCTGGAAATAATTTCTTGAAAATGTTTTACCTATCTTGGTTTAACTTTTTATGGTGGTTTAATTTTCCTGAAGGTGTTTCACCTTCTATGAAGTTGATTTTTATCTTTCCAGAAAGTGTTTACCTTTCCTGAGGGTGTTTTACCTTTCTTGAAAATATTTGCCTTTCCTTAAAATATTTACTTTTCTAAAAGGCGTTTTCACATTACTGAAAAAAAATCCCAATTCCTGAAGGGGTTTTACCAATTTTGAAGGAGTTTTACCTTTACAAAAAGTGTTTAATCGTTCATGAATGTGTTTTAACTTTCCTAAAACTGTTTAATCGATCCTGAAGGTGGTTGACCTTTCCTAAAGGTGTTTTACCTCTCCTGAAGCTGTTTTACCTCTCCTGAAGCTGTTTTACCTTTCCTGAAGAAACCTCCTTCTTGTGCTTCGACTTCTTGGTTGAAGTATTTGTTGTCATTCGAAGTCGGTGGATTTTTCTTCGACCTCTCCTTCATCTCGGCGAATTCGGTGTGGCGTACAATCTGAAACATAAGCAGCGAGTCCAAATTTGTACAGGGTGGTCTATAAGTCCCAGGACACTCCACGTACAACTTTTTGTATAAATATGTTATTAACGGAAAACAAATGTATTTTTTTTATGTAACTGTAGTGTCCTGGGACTTATGAGCCACCCTGTACATACTTTTGATTATTTTAACTATGTATAAATTTGTTCCTAGAAGCTTCACGTGTGCTATACTGAAACCAGTATTTAAGGTTAATGAGACTTTGCTATACAATTCGCTTTCATACTTTAACTTTTATACTATTTTTTTCAGTTTTGTTATATTATTTCTTCTTGTGTTTTCTCCCCTCATTTTTTCCTACAGCTGGATATATCTGAGTACAGGTGAAGTAGGGTGTTCAACCTTTTTTTTTCAAATGAGAATGAAACATTCGTCATTTAGCGTAAAATGGTTGAGAAATTAATATTAATGGAAAGACTAGAAATAAATATATGACTATAACTTTCTGAATTGGAAAAATAAACAACAACAATAAAATATGCAAAAGAAGTAATAAAAGTCTTAAAAAACGAAAGAAGAGCATAAAAGAAAATGAAAAATTTCACAATACTACACCAAATGGTACAATGAATTTTCCTTAAAATCAATCAAATAATATTCATGCAGTGCAAAACAGATCAGTAGATATTTGGAGCGAGAAATCGTGTTGGCTCACTTGTTGTCTCTAACGCAGCCATCTTTTGGGACATCACTTACATGGAGAATATTATCATCGGTAGCTATTCCACACACATCACGCTTCCAATACCTCGCTCGTCTATGTTCTTCCTATCTAGTCTCCATCTGCTGCTTGTTCATCCACCAGCAGACACAAACACCCACACCCATATATAATTATAATTATATATATATATATATATATATATATATATATATATATATATATATATATATATATATACATATTGTGAGGGAACAAGCACGTGATGGGAGAAATAACGTTGCTTAAGCATTGCCTCCATGTGATGAGCCTCGTTGTCGCTTACAAGCAATTTTCGAAGCTCAAAAGCGCGAGAAAGTATAGGAGCGGGCTCATAGAATGCAGCCCTTATCAATCCGAGTATTTAAACAAGACAAGAAGTCTCCCCCTTTCCCTTCCAGCTATGCTGGGAGCGGCTGAGACAAACGCCAGCTGGGCCGCGTTCGCCATTACTCAAACGATGGCCGATAGTCCCCCCCTTCTATGGGGTAAGCTCCCTCACTCGCAGGCGTCCATATGTACCCGTGTGAGGAGGAATCAGAGAGATTTGTGCGAGAGAAGCTCAGGAGAGCACACGATCTTACTCCTCCTCGATTCGGGTTGTCATACGCTGAAGGCAAGGAAACGTTGTGGGATAAAACCAAGTATTCCTCCTTGGATAAAACAAATATCCACCCTAGAACTAGTTAAGAACTCTTCTCCCCGTAAGAATACCCGTCTGGCTCTGCGCAACGACGCCATCTCCAAACAAGAACCAAGTCTTATCCCAAAAGGCTTCAGTGAAGATTAATCCTAGCGTAATACTCCCTTAATTATGCATAGTCGACCAAACAAACCGTTTGACGTCTCGGAGAAACTCACCCTCCGTTTTCATCAAAGGAATTTACACCGGAAGAATTCCCAGCCTCCATTCTCGAAGGCCCTGCCCTCCTCCCCCCTCACCTCAAAGGAATACTTCAACTACAAGCAAGTTGACCCTTCGACCCTGTCGAAGTGACCAAAGCATCATCTCACCGCTTCGCCGGAATCGACCATCGTCTCCCCCAACCCCCTCTATTTTTGTACAAGGTATTGTAACGAATATTTTAGCTTCCCCAAATTTATAATTGCCGTCTACCGTTCCCCCATTATCATGTGTGTGCTTACCATGTCCCGGTGTAAAGCTCAAATCTTAATTCCATCCAGCCTACCCAATTTTATTGCAGTTTAAATACCATATCTTCTTACTAGCCCGTTGACCACTGTAACTATTTGTCTTATATGTCTCTTTATTGTTGTACCATTTAACTTTAATTATTAATCTTTATTAAAGTCTATTTTTGCCGACTCCTTTACTTTCCGACCCTTGAGCTCATCATAGCCGTGTAACAGCCTGTAACCAAGTGAGATTTGGAACTCTCAGCCAATACAAAGATTTAAAGTAGCATCTATTGGACTAGCCCTCCTTTACCAGGATCTGACCTCGTAACCGGACCTCGGCCTACCCAAAGTTATTAAAAGGAAACCCCCGCACACTCTAAAATCAAATATAATAGATGTATGTATGGTATATAGAGCTATACCACGATACATATCTAAAATAAACGACAAAGCATATTGTTTCGTCTACCGGAAACCAAATAATTCTAATGCCTATATTCATTATTTCTCGTGTCACGATGTATCCGTTACAAGGTCTGTAGTTTCTTCCATGTTCCTGAGAGTATATCGCATTTGTGATCCTTGTTTCTTGCAAGACGAAATTAATACAATCATTCAAACATTCATTGAACTGTAATATCCCCTTTGTTTCATAGAAATGTGTCACTATAATGCCAGAACCATATACTACTCCCCAGCTAATTATAAGGAAAACAGATGTGACAAATATTATGTTACCTTTCCATACTCCCCCCAGTTAATCAATTTCAAAAGGTTGGCACGGACCAACAACATCAATGTTGCCTTTCATTACGAGAATACGATCAGAAATAGCCAATCCCAAAATAGATCAATCGATAAAGAACAGAGGGTTTATTTTATTCCATGCAAATCATGTAATGAATTATATACTCGTATCGTGAAAGCAGCATATTTTCAAAGAGAATGAATGGACACAAATGTGATATGCGACGTGGGGCCCTCTCCTCGAGTTTATTTCTACATATGTCCAATGAAAATCATCAAATTGATATTGATAATGCTAAAATAGTTTATAAGTCTCACAATTATATACATCGACGCTTAATTGAATCGGCACTTATAAAAGAAATTCCCAACTTTAATACTTACGACGGCCAATTTAATACTAATACCTTAATAAGCAAGAAATTCATACTTCCGTTTCTCAAAAATGGCCGACACATTCTGGCATCTTCCACCTTAGCGTCACTGATTTGTGTGTTTGTAGGCTAAGCAACTTCTGTATCTCACTTGTTCACTAGCGACTGACAATGACGGATGTCTCCGTTGAAAACTGGTTTCGCATATAAAATTAGTCCTATTACTGTGGTTTTATCGCTATATATATATATATATATATATATATATATATATATATATATATATATATATATATATATATATATATATATATATGTGTGTGTGTAAAAATGATAGGAAATTATGATTCGGTAATTTCACATATATTATCACATAACTATTGTTCATTTCGAATTAGTCAATAAATCATGGGTTTTTTTAGCCCCCCACCCCAAAGGGAAATGCACTTTTTTAAGGTTCTGATGGACCCTGCTTGCAGCTTTTGAGTTGATAGGATGCACTGCAAACATCCTTTTCACCTCAAAAGCTTTTCATTTTTCATTTTTTTTTCTGTTTATTCGCTCCCCCTCCCCTTTATAACTGTATAGACGAGCAAGAATGAAATATAGCATTAAACCTTATCAATTTTGTTTAATAAAAACGCAATCACATACTCTTTCATAAATGAATACTAAGCCTAAAGCAGTCAAAACATAATCTCCTTCACTTACATTATTAATCTGTTCTTCATTTCGGTTTGTTCCCAAAAACTTGTCAATCCTTTTAACTTCATTGACTATGTCATTTTTTAGATCTTCGTAGTAAACAAGACAAAAGTTTGGAAGATTTCTGTTGGCCCAACCTTCCTTGACGTGTTTCCAGTAGGGTCCAAATGGAACTAAAACATTAAAATAAAGAAGTCTTTTAGCAACAGCCTGAATCAGTGTTATTATTGTTAAAGGTAAATACATCAGTCCTACCTTATTCACTGTATCATTGGTAAAGCAAAATATATGTCATATTTTATTCTCTGTATTATAATTAAAGGCAAATACATTACTTCTCCCTTATTCTATGATTATTGGTTAAGGGAAATAAATCAACTCTACTTTATTCTCACTATTATTGAAAAAGGCAAATACATTAGTCCTACTTTATTATCTGTATTATTGGTAGAGGCAAATACATCAGTACAACCATATTCTCTGCATTATTGGTAAAGGCAAATATATATGTCCTACCCTATTCTTTGCATTATTGGTAAAGGCAAATACATCAGTCCTACCATATTGTTTTACCTTTTATGAAGGAGTTTTACCATCCTAAATAGTGTTTAATCGTTCTTGAATGCCAAAGTTGCAGGAAACCCGGCGTTGTTCGGGTTTAATTGCCACTATCTCCAAAGTACATTGAAGGTGTTCTGAAGGAACTTGCTACCTCTTTAGGCTAGGTTGTTTAGGTGTGTTGGTTTTTATTTGATTTTAGTCAGTTGTTTCTCGTGTGATCAAGGTTAGGTCGTGTTGTTTGGATTTGCTGATTTTATCTTACGAGTGTGACCTGTTTGAGTGTTTGGGTTTGTTGGTTTTATTTGAGGGGTATGAGTTGTTTGCTGCGTTATGTAGGTTAAGTCAGGTCAGGTTTTTTTGTTTTTTTTGTTATTCGAAGAGTAAGAGTAGTTTGTTCTACTATGGCTCTCACATTATTTTGTATGGTTTGTTAGCTTTGTATACTTGATGATTTTTTGCCTGATTTTAATTTTGTTTATTAATACCTAACAGCCTAACCTGCACCATTAAATCCTTAGGGAAGCATATGATAAATGCATTTCTATAGCTTCCATCAACCCCATTTTCACCTATTATAAATACCTATTATTATTATTATTATTATTATATTCTAGCACGCAGTCATACAAACAAAGAAAATCTTTGAATTTTATGTATAGATTCACCATTTTGATTAATTAAGGCATAATCAGTAATAATAATTTGATACGAGTTTTACCACCAATTTACACTTGTTTCAAAGCCTTTTATCCCTCAGTGAGGGCAGAGTTTGACGTTTGTAGTCGCGGTGAAGTCGACACGAATCGGACGTCATCTTGCCACTTAGCACACTCGAGATGGCTTAACCTCTCTACTCGGAATCGTTGTTTCCACTCGACTCAGCCTTAGCGCATAATTAATAATAATAATTATGCGTTTATATATGATTATTCAGGGCTAATAGCCCTTGCAGAGCGATAGATCTCGACCAGGTTAGTAAGTTAGGAAGGAGCGATTCTTGTCGATAGAGAAGATACACAACCGCTTAAACCTCTTAACGTGCAACCTGCGGCGAGGCCCCCATTTGGATCTCGAATAGTTTACAAATAATTTTGATTTTACTGCGCAGTGTATCATCATATTGTGTTAAGATGGTAGTCTTGTACATATGGTACACACATATTTTACTCTTCTTGCTATCTAACTCTCGCCAGAAACGTGGTAACAATAAATTGGGTCATGAGGGTGTGTACACCGATATTTTCAAATAATTTATACCCAATAATATTAGTTTAGAAAATTGTCTACTCTCAATATTATCCCTTTATCAATAATCGTAATTAACGCGTTAATTAAATGGAAATAAATTCAAGATTCCATTACTTGGACCTACAGCTACTCCCTAACACTCCTGCAATTATTATTTGCGCATTTCATCTATTCCTATTAGTTGTTTTAAAAGTTGGGGACAGATAAACAAATTTCAACTCCTGAGCGTCGAAATTGGGAACATTTTATTTTTTAAAAAGGGGCTAAAATTAGAATTAGACTTCGTCGTACTAAGGTGAAAATTTTGACCTCAACTAGTGATACCCTTGTCGTACAAGGACTCGAAATATTACCTCAACTGGCGATGCCCTTGTCGTACTAGGGTGCAAAATCTTATCTCAACTAGTGATACCTTTGTCGTACAAGGACACGAAATTTTACCTCAACTAGCGATGCTCTTGCCGTATTAGGGTGCAAAGTTTTACCTTAACTAGTGATACCCTTGCCTACTAGGGTGCAAAATTTAACCTGAACTAGAGATACCCTTGTGTTACGAGGGCGCAAAATTTTACCTCACCCTTGTACTAAGCAGAAAATTCTACCTCAAGTAGCCACACTAGGGTAAATTTTTTACTTCAAGTAGCCACACTAGGATAATTTATTTACCTCAACTAGCGATACCCTTGTCCTACTAAGGTGAAAAGTGTTTAAAACCACAAAAAAACCTTTCCCTCGACTAACCCAGAAACTTGTAACCTATCTCAAACTATGTAACCTCTGCGTTTCACCTCTGTCCTCTAAAATGTCATCTAAGAATTCATCAAGTGTTCCCCTGAATCCCCACACGATCTGTAGTCTCATGTAGTGATACAGTGAAGCGATGACATCTCTGGGGTCACGAGCCACGTAGATAATCTGAAAGTGGAGGTCAGGTTGAAAGATGAGGGTTCTTAGAAGTTATCCACACCATCTAAATTTGCTCTCCTTTCATCGGGCCAATCCAGTGCCCATGCAATTGTATGCATCAATAACTAAGGTAATTTAATTAATATTAGCGAATGATGAGGCCTATTTATAATTCCACTGATCCATTGATTTAGTTTATTGCTTTTGAAAATCTATCCAAGAAACAAATTGGTGAATTTAACCACATTATTCCTTCTCTCATTTGTTCATGCTCAGGCACGTATCCATGGGGGGGGGGGGGCTGACTCCCCAAATTTCAGACCCGTTTATGAGTTATTTATTAATATAGAATATATATAAAAACATTTTTTTTTAAACCGCTGCAATCAAATGTATCTTATATAATATATAACTAAAATAGGGAAAATCTCAAAAATAATGATTAAATTCAGTATTATACCTCAGCTGACGTCCAAAAACTACAATTGTTAATTTTCTGATGTGTGGAAAAGAAATCGGATCTGAGAGAGTTAGTGCTCACTCCCGTGTAAGGTGCTGTTATTTATTATCAATGTTGTGTAAGGTAACCATTATTAATGTTTAATGACCATTTCTCAGACTCCTCAGAGGGAGGAATTCAGGCTTCTCCCCCCCCCCCCACACACACAATTTTTATCTTGGATCCGCCACTGTTCATCCTCTAATTCAGATATTTTATAATCTTTTGCTCACCAACACAGTCACTAACATATATTCTCCTTACAGGTCTGTTATAATCCATACAGGCCCGTATCACCTCAGAATATCCAGTTGCAAGTTTGTTCATGCCTTTCTTCACATTATAAATCCTTCCTACCCTTTCGTTTATTATTCTATTTTCCTCTTGCACACCAAGGAGCTCTTTCAAATTGACCATTTGCCTAGCTTTCATTCTCGGTCTTTCCTTCTCCTTCCAAACTCTAGTTCACATATACCAACGTTGGCACCGGCTAACTCTCATACAAGTTCCTGATGCAATCCACATTCTTATCAATGTTGTGTAAGGTAACCATAGTTAATGTTTAATGACCATTTCTCAGACTCCTCAGAGGGAGGAATTCAGGCTATCACAAACAGGCTATCAGGCTATCAGGATTCACAAACGCTTCGAATGACTCTGACCTTTTTCTACCGGCGCTATTGCATTGTGCTTCATCCGCACCAATATAATTCACGGTACACCCATTGCAGTTGTTCAAGACCTACACTACCAACTCTATCATACCACATTTTAAACAGAAAATACCATCACCTACCTCTATTCTCGAACATACCCTATCTAACACTTCAATCAATATTTCGAATAGGTTTAATAAATTACTATTATTAATAGTATCCAAGTTAGTGAGGATTAGATCATATAATATGGGCGGTGATATGTCGATTTAATGCCTAACTTAACTTTACTAGAAATTAAAACACAAAATTTTCCCAAATCAATTTTAAAATAGAGGAAAATTGGTTCTTATAGTTAGTAAATTTGATCAAATCCTTAAAATTAGGCAAAATCATTTTAAGTGTAGATGTGTGGTACAGTCATGGACAGGAGCATTCTTCCATTGACGTGGCCTGAAAGCTTTTAACTTAGCATTAAGTGAGCGGAGCTCTCTGAACGTTTCTTTGTTTTGTCGTTTATATGAATACCATTTACTAGTACTGTATTTGTTAGTTATTAAGTCCACGTGTGCTTGAATATGAGCAAGAGTTCTTGTAAACATTCCAATAATTTTAACGGGAATCAAACTTAGGAACTCCACCGGTGCAGTCAAACGCGGTGCAATCTTTTAATTTAGCAGCTGATTTAATTTTTATCTTGCCAATTTATTAGTATTTATCGCCATGTATCAGAGAGCGGTAGCTGTGTTACTTCAATTCTTTACAAGCGTCTGAGTTCCACTATAGGTGGTTGTTACCCGTTTATAGGGGTGAGTTATAGGTCACCGGTTTATGGTGGTAAACCGATTGGTTACTTGTTTACGGAAGGTGGTCACCACCTTTAGGTGGCGATGGGTTACCGGAGTGTGGGTGTCGGGCGAAGGCGGTTGATGTCTGACTCATTCAAATATTCTTAAAACGGATAATCCGCTTGTAGACTGGATTCGAGAGGTAACTTGGTTATCGCTTAGTAGAAGAGAGGAATCGGAGGGGGGGGGGAGGGAATGGAGGATTTGGTAAGCTTTAATCTCGGTTTAGGACTACCTCAGTTCGGGCAAGCGAAATTGTCGAGTCTTTGGCTATCAGTGATAAGTTTCAGTGTTTCGTGTAAGTCTCCTTCCGCGTCAGATTGTTGGGGCTATAAGCGGATGGATCAAGGACGAGGAACGGACTCGTGACGCGAATAATAATAATAATGCTACTAATGTACAAATCAGAAACGACAATTAAGAATTATGAATCATGACAAGAGTGTTTTTGTCCGTCTATTCATACTACCGTCATTAAGGGGGCGTGACTTCTTTTCTCATAATCTGAATGCGGGGCGGAGCCTATCGGGTCAAAGTGTGTTCGTTTGTTCTTTGTTACGACTGCTGGGTGGAGTCAAAGGGTGTGTGCGTGTTCAGTGTGGACACGTGTGTCCACCAATTGGTTCGAGCGACGATTGTTAGGCTCAAGACCTTTTGGTCGGCGCAGTTAAATAGTTTGGAAAACTTTTGTCCCAAGTTTTGCAATAAATTAATTCGAATTCGAATATCGTATCCATGTCGATTTTTTTTTTTAAATCTACAATATTTGGATCTGGATGAGCCCGATTGTTTGGGGAAATATCCAATGTTTATATTGATTTAAATTGGCCTAATTTTCGATTCCAGGCCATTTCCATTTGGATGATCTGCGGCTATGTACAGTTTCTTCCACACATGTTAACCTTCTAGCTTCAGCACTTTCTGTACAGATCTCCTCTCCTCATACTTTCTGCGGGATACGCCTTTGATGGTATTTAGCTTTAAGTTAAAAAAACAACTAAGTTTATAGTCTAAGAGTACAGTACCTGGATAGGTGTAATACTCCATTTACACCCATTAAATACTTGTATATTAAATATACAGTATTTAGTAAAGATGTATTGCTTATGAATAGTTACATTGATAAGGTTTCGTGTCATATAAATACTAATTATATGATAGTATTAATAATTAATTAGCTTGAAAAAAAACTATTTTGAGAGAAATTGAGGACGTTAGCTGAGCACTGGACGCTTTCATGGAACACTACTCCTGTACATATGGTAGACACCGTCATTAAGTATTACTGGTACCATGAAAGGCTATACTTCACCCACTCCACTACGCGTACTCCTGACATTTGAAACCGACGTCGCGAAGAATCGTTTCACTCTACGGCGACGTCACCTGGAATTGTGGCTTCTTCGCTTACCTTGCAAGTGTCTTTCGCTTTGGGGGGTATTAAGCTGATGGGGAGGTGGGTTTTGAACATGCGGGGGGAAGGGACGTGGACGGC
Source organism: Ceratothoa steindachneri (assembly GCA_963969495.1). Classification (NCBI taxonomy): domain Eukaryota; kingdom Metazoa; phylum Arthropoda; class Malacostraca; order Isopoda; family Cymothoidae; genus Ceratothoa; species Ceratothoa steindachneri. The sequence continues at coordinate 217,977,851 of OZ018319.1, forward strand.
AAGGTGCAGGAGTAACCCCTCCGAATAATGCTTGCCGGGGCACATTATCTGGAACAGCTTCATCGGGTCTCCATTGGGATCCGGGGGAGGGGCGTTCGTCGTGGCTAAGAACATGTCCGCCCTGGGGAGACCGGGGGAGTTACTTCCGTAGGTCTAAAGGGAAACCAACGAGGGAATCTCGCACATCGGGTTCGGGAAATAGAGCGTTAAGAAGGAGGGCATTGCCCCAGAGAGGTTTGGGATAATAGGGTGGGCGGAAGTTGGAGTGAGAAGGCGATATAGAGCCCAAATACCCCAAAGGGGGAGACTAGCTGGGGCATTGCGGATCGAGTGGGTATTCAAGTCTCCTGAATTTAATCCTGTTCCATTAAGAAAATCGATCCTCTTACTGGTTTTGAAGGAGTTTATAACACCATCTGTCAGCACCGTTTGGGACTAAACAGGTGGGTAGAAAAAACGGGAAAAACAGAACACAAGAGGACATTTACTCAAAAGTACGTACTTATCCCCCCCTTCCCGCTCCCATGTGGGAAAAGCTCTAGGATGGATCCTTACTGTCCCCAAATCAGTGTTTATCGCTCGATCCAGGAGAATCTTCCACCCCTAGGTTCTCCCAAGTAAAACGTAAATGGCGCCCATGATCCGGGGTATAGTGTTAAAAAGGGGAGGAATCACACGAGTCGTCCTCTGTAAGGAGTGTTAATGCAATAAAGTGCAGCTAGGCCAACCGAGGGTTGGTTTATACTTCGACATTTGCCACCTTTTCAACCGTGTGGTAGATGCGAATCAACGCCGTATTATCCCGCGAGAGCAATAGATAATGGATTTATTTATAATGTAATTCTTTAAATTAATGATAGCAGCAATTCAAGGTGTCTTAGCGAGCCGTTAATATTCCTCACGTTGATACAATTCTCGAGGTGTCTTTGCCCAATAAGTGAGCAGGGCTATTAAAGGATAAACAAGGTCAACAGGCCTAAGTCGCGTGCTCTCAATTATTCTGAATAAGTAGGCGGGGCTAGTAAAGGATAAACAAGTTCAACAGACCTAAGTCGCGTGATTTCAATTATTCTGAATATGTTGGCGGGGCTATTAAACGATAAACAAGGTCAACAGACCTAAGTCGCATGCTCTCAATTATTCTGAATGAGTGGGCGGGGCTATTAAAGGATAAACAAGGTCAACAGACCTAAGTCGCGTGCTCTCAATTATTCTGAATAAGTAGGCGGGGCTAGTAAAGGATAAACAAGTTCAACAGACCTAAGTCGCGTGATTTCAATTATTCTGAATATGTTGGCGGGGCTATTAAACGATAAACAAGGTCAACAGACCTAAGTCGCATGCTCTCAATTATTCTGAATGAGTGGGCGGGGCTATTAAAGGATAAACAAGGTCAACAGACCTAAGTCGCGTGCTCTCAATTATTCTGAATGAGTGAGCGGGGCTATTAAAGGATAAACAAGGTCAACAGGCCTAAGTCGCGTGCTCTCAATTATTCTGAATATGTTGGCAGGGCTATTAAAGAATAAAAAAGGTCAACAGGCCTAAGTCGCGTGCTCTCAATTATTCTGAATGAGTGGGCGGGGCTATTAAAGGATACACAAGGTCAACAGACTTCAGTCGCGTGCTCTCAATTATTTTGAATATGTTGGTGGGGCTATTAAAGGATAAACAAGGTCAACAGACCTAAGTCGCGTGCTCTCAATTATTCTGAATGAGTGAGCGGGGCTATTAAAGGATAAACAAGGTCAACAGGCCTAAGTCGCGTGCTCTCAATTATTCTGAATATGTTGGCAGGGCTATTAAAGGATAAAAAAGGTCAACAGACCTAAGTCGCGTGCTCTCAATTATCCTGAATGAGTAGGCGGGGCTATTAAAGGATACACAAGGTCAACAGACTTCAGTCGCGTGCTCTCAATTATTTTGAATATGTTGGTGGGGCTATTAAAGGATAAACAAGTTCAACAGACCTAAGTCACGTACTCTCAATTATTCTGAATATGTTGGCAGGGCTATTAAAGGATAAACAAGGTCAACAGGCCTAAGTCGCGTGCTCTCAATTATTCTGAATGAGTGGGCGGGGCTATTAAAGAATAAACAAGGTCAACAGACCTAAGTCGCGTGCTCTCAATTATTCTGAATGAGTGGGCGGGGCTATTAAAGGATAAACAAGGTCGACAGACCTAAGTCGGGTGCTCTCAATTATTCTGAATATGTTGGCGGGGCTATTAAAGGATAAACAAGTTCAACAGACCTAAGTCGCGTGATTTCAATGATTATAAATTATGACCTTGAAAACTTTCAATAAGTGGGGACAATCCGACACATAGTTGGTTTTCTTTTAATAATTCTCGGACTAACCTTGGGACAACCTTGTCAATTATATCATTTGAAATAAAATGTAAACCAACATAAGCGTTTCCAATTTCGTTAGAATCGACCCGAATAATTACGATGTTATTGCTAAAAAACTCATTAAAAAGTAAAATGGTGACCATCCTACCCGCCGACCTACGGACCGACAGAGTCCGTAGGGATATAGGTACTAAGGGGGACATTTTATACACATGGGATTATTATACGAAAGTTGGTTTCCATCCAGTGTCTCTACCTTTTTCGGGAATGGGTTCGGTCACATTTAGCTGCCTTCTACGACGTGCAGCTGAGACCATAATGCTGGCATTCTAATTCGTTTGATGTATTAAATTGTTCTCATGGGTTAATGTCCGCAAAAATATGTTGATTTATCCAATTTGTTTTACTCGAATTTAAAGCGCAATAGCAACGAGGCCGCATTACGCAGAAAGTTAGTAAAAATGTGTAAAAAAATAGTAAAAGTAAAGTACAAATGTGAATATAAATAGCTCGAGATCATTCTGGGCATTGGGGTTGGGAGGGTACCCATCTGCCTGCACCAGGACAAGGAGGGCGTGTCGGTCCTACATGTTTCAGTCGTAGAAGCGGTATTGTACCTCTGTTTCCCCCTCCCCCCTCCCCTCTTGCGGCGCCTATTTATCTAGTGATAAACTATTCAGTCTCACCTCCCCCCCACTACCAAAAAAACCTCCACGACTCTAAGCAAAGGAACAAAGGAAGATGAATATGGCTTACTCAAAATAGGGGAATCTTGCGTCCAGGGAAACTGTACATTGGGGGTTGTCTAGATCCGGGTTGTGGACTAAATTCCAGACGATTTCTTGAACCCACGTAGTTCCGGACTTGGGGAAAGTTACCAGAAAGGTGTCAGAAGGTTTCACCTGTTTCAAAAGAAAAATAAATTCACCTGTTTCAAAAGAAAAATCAATTCCCCTGTTTCAAAAGAAAAATCAATTCACCTGTTTCAAAAGAAAAATCGATTCACCTGTTTCAAAAGAAAAATCGATTGATCCCATGGGATACCGTGGATTTTATAACAGCAGCGATTTAGGCGTATTTACTTAAATAGATGTATGAGATGGTGGTTGTGGGGAGAGGTCTTAGCGCAAGAAATAAAGGGTTAGGTGGGAAAGGAAGCTGAAGTATGGAAATTAAAGGATTAATGGAATGTCTAGCAACATGTGCTGGCCTAAGACACAAAAAGTAACATAAATAATTGAAGGAGAATTTTTTTTTACAATTACCAATACAAGCAAAGCGAGAGAAGAGATATTGGTTAAGTATGCAGTCTACCGTTATGTTTGCGTTCTGCCGCCTAGTTTCTGGTTAAATTTGCGGTGTACCGTCAAGTTTTTAGTTAGATTTGCCGTCTAGAATCTGGTTACTGGTTAATTTTGCGGTATGTCGTCTAGTTTCTGGTTAAATTTGCGGTGTACCGTCAAGTTTCTAGTTAGATTTGCCGTCTAGAATCTGGTTACTGGTTAATTTTGCGGTATATCGTCTAGTTTCTGGTTAAATTTGCGGTGTACCGACAAGTTTTTAGTTAGATTTGCCGTCTAGAATCTGGTCACTGGTTAATTTTGCGGTATATCGTCTAGTTTCTGGTTAAATTTGCGGTGTACCGTCAAGTTTCTAGTTAGATTTGCCGTCTAGAATCTGGTCACTGGTTAATTTTGCGGTATATCGCCTAGTTTCTGGTTAAATTTGCGGTGTACCGTCAAGTTTTTAGTTAGATTTGCCGTCTAGAATCTGGTAACGGGTTAATTTTGCGGTCTATCGTCTAGTTTCTGGTTAAATTTGCGGTGTACCGTCAAGTTTCTAGTTAGATTTGCCGTCTAGAATCTGGTTACTGGTTAATTTTGCGGTATATCGTCTAGTTTCTGGTTAAATTTGCGGTCTAACGTATAGTTACTGGTGAAGTTTGATACCATCTAATTTTTCTAAAGTTTGTGGTCTATTTTCTAGTTTTTTTAAAGCTTGTGGTCCATCATCTATTTTTTAAAGTTTATGGTGTATCGTCTATTTTTTAAAGTTTGTGGTCTATCGTCTATTTTTTAAAGTTATGATCTATCGTCTATTTTTTAAAGTTTGTGGACTATCGTCTATTTTTTTAAGTTTATGATCTATCGTCTATTTTTAAAGTTAGTGGTCTATCGTCTATTTTTTTCTAAAGTGTGGTCTATCGTCTACATTCTGGTTAAATTTGCCTTCTGCCGCCTAGTTTCTAATTAAATTTGCAATCTACCATCTAGTTACTGCTTAAATTTTCGGTAAATCAGTATTTCTGGCTAAATTTGTGGTCTAACGTCTAGTTACTGGCTTAATGTACTATTACCGTATAAGTTTTTTTTTAAAGTTTGTAGTCTATCCTCTAGTCTTTCAAAGAGGTTTGCTGTCTATCGTCCAATTTCTGGTTAAATTTGAGGTATACCATCTTGTTTCTAGTTAAGTTTGCGATCTACCGTTTAATTTCAGGTTAAATGTAGATCAGGGTAGGTTTAGGTTAGTTAAAGTAGTTTGAAGTGTATAATTTACCTAACCTGACCTAACCTAACTTAGCCTAACTCACTTTTAACCACAAACTAGACAAGAGGCCGCAAACTTAACAATAACTAGACAGTAGACCAAACTCAACAACAAGCTTGACGGTAGACTGCAAACTTGACGGCAATTTGCATACTTAAAGAGCACCGATTATATTAAAAAACGACAACAATCGGGGGCATTTCTGCTAGATTTAAAACGAGGTTATTAAAGAAAGTGGTGAATTTAGGGGTAGGTTTTAGACAATTATAAATAAATGAGAATCAAGTGACATTACGACTCATGTTTACTACCCGATATGCAAAACACCCACAAGTAAAAGAAAAGGAGATTCCGAGTGCTTTCGGAAGGTAAAAGAACCGGAGAGAGTGAGGCTAATGAGGTCTCTAGTTAGCAGTAACTTGGAGCCGAGCGAGTAAGAAAAAGGGAGGGGGGGGGGCTTATTAGCTTGGTTCGAGCCGAGTAATTTTAGGGTCCGGGATAGCTGAGTGGAATAGTTTTCTCAGCTGCTGATCTCGACGATGTGGAGGTAGTTTCGAATCTTGATGCCGACCTACAAAATACTTTTTTTCTTACAACTTCCCACTTCAAGTTCAAAGGGGTCTATGAGTTTACTCAGCTAGATACTCGCATCATTACTCACTCACATCCATCAACTCGATAAGTAACTCGAGCATCAACCTCACTATCGCAAGATTGTGTTCGGCGCGCATCGATGCCATAGAAAGAACTTTCCCCACCTACTGATGATGTAATTGTTGGCAATGTTCTCTCTCTCTTTCTCTCTCTCTCTCTCTCTCTCTCTCTCTCTCTCTTTCTCTCTCAAAGGTCATGCCAAAAGCTTCAATTAATTTTAGATCTGAAAAATATTTTAATGTCACCTCAAAATTAGCCATGAGTGACGAATACTTGTTGAAATTTGTCGGAAGAATCCAATTTCCCGGCTGAAGCTTCATTACTCCGTCCGTGTAGAGAAAATAATTCTTTTTCAGAAGCTCATCTTCCTCCGGCTTCAAGTCTTCGAGTGAGAACCCAAACTCGGCCATGTTTATCCAAAGAAATTGATTTCAAAAGCTAAGGAGAAATGGAAACTATATTGAAATATGATTATATTTTATAATTCTCTTATTTAATCTATCGAAACATTTATTTGTTGGTAATTTTGAGGTTTTGAAGGTAAAATCTTCTCGATATTTATAAGGTGTACCCGATTTTTGGTAACACTTCTTATAAAATTACAGATATAATAACTTAGATATAAAAAAAAATAATCAATTCCACTGTAGGTTAGCCCAATTATATCTAGATTAACACCACAATTTAAAAATTATGTGAAAAAATAAGTTATATCATTATGGTAACTTTAAAGTACATCGGTACCATTCATTGATTACTTAATGATCTCCCTTAGTGAATCAACATTGTCAATCGGTTGATGTTCAGGTGAGTTGGGTACCCTGCTGGTAAATAACACCTGGAGTAATTAACTATAGACGAGGTGGTCGAGGTGGTCGAGGTGAGTAAACGAACGGCACCTTTCTCAAATTGAGCGAAATCTGAGTATGGTTAAACGCGCGATGGGCGTCCCGATTCAGGATGCTTAGCAACGCCTAGTTCGAAGCCCAGGTTAAATGTTAGGGCTAAGGTTAGACAGAAATCAGGCGTAAAATAATACCAATACAACCATAGTTTACTCAGGCTGTAGTTACTTTATACACATTTCCCCTTTCCTTAACATTACTTTGGGTTTTTACTTTTTTAGATCTCCCACAGACTAACTCTGCCAGCAGAACTTTAAAAACTTGGATTAGGTACCCTTCCCTCGCTTCCTCCATCATAATCCTCTTATTTTAGTCTTAGGCCGACTGTCAATTTGGTGACACAAATAAAAAAAACATGACCAACTACATATGTATACAGTTATCTATAAAATCTATGTACGAAGGTCGGTCAATAAGTTTAGCGAATCGGTAGGGCAAAACAGAGGAACGGGGATGGCTGTTTGTGGGGGTGTTAGTACAAGTTATGACAAGTTAGGACCTGCAGCCGGACGCTCCTGCCTCGTCTACTTAAGAAGCAGTAGCTAATCGCAGATCGTCAGTCACAATTTTTTCAACAATGGAGAGGGTTGAGCACCGCGCATTGATCAAATTTTTGACCAAGGAAGGCAAGAATGCAAAAGAGATCCATGAACGCATGGTTGTAGTGTACACCGACACCGCCCCTTCCTATGCAACCATTGCTTGCTGGAATAGGGAGTTCCGCCATGGTCGTGAGTCCCTTGAAGATGACCTCCGTCAGACGTGACCAACGAGGACAATGTGGCCCGTGTGGAGAGGATGATCCTCGAAAATCGCCGGGTAGAGGTTGAGAAAATCAAGCAAGAACTTGGAATATCACATGGAAGTGTTATCAACATCATCCACGACAATTTGGCCATGACCAAGGTCTCTGCCCGTTGGGTCTCTAGAAACCTAACGCCCCATGATCGACTTCAACGTCCTCAAAGTCCACAAGGCCAGAGTTGCACAAGCTGCCCTGCACGAGTGCGGATTCGAGGAGCTCAACCATACCCCCTACAGTCCAGATCTGGCCCCTAGCGACTACTTTTTATTCCGCTAGCTCAAGGCTGCACTGCGTGGACGCCGGTTTGGGGGCGATGAAGATGTCCAGCTCGCCGTCCAGTAGTGGATTGAACAGCAGTTGTGAGATTTCTGGTTGCTGGGAATTTGAAGCCTCAGGGACAAGTGGCGCAAGTGCATTGAAGTCGAGGGTAGTTATATTGAAAAATAATAAAACACTTTTCCTCATATCTCGTTTCCTTATTTCCGAATTGCAAAACTTCTTGACCGCCCCTCGTATATAACAATAATCATTAAACAGTAGGGCAAAAGGTATCCAATACCCTAAACAAAATTGTATCTAATACTCTGGAATAACCTTTGTTAGCAATGAAACTTGTGTCTGTGTTTTAAATTACTGCTCTTCCTACCAAATCTTCTTCACTTTGATCATATTACAGGGTTGTCGAGCACGGGCACTGATCTTCAATTCCCGCGACGGATTTACGACCGGGTTAAGAGAGACTGACTAAGCCATTTTAATGTGTTGTATTTATTATTATTAAGCTATTTCTTAGAGTTCCTGGCGAAATGATTCTGATCGTTGTCTTCCTAACACCCAGCCACGCTTCCTATTAAGGATCTTGGCTGACGGGATTAAGTTTTGGGCTAATATACTATGGTGTATGGGCTCCATCCCTCCTTCCTACGTCTTCATGAATTTGTTCTGTACACCAGAGAAACGTCCACAGCCATGCTTCACGGTTAGGACACTGTTATTTGCTTTATATTCCTCCTTCATCTTCCTCTAACTATTATTTGGTGAACCTTTTGTTCGTAATTGTTATATAGGTGTTGAAATTGCACTGACTACATGGCAGTGATCAGGACAGGTCTTCAGATTGCATGGCAAAGATGGGAGGCGCTGAGAAGGATTCTAAAGTTGCGCACCGAAGGACAGCGACTTTTCACGTGGAATATTTTTCATTGCCTCGATAGCTTCAGGCTGTTTTTTGTCGCCTCCGAATCGGACACAGTCGCGGTGCCCATTGCCATTTGATTGTGCGCCCCCCTGCACCTCACTTCATGGACTCCTTAGTCCCCCAGACTACCTGGTACATTCTTATTGAAGCCCCGACTGTGGGCATCACGTGGGTAACCTGTAAACGGACCGGGACGAACGGAGTCGCTACCGCTTTACCCTTGTATTCGGGACGGGTTCGTGCAGTCCAGATTGTTAAATGACCGAGTTCTCGGGAGGAGACGCGCCTAGTCCTTGGTATCTAATCATTTGCGTTTTGAGTGCATACTCGTGCACCTCGGGGGATGGGGAAGGGGGGCACCGACATAATTTCTAGTCATTTTATAATTCAATAAACATATTTTCTTTCTCCTTATAAATGGGAAATATTAAGATTATATTGTGGACATTCAAGTACCACTTTTTTAATAATAATATAATAAAAAAACATTATTAAGCTTTAACAGGCATTATTCGTTTGTTAAATAATAAAATTCCTTGAAAATGTATGGATAGATACTAATAACGTTCTCTTTAATGAGACGTTATTTGATGGAAAAATGAAATTTCGATGAGGAGATCGTTCTGTTATATCTGTTTTCTTTGATACAGGATATATATATATATATATATATATATATATATATATATATATATATATATATATATATATATATATATATATATATATATATACATATATGCAAAGAATCACACACGAAAATGAAAGGCGGATTCCAAGAACTTTCGAACTTGTTCAATTCATTGCATTTATTGATCTACTCACGCGATACTTTGTGAATTTCTCATATCCATATATATATATATATATATATATATATGAGGAATTAAACCACATTCTCCGAAGACAATTTAATTCAGAACAGTTTCGGTGTATCTCACACCCTTTTTCAACTGACACTGGGTAGAAAATATAAGAGAAGTGCATATAAGCATAACACAAGATCCCCTCTTTTTCCCCCAATCCCCTACTTGTGGCTAATCTGGGGGGGGGGGGGGTTAGGCCTAAACATATTGCAGGGCTGACATTTTACTATTTTGTTTATTTGCTTTCTTATTACAGGATTAAAAGAAAATTGACCCTCAGATAGATTTAAATTAGAAACTGACGATATAAAGCTCGATTCTACGATTCTTCTCTTAACATAGTTAGCCGATTTAAATACCATTTTACTTCCATTGAAATCGATCGTATGATTCTTGTCTCTAACATGGCAAAATATTCCACTGTATTCGCTGCCCACTCTAATATCTCTTTTGTGTTCGTACAATCTCTTGTCTAGATTTCTTCCCGTTTTCCCTATATAAACTTTATGGCAATCGTTGCATGGTATTGCATATACTCCTATGTTATGATGTTCTTTGGGTTTCCTGACCATCATCAATTGGTTTAAAGAATTATTATATTTAAAGGCTAGATTAATACCCGCTTTTCCAAATATGTCCTTTAAACTATTTAATTTATTATTAAATGGCAATGTTATACATTTGTTGAAGTCATTAGTGCGGGAAGGCTTATTACCATAGAAATTAGAAATTAATACAAATTAGAAAAAATGGTTCATACCCCGATTGGTTCATATCGTCTGCCCATTTTGCAGCTAGGAAAACATTCTATGCTAATAAGCCTTCCCGCACTAACGACTTCAACAAATGTATAACATTGCCATTTAATAATAAATTAAATAGTTTAAAGAACATATTTGGAAAAGCGGGTATTAATCTAGCCTTTAAATATAATAATTCCTTAAACCAATTGATGATGGCCAGGAAACCCAAAGAACATCATAACATAGGAGTATATGCAATACCATGCAACGATTGCCATAAAGTTTATATAGGGGAAACGGGGAGAAATCTAGACAAGAAATTGTACGAACACAAAAGAGATATTAGAGTGGGCAGCGAAAGCAGTGGAATATTTTGCCATGTTAGAGACAAGAATCATACGATCGATTTCAATGGAAGTAAAATGGTATTTAAATCAGCTAACTATGTTAAGAGAAGAATCGTAGAATCGAGCTTTATATCGTCAGTTCCTAATTTAAATCTATCTGAGGGTCAATTTTCTTTTAATCCTGTAATAAGAAAGCAAATAAACAAAATAGTAAAATGTCAGCCCTTCAATATGTTTAGGCCTAACCCCCCCCCCCTCAGATTAGTTACAAGTAGGGGATTGGGGGGAAAAAGAGGGGATCTTGTGTTATGCTTATATGCACTTCTCTTATATTTTCTACCCAGTGTCAGTTGAAAAAGGGTGTGAGATACACCGAAACTGTTCTGAATTAAATTGTCTTCGGAGAATGTGGTTTAATTCCTCATCTTTTCTTGCGATATTGCATTAATTTTCATCATATATATATATATATATATATAGTATATTACTAAAGTCCTTCGGAAAAAATAAGTTGAATTGGGAGAACTTATTGTCTATTTTAAACTAACTTCGATGTTGGATTTTACATAATTTGATAGCCGCTTTCCAAGTCAAAGTAGAAGATGAATCAAGCTGAGTGGAGGTAGTACCATACGAGTAACCATACACAACCGAAATTATCATAACTTAAATGCTTTTTAACTTTCGTCTAGAGCTTCAGCAAAATTGTGATCATTGGATCTTTAACTAAAGCTTTAACGCCCGATTCATTTTAATTTGAGATAAATTGGTAGTCCATAAATCAGAGCAACTAGGTTTTTTAAGGGGGAAGGGGAGAACAGGAACCTTTCGCGGTACCATACTAGTAATCCTAACAAATCCCAAGTTTTGTGTATTTTAATGCAGTCGAACTGAAGCATCAGGGTTTACTCTGGCGTTGTTTGTTATTATCGCACTCTCATTGAGACAGTTGCTGATAAGGAATATCTCCAGTCGCATTCCTTCAATTATCAGTCGCTTAACTACATGATAATCATGTTATCGGGTGTTTCACACGAGAATCCTTGAGGCACAGAAGAGGATAGAAAAAAAAGAAGAGTAAATACGACAGAAAAGAGGACAGAAAAGGGAAGTAAAATAACGAATAAAATGGATAGTAATATAGGGAGGTAGAAAAAGACACTTCTAAAACTTCAAACGTTTTGATTGATAAAAGAGATCAAACTGATTAAACCAACGAAGTCGTCACTCAGGGGATTAGGAATGATGAGGAGGAAGAGAAAGACACACGAAGGAAAATAGTAGATAGAGAAAATGAAGATAAATAGTGACAATGATTAAAAATAACAAAGACTGAAATACTAGGAACAAATTCGTAAAGTGAAGTCATTCATGAGTACGAACTCATCCCGCTTGAGGGGAAAGGGGACGAGAGGATACCTAGGTAATCACATTATTTTGTATTATTTGAAAAAAAACGAGAACAAATCCGCCATAAGATTTGTGATGAAAAGTGAAAATTTGAAGAAGGTATATAACCCGAAATGGCAAAAGAGGTGACTACCTGGAGAGGGCTAAGGAAGGGAAAGCAACTATCCTGAAACTGATTCAGTTTGGGGGTGAAGTCAGGTCCTCAAAAGTAAAAGGGTGGGCTGGGGTGAGGGGGATAACAATGTCATTGCAAGCTTTGGGATGAAATTAAAGATCGCTCGCACTTAAAATTCACATGAGAGAACTTTGGAACCAGAATGACTGTCAATTCATTCGTCGGAGTTTCATGTCCTTGAAACTTCATTGTCTCTGCCTGTGTAGTGAATCGTCTCCGTAAGACGCACATTCGATCTGGAACTATTTGGCAACGCGTAGCAAACTAGTACCAGTTGGAACGTTTGGCAGAAGGATACATTTGAATGGCCAGCGACTCCATCCGACAGAATTCGAATGAATGAAAATTAATTCAAATATATAACCTTTTATTGCTAAAATATATTAAAGAGGCTCTGTAATATATATATATATATATATATATATATATATATATATATATATATATACAGTGGCGGCAACAAAAAAAGTGACATGTGACGATTCGGGGAAAATGAAACAGAAAAATGTAACTTACATATTTTATTATGAATATTTCATGAAAGTTAATACTTGGTCATGTTGCCCTTGCACTTGATGACCATTCTGAGTCGATTGGGCATTGATTCAGCGAGGTTTGCGAAGTAGGTGGGGTCGATCGTAACCCAGATCTTCTTCAGTGATTCTATCAGGTCCTTGATGCTGCCGGATGCTGTCTCTTGAACTTTGGATTTCATCAGATTCCAAGCATTCTCAATAGGATTTAGGTCCGGGGAATTACCAGGCCACTCCAAAACACTAATATTATTATCATTGAAGAACCTTTTTACTAACTGGGACCTGTGAGCAGGGGCACCATCATGCATGAAAAATTCACACCGATGAATTTCCCAAAATGGCAGCATGTGCTGCTTCAAAACTTCGAGATAGTTAGTCCCCCTCATGGTTACATTCTTGGGAAGGAAGTACAGACCTCCTCTGCCCTTGTTTCCACTAAAGGCACCCCACACCATCACACTATCAGGGTGCTTCACAGTTTTCACGGTATATTTTGGGTCATACCGAGACACATTGCTGGGACGACGCACGATCTTTGACTCTCCTCTGACCAGCCTAAAGGTGCTCTCATCACTGAACATCACCTTCTTCCAATGGGCAGCTGTCCAATGTTTATAGGTCTTGCAAAAATTGAGCCTTTTCATCTTCATAGCCTTGGTAAGAAGTGGCTTCTTGGCAGCGCGGCGAGCCGGTAGGCCTAAGTCCTTCTGTAAGCGATGACGGATGGTCCTGAGGGCGACGTTCTGGAGAAGGTCTGGGTGTTTTTTCTTGATTGAAGCGGAGGTTACAGAAGGGTCTGACATCACTTCACGCCTTAGGATATTATCAGTCCTTGGAGATGTCTTCCTAGCTGCACCAGTGCCCTCCTTCCTCTTTGGTATGGTACCTGGTGGCAATAACTCAGCTGCCCGTTTTAGGCGATAAATCGTATTTCTTGAGGTTCCTAAATCTGCTGCTACATCAATAAAAGACTTTCCCTGCTCTAATAGGGTCAAGGCACGGCTTTTCTCTGTCATAGAAAGCTTTTTCCGCCCCATTGTATCCACTTGCACAGAAGTTATAGCACGTCAAATGTAGGCACGAATGCAGGAAATCAGCACGCTGGAGCGTTGTACACCAAAACCTCACTGTACGAGCTCAAACGAGACAGTGAGTTCCAATAAAGCGCAGTTCTGTTGTCTTAGCTCAGGAGAGTCATCCACTCGTGGCATAAGCCCCGGCCCTTTTCATTGGCTTGTTGGCAAGTAAAATCGTGAAAGCGATTTTATGTATCGATTTCTATTGCCAATATTCAATGTCACTTTTTTTGTTGCCGCCACTGTATATATATATATATATATATTATGCTCTTAAGTTTTATTTAAGGCGTGTAATGTTTTCAGTTTTGAACTCCCACCAGCATAGAGAATGAGACATTGGATTTTCACCCATAGCCACTACTGAAAGGTTTGGAGAGGGGATCAAAGGGGGATACAATCAATCAGGCGATGGGTCGAGACTGAGCCTAAGTACAGAAGGAGAGGAAGGCAGAGATCTTAACATCCACTTCAGATCAGTCCAAGAAAAGAAGAGAGGAGCGAAGATAGGAGAGAAGGAGAAAGAGGATAGAAATTATATATGTACCTCAATGTTGCTATTTATATTACTTTTATCTGTTACTCTTTATAGTACTTTTATTTAGTAATGTCAAGCAATTCCATTCTTATTCACTGAGGTGTTTTTAACGACCTTCGAGGGCAAATTATCCCACATTTGAGTAATTTTATAAAAGAAACAAAAGGTTATGTGCTATCGCAGGGTTTAGATTATGATTGCCCATGTTGTTATACATGGTATGTGGGATCTTGGTGTCGTAGGTGCATTACTCTATATTTATACAACACATCACTCTTCCTTCCCTGGATCTACCAAAGAGGTTGTCATGTCCACTCCTTCTTACGCAGAAGGGGTGGCTGGCTCTTCCTTGGACCACGAAGGCTACTTGGTCGCTCGGTGGTGTCAAACACAGTACAAACTTCTCTGCACTTTCCCCACAGTGGATACTGGTCACTGGTCTCTCGGTTTTTCCAGCGATTGTCATTCTGATCTTTATGCAAATTTCATTATCTGGTTGGGGGACCTTGTCTCTAACTGAAAGGTACGGGTAGCGCAATCAACTGAATTATTACATTTGATTCAATATAATCACCAGTTTTACACGATATGGAATGATGAGGCAAATAAATTTTCCCCAAGATAATAACAATGTCTTTCCCACCAAATGTAAAATTACCAAAAAAGTAACGACGTGGGAACAGGAATTCGTCTGAACAAATAAAATAAAATTTAAATTTATTTCTTCATTTTAAAATATAAATCGTAAGTTATAAATTATTAGTATTATTAAGATCAATTACTAGTTTTCATGAAAACCCGACGAAATTAATACCCCGAGCAGACCTAGGCTTTAATTGAGATTCAAGCGGTTGCTCGCTGCCTCAGTGCGCTTGGTTCGATCCCCCCCCACCCCCCTCTGCACGTATATTTTCGCAATTAGGAAAAATAATTTTTCCAATGAAAAATAAAAGAGTAATCTGGTTATCTTATCTTTCCTTTTGGTTTGATTGATTTATATCCATCATTCTCTCGCGTTCATGATATATATATATATATATATATATATATATATATATATATATATATATATATATATATATATATATATATATATATATATACCCGGCTGCCGACGGAAGGCAGTAAGAATGAAAGAATGAACTATACAACGAATACATACTTTCATAAATGGGAAGACTATACACATATGCAGATTCATAGGATTTCTCATACACCGAGAAACCACTATTCATAACAGAAGTTATAAGAATATTAGATTAATCAAAGTAGTAATTGAAATATCAAATAGATAATCGCCACAAGTATTCCCACTTTATGGACTCAAAACCTCTCGCTTAGATGAAGAAGTAGACGGGCTTTCTGGGACATATATGACGGCAGGTACCCAAGAAACCCCATCAGTTCAAGAAAAATGACATCTGTTCGGGGGAGGAATGGCCGAACTGAGTGTGGCTGCAGGATGATAGGGTGCATGCTGATGCCCTGATGTCATTTCTTAGGGGGGTAAGTGTAATTTGTAAATGTGAAGGGAAGCGATGTCCAGGTGTATGTTTGAAGAGGATTATGACATTAATTTAAGTAAAGAATAGAGTGTTATAGGGTGAAAATGGGTTGAGGTGGGATGGTAGAGTCCGTGAATTATGTGCGCTGATCAACTGTGATGTTTTAATGCAAGAGAGTGTGTGGTGAATGCCTGGTAACGATGAGGCAGATTACAACCGGAGTGATTTGAATCGTAAGAAAGTTTCAGAGGCAATTAGATCGTTAAGGAATGTTTTGAGTGTGGAATGTGAAAGAGTGTTGTATGTGAATATGTAAATCCCACTAATAATGTGTGGAAGTGATCCTATGGCGTTTAACTAGAAGAACGAGAGAAAAAAAGAGCAAATGGACAATTTGCGAAGGATGCTAGGTGAAAGAAAGGAAAATAAAGTTAGGAAAGAATGAGTAAGTTGTGGAAGAAAGGATGTAAATTTGGCTATGACTTTTTTGAAATGGCATGGGCATGTAAGAAGGTGATGTTGTTCGAAGATTTGGAAGAGAAAGTGAAATTAGATTGATTATTTAGGAAAGTGTTTAAGAGAACGTGGAGGGACAAGTGAAGGCTCTTGTTCCTGATATGTTTGAGAGGGGGGGGGGTCATTACCCTGGATGAACCCTACCTGAACAAGTTGTTACACTACTCTACCATGGAAAATAAATAGGTGGCTTTGAGTAATAAAGAACATATAGGGACAAGATGAAGTTTGTCCTTTCTCCTTTTTCGGGGGTTTATGTGTGCCTTCCTCACTTCTTAGTGCCAAAGTAATGGGAGTATATTTGCATTCGTATATCCCAATTATATCTACTATAGGGATTACCCATAATCACCAAGCAAAATGATGGTTGGAAACAAGAAAATATCCCAAAATAAGTGGTAAGGAAGCTAATGGTGAAAGCCATGGTTATAGTTTCACAACCTTCAGCAATCCTTGCATTTCCCAGTCATTTATCTAATTGGCTCGAATACGAGAACCACCATGATAAATTTCCTGGAACGAATCACTTCACCTTTGGCACTGGATCAGACACTTCTTTCTTAGGTCAAAGCCGAGACGAAAGAGAGACCATCTCTCCTCTATCGAATATATCTCAGCCACCCACAATTCTCATCCTAGAAAAAACAACAGATGATGATAAGGGTGGTAACACTCTTATCTATGAAAATCCCCCAATGTAGCTATTGTTTGCTTAAATTCACTTTCACAAAGGGATTTTCCCATTGCCATATTAAGATAATGAATGAGCTGCTTAATTGATATGATAATTCTGAGTTGGATTGCAAAGTCATAATGATAAAGATTATAAAATGATAAAGTTTGTCTATTTAATGCATCCAGGACTTTTCTGAATAGTTATATTTTGTTTAAAAAGCCATTGAAACAACAAAATATATTAAAACCATTCTATTTTTAATCCTAAAATTATAATTAATAGACCCTAAACATTTCCATTTATGCTCAAAGGAGTCAGAAACCTTGATTGATGATATCTTGCCAAAGTGACTGTAACCGGGCAACGTCTCAACTTGATGAGCGAACTATAAACGTTGCGAAACTATAAACGTTTAAAAGCGAGAACTAAACTAGATCCAAGAGAATATATTTAGTTTCCTAAATCATTATCAGATTAATACATACAGTTAGTAAATTAGGAAACGATAGGAAATAGGAAAGAAAACAAGTGACAGATATTAATATAGAGTCATTATAGACGGGGACTAAAGGCATAATTTTAGCCTTATTGTTTCTTGAGAGACAAGATGCAAGCTGGGTTCAAATGCCAGATTTCCTAGATAGCGAGTCATCTGGTCGAGGTTACCGTTGAGATTGCGTCTGTTTAAAACTTTGAGTTATGGCTACATCTGGGTTTTAGTTACTCCAGGAGTGGTGATCTTTAAGTCATCAAATAGGACCCCACAGAGGTATCCTTTATTCGGGAGGTGATGCATGATCAGAAAACTTACGCCTCTATCAGTCCAGCGCGCCTAAAGTACCTTCCTCTTTTGATTACTTGGTCAAGTATCCTCCACACAATTGTCCTTAACTTTGCCACTTTCTTCAAGAGTCATTTGTACAAGCTTTAGGGAAGGGGGGAGCTTCCATCAGTTTTTAAATAATAATAATAATAAGTGAATATGGTGTGTAGAGGTGTAATGCTCTGTCGCCGTAGTGTGCCTCAGGGCTAACTCTTCCACTTAGTCCTAAAGGTGCAAATGACCCACGACTGTATGTATTAATATGGTAACGATTTAGGAAACTAAATCTATTCTCTTGGATCTAGTTTAGTTCTCGCTTTTAAACGTTTATAGTTTCATCATCAAGACGTTGCCCGGTTACAGTCCTTTTGGCAGAGTATCAATCAAGGTTTCGGACTCCTTTGAGTATAAATGGAAAAGTTTGGGGTCTATTAATTATAATTTAAGACTAAAAATAGAATGATTTTGATATATTTTGTTGTTTCAATGGCTGATTAAACCAAATATAACTGTTCTGAAATTATATACAATAATTGACACATGAGTAAAGATTACAGCAAATATAACTCCGCTCGTTCCGGGTACAAAAGAACGAATGTGGTTGCATTGGGGAATTATCACGCGGTCTCTAAAGTATACAATCTTTCAACCATTGAATTACTTCTTTTATCCAGAAAGATGACATAAACAGGTGTGTTGAACTGAGGTATCAATCATTGGCATTTGGGGAAAAGGGCACTTGTAGTTAACTAAAGGAGAACTCTCATTACCTCTCGTCTGGCGCACCACATATTGAAATACAAAAATAAATAAATACTTAGGAGACTCGAGGGCATGTGTTACCCACATATTGAAATAAATAAATACTTAGGAGACTCGAGTGCATGTGTTACCCACATATTGAAATAAATAAATACTTAGGAGACTCGAGTGCATGTGTTACCCACATATTGAAATAAATAAATACTTAGGAGACGCGAGTGCATGTGTTACCCACATATTGAAATAAATAAATACTTAGGAGACGCGAGTGCGCGTGTTACCCACATATTGAAATAAATAAATACTTAGGAGACTCGAGTGCATGTGTTACCCACATATTGAAATAAATAAATACTTAGGAGACTCGAGTGCATGTGTTACCCACATATTGAAATAAATAAATACTTAGGAGACTCGAGTGCATGTGTTACCCACATATTGAAATAAATAAATACTTAGGAGACTCGAGTGCATGTGTTACCCACATATTGAAATAAATAAATACTTAGGAGACGCGAGTGCATGTGTTACCCACATATTGAAATAAATAAATACTTAGGAGACGCGAGTGCATGTGTTACCCACATATTGAAATAAATAAATACTTAGGAGACGCGAGTGCATGTGTTACCCACATATTGAAATAAATAAATACTTAGGAGACTCGAGTGCATGTGTTACCCACATATTGAAATAAATAAATACTTAGGAGACGCGAGTGCATGTGTTACCCACATATTGAAATAAATAAATACTTAGGAGACTCGAGTGCATGTGTTACCCACATATTGAAATAAATAAATACTTAGGAGACTCGAGTGCATGTGTTACCCACATATTGAAATAAATAAATACTTAGGAGACGCGAGTGCATGTGTTACCCACATATTGAAATAAATAAATACTTAGGAGACTCGAGTGCATGTGTTACCCACATATTGAAATAAATAAATACTTAGGAGACGCGAGTGCATGTGTTACCCACATATTGAAATAAATAAATACTTAGGAGACTCGAGGGCATGTGTTACCCACATATTGAAATAAATAAATACTTAGGAGACTCGAGTGCATGTGTTACCCACATATTGAAATAAATAAATACTTAGGAGACTCGAGTGCATGTGTTACCCACATATTGAAATAAATAAATACTTAGGAGACGCGAGTGCATGTGTTACCCACATATTGAAATAAATAAATACTTAGGAGACTCGAGTGCATGTGTTACCCACATATTGAAATAAATAAATACTTAGGAGACGCGAGTGCATGTGTTACCCACATATTGAAATAAATAAATACTTAGGAGACTCGAGGGCATGTGTTACCCACATATTGAAATAAATAAATACTTAGGAGACGCGAGTGCGCGTGTTACCCACATATTAAAATAAATAAATACTTAGGAGACTCGAGTGCATGTGTTACCCACATATTGAAATAAATAAATACTTAGGAGACGCGAGTGCATGTGTTACCCACATATTGAAATAAATAAATACTTAGGAGACTCGAGGGCATGTGTTACCCACATATTGAAATAAATAAATACTTAGGAGACTCGAGTGCATGTGTTACCCACATATTGAAATAAATAAATACTTAGGAGACTCGAGTGCATGTGTTACCCACATATTGAAATAAATAAATACTTAGGAGACGCGAG
The DNA here is from genome assembly GCA_963969495.1 of Ceratothoa steindachneri. Taxonomy (NCBI): domain Eukaryota; kingdom Metazoa; phylum Arthropoda; class Malacostraca; order Isopoda; family Cymothoidae; genus Ceratothoa; species Ceratothoa steindachneri. The sequence goes on from OZ018319.1 coordinate 217,997,957, forward strand.
TGCATGTGTTACCCACATATTGAAATAAATAAATACTTAGGAGACTCGAGTGCATGTGTTACCCACATATTGAAATAAATAAATACTTAGGAGACGCGAGTGCATGTGTTACCCACATATTGAAATAAATAAATACTTAGGAGACTCGAGGGCATGTGTTACCCACATATTGAAATAAATAAATACTTAGGAGACTCGAGTGCATGTGTTACCCACATATTGAAATAAATAAATACTTAGGAGACTCGAGTACATGTGTTACCCACATATTGAAATAAATAAATACTTAGGAGACGCGAGTGCATGTGTTACCCACATATTGAAATAAATAAATACTTAGGAGACTCGAGTGCATGTGTTACCCACATATTGAAATAAATAAATACTTAGGAGACTCGAGTGCATGTGTTACCCACATATTGAAATAAATAAATACTTAGGAGACTCGAGTGCATGTGTTACCCACATATTGAAATAAATAAATACTTAGGAGACTCGAGTGCATGTGTTACCCACATATTGAAATAAATAAATACTTAGGAGACTCGAGTGCATGTGTTACCCACATATTGAAATAAATAAATACTTAGGAGACTCGAGTGCATGTGTTACCCACATATTGAAATAAATAAATACTTAGGAGACGCGAGTGCATGTGTTACCCACATATTGAAATAAATAAATACTTAGGAGACTCGAGTGCATGTGTTACCCACATATTGAAATAAATAAATACTTAGGAGACTCGAGTGCATGTGTTACCCACATATTGAAATAAATAAATACTTAGGAGACTCGAGTGCATGTGTTACCCACATATTGAAATAAATAAATACTTAGGAGACTCGAGTGCATGTGTTACCCACATATTGAAATAAATAAATACTTAGGAGACTCGAGTGCATGTGTTACCCACATATTGAAATAAATAAATACTTAGGAGACTCGAGTGCATGTGTTACCCACATATTGAAATAAATAAATACTTAGGAGACTCCAGGGCATGTGTTACCCACATATTGAAATAAATAAATACTTAGGAGACGCGTGTTACCCATATCGACGGGGCGGCGGGGGATTTTACCAACTTATCTATGGAAGATTAACTCTAAGAAAGACGTTTACAGAACAATTTGTGCACCAAGGTCCTTCGCCACAAGCGCCGAAGCGAGTATTTTCGTCTCTCTTGATTTACTCACTTTCGGTGATCTCTGTTTGTGGCCGTTTACTTTGGGATCTTCACTAGGGCGTTACCGGAATGGTTCTCCTTTCACCTGTCACCCTCGGACGTCAAGGTTGTGTGCAACCGACTCTATTAAGTTTCTATGTCATGGAGTTGGATGTAAGCAGTTTACTTTTCAATGCGTTTTTTTGGCAATAATAACGTAACTATTCGGCAGATTCTAACGAAATTTGAAACCCTTATGTTGTTTTATATTCTCTTTCGAATGGTATAATTGACAAAGTCCTCCCTAGGTTATTCCTGGAATTATTAAAAGAAAATTAACTATGGATCGGATTGTCTCACTTGTCGAAAGTTTTGAAGGTCGTAAAGTCACAAGTCAGAATAATTGAGAACACGCGACTTAAGACTGTTGAACCTTGTTTATGACTTGATGCAACAAGTCAACGTCGGTGATATTTGTCTACCTGACGTATTTAGTTTTCCATCAGCCCACCACTACAAAAGACTTACAATAAAGTAGAATTTTCTACTATTATCTCTTATCTGTCATCGCCAGACGGCCTAGGCTTGTATAACGTCTCCGTTAATTCTGCGCCCATTTGCTTTCTAACCAAACCATTTGCTTTCTAGCCAAACCATTTGCTTTCTAACCAAACCATTTGCTTTCTAACCAAACCATTTGCTTTCTAGCCAAACCATTTGCTTTCTAACCAAACCATGACAGCGTCAAGTCGTGGGCTGCTCTGTAAATATTTTCATCCGGTAAACTTATTTTGCATGCACGTTCATGAAGTTCAGGATATTTTTTATTCGGCATTTATAATGGCCATTTATTCATTCACTTTGTACCAACTCTTCCAATTTTAATATATAATCAAATTCTTTATACTAATTTATTTATTAATCTAAATTGTGAGTAATTCCATAGTTTAACTATTTTAGCAACATATGCGTATGAATAAACATATATCCAATTGTCCTGCAGTCAATATGGATTCAAAATAGAACGTGGCCGCTTACCTCAAAAGCGATAGAGGCAGTGCTATTTCCAGATGTTTGCAACGAATGAGACAAACATAAAAAAAAGTTGACGATGGCAGATTATGTACAACAGAAGACTAACGAGTCGAACTTTCGGCGTGGAAAGTTCATTAGGCAAGCGAAAGACAAAATAATGTTGTCAGGCCTGAGGAGAACTAAACAAGGCAGCGTAAAATTAACTGGGTAGGTGGGAGGGGGGGGGGGAGATTATGATGGCCGAGTGGCCTAAGATTGACGTATCGAGACTTCTAAGTGAAGTGGTGGTAGTTAGCGAGAGTAGCAGCTCCAAAGCGAGGAAAAGAAAATGGCTAATTCTACTGTCTCACAGGGCTCTCTCGCCTATGGTCGAGAGAGTCGGACAAATGAAGCAGTACAGTCCAGTCTATGGTACTGGCCACGCCCTTATGTGAAGGGCTTCGCTCTATTTTCTTCATCATCCTCTGGTGGCAGAGTCTTTGGTTTTGTCGTAGAATGACCCTGGCATATACGCCACATCTACCCAATAGGCGTGGTCGCTCAAGGTTAACACGTGACCTTGATTCTACTCAAATCACGACAGAGATGGGGGAAGGAAGTGAGGGGGAGGGTGGACAAGTGAGAAGAATCTTAAATTCCAAAGATTTAGTGCAGTTGGCCAATATTAACTAATGATGACTCAGGCTATAAGGCATATGAAAAATAAACTTTAATATATACACATTTATACACAATAAATAGATTAAATGAAATAATGGCAATATATACTCTATGTATTCAATGACCGAACGTATCAGCGCTACTCAGAGTGAGCTCTACGGAATGTAGAAGGGGGGGTCGAGAGGCGATAAGAGCTTCTATACAAACACCCACAGGAATGATTGGCCAGAATAGCCACAGATGCTTCGTCTCAGCCTAGCTTGGGTTCGAGTTTTTAAGAGATGAAACGGGCGATCGGACGGTTATTCAAGGGGCTTTACCTATGGGGAGTTTAACCTCTAGAGGTAACACTAACTGAGGGAGTATTCGTGCCAAACGAAATCTACCGAAACCAAAGATATGCCAATTGACTGGGGCTCAGATCCTTCGGTATAATTCTAGCCTTCGGCTCGTCGAGAAAAGGGACCGCGATTGAGAATGACGTGTTTCGTTTTAAAAGGCAGGCATATACTGTCGATGCCCTATTGTGATCAACAATATATAGGGAAACGCCAGATCCGTTACTGCCTCCGCCAAGGGGGAGGGGGATCTCTCCACGAGCCAAGACGGCACTTGAGGGATGGGAGACACTCCTGCAGGGACTTCTTGATAACACCCTGGAAGACGAGAAAGGCTCGCGTTTGAAATTCTAATCCCTCGCTTATCGCGGAAAGCAGTTCGATACTCTGACTGTTCTCACGGTCCTCGCTCACGTGGACTGACTTCAAATTTTCAACGGGCCACATGGGCACAAGGAGCCTCTTTTCTCGATACTCCTCCATTCCCAAAATGTTACTTTAAAAAAATATATAAAAAAGTGACATCTGACAATCACTGGATGGGTATTAAGTTTCAATATTTTCCGACCTCCTGAAGGTGGGGGACAATTAGGAGATACCTGACCTTGAACGGGTCAGGCTTTGCTGGCTTGGACATATTTACGTACAAAAAGTATCAAAGAACAGAAGGAATAAATGAACTCGACAATAACACAAGGGCTGCAAGAACTAACATTATTCAAACGGGGCTTGTTTACCTAAGGGCAATAACGCCTTAGAGCTACACACACACACAAAAAAAAATAAATAAATAAATAACACACAAAAGATGAAAAAAACAAACAAAAAAACACAATACAAAAAGATACCAAATGGAAATATAAAATACAGGGAATTAATTGATCCGAACGACAAAAGGGTTTACCGGATGGTTCTTGATTTTTGAACAGAAAGACTTATTGTCCGAATATATACAGTTTAAACAAGGGAACAAACTTGAACATAACAGTTACAAGCATAAAATATATCCTAGATCAAGTTGGGTAGGCTATAAGGAGTTCCTACTTAAGCTATCCGCAATACAATTCTCGGATCCTATTTATATAATTGATTTTGAATTGATACTCCTGGAGGTAGAAACTCCAGCACATAAGGCGACCATTGTTACTTTTTAAATTTCGCAAATATGCGAGAGGCTTGTGATCCGTCTTTACAAGGAACTCTTTACCTAATAAATACATTCTAAACTTCTCAATGGCCCATATAATGGCCAAAGCCTCCTTTTCAATGGCGGCATAATTTTCTCGCGCGGGAGAAGCTTACGATTCGCGTAGGCGACGGTATAACTATCGCTATCATCGCTCTACCCTTCATTAGTGGCATCAGTTCTGATACCAAACGTCTTCTTAGGGTTGGGGAGCTAAAGAATAGAGGCGGAAGTTAATTTTTCCTTCAGCTGTTCGAAGTGGGAGAAAGCTAATGGGGACCAGACAAGGTGTTTCGGAGACTTCTTTTACAGCAAGTCACACAAAGGGGCTGAGGGAGAAGTGAATTGGGAAATGAAGCGGCGGTAGAAAGAAGAAGATCACATGAAGGATCTCAGCTGCTTCTTATTGGACGGACGTGGCATTTCCACAATGGCCCGTATTTTGTCCTCCTGGGGGGCCAAACGGTTGTTCCCAATGTGAAAGCCAAGGTAGTCGATCGTGCTATAAGCAAAATGGCACTTGCTCGGGCTGATTGTGAGTCAGTGCTCACGAAGGTGAAGCAGCAGGGCCTGGATGGCAATCACGTGAGGGTCCCAATGGCGAGTTGCAACGTAGATGTTATCGAAATAAAAAGTTACGTTTGCCAATCCGTCTAATATTTTTCGCATCATGCGATCGTAATTGCTACAGGCCGTCACCAAGCCGACGGAACTGCATTAAGCCTTTGTCTTTGGAGAAAGCTTTGTATCTCTTTACACCTTCTTTAAAGTGAATTTAATAATAAGCCTTACATAGGTCCAATTCGGTAATGTGATTGGCCTCTTAAAAGAGATGTATGTTTTGGTCGATCAAGAGGATAGGCCCAGCATCGAACAAGGTCAGCGAATTAAGTTTCAGAAAATCGACGCACAGCCTATTTGACCCGTCTGACTTCTTTACCAAAACTGTGGAGTAGCAGTAATTTGATTGCGAGGGTTCTATAATCTTTAAATTTAACAATTTAGTAGCTTCTGCGTTGAAGATCTCTCATAAATGGATGGAAAGGAGGTACAGCTTAGAACGAATAGGCTCCAGGGTAGTTAAAATAATATCATGCTCGAACTGAGCGGTACAGCCAGGAATCTCGGAAATCACGTCTCCAAAGTGACTCAATAACTGCTGCAGCTGACTCTTCGACTCGGGGGGTGGGGAGGTAGCTGGGCGTTAACGTCTAATTCAGATGACTGGGTTTCGGTAGCGCTGGGCAAAGGGTACTCCTTGTCCTGTCCAAAGCAAGCCACTTGCACCACATTTAGCGGGCCAAGGGGGATAGTCTGCTTCCATGGCCGACTCCTCGTCGATGGCTACGATATTATTGATGCACGCTCGACGGTGGTATCTCTTGAGCATGTTTACGTGATATAGCTTGTCCCCAGACGGAGTTAGAATGAGATAGTCAACGGGGCTGCAAATTTCGATGACGGGGAAGGGGCCTTTCCATTGACTTAGGAGTTTATTATACTCCGTGGGGAGTAATAATAAAACTTCCTCGCCGGGTTTTAATCTAAGATCCTTAGATTTATTTGATCAAAATACGTTTTGTATTTATCTAAGTTCGCGTCTGCGTTCTGAAAAGCGATTTCACCACACTTTTCTAACCTTTGCCGAAGTCCTAAGAGGTAGGTGTAGGAAGATTGGATTTCTTGGTCCAATTCTGACCATAAAACAATTCAAAAGAAGTAAATCACAATTTGCCATGCGGGAGTTCCCGTTAAGCGAACAAAGCTACCTTCAAATATCTATGCGACTTCTGGGAGGGGGGGGGGGGCTGTGCACAGCTTCTTCAGGATGGATTTCAGTGAAGCGTTGAATCTTTCACACTTTATATCTGTGGTGGGGTGATAGGGCAGGTAAGCAGGAGTTTACCATTAGGAGCTTGCCGACGTACTTCATTAATTCCGAGGTAAATTGACGACCGACCTCGATCAGATAATACCTCCTTAGGTATTTCGACTCGGGAGAAGATAGAAATGAGTGCCTCGGCGCAGATGATATTGTCTATCTTCCTCAAAGAGACTGCGTCAGGGAAACGAGTGGCGAAATCAATGAAGCTGTGCCCTTCACTAGACAGGGGGTGAATGGGGCCAATCAGGTCGATTGCCACACGGGCGAAGGGTTCAGATATGAGAGCTCCCTTCTGCAGCGCAGCGGGTCTGACGCGTACTTTTGCGATGCCTTTGGACAGATATCACACGAACGGCAATAATTAAAGATGTCATCTGCCGCATCGAGCCCATAAAAATACTTTAAAATTCTCTGAGCCGTTTTGATATGGCTGAAATGGCCATAGAAAAGACTATCGTGAGCCATCTTTAATATGAGGGGGGCCTGCGAACGGAGGATGCATAACGCATGGGCCTCGGAACTATTGCGTTCTAAGCAGGCGTCGTACAGGAGGTAGTTCTTCACGACGTAGGAAACAACTTTATTTCCGCGAGTGGATTCCTGAAACTTATTATGACCTTTGGTTCAAAGGGGGCGGAGTGAATCACAATCCTTTTGCTCTTTAGCGAATTCATTGTTTAGAATGCCGCTAAACTCGGAGTTGCAGGGGGTTTCAAGGGGAGCAGGTGCCTCTGCTTCCTTTTTTGCCTGGGAACGCGTGAGGATGAGTTGAACCACCGGGGTAGAAGTAACCCGTGGGCACTGTCCAACGAGAACAGCACAGAACTTCATCGGGGCCGCTACTACTTCAGCCCAGCCGGTATAATACGGGCATTGGATAAAGCATTTCACGATGGTGAATCGATTTGAACGCCCAAGGTAGTCATTAACTACCGCAAACTTATCATGGTTCGGAGCGATCGGGGGGAGCAGCTCGTCCGACACCACAATACATGTACACCCTGTATCCCGAACAAGGGTGGAGACCCGGCAGGCGTTTACTGATCCAGTCTTAAACTTCAAGCTTCCTGGAAAGCTCTTGTCGAACAAGAAGTTCACCTGATGACCAGCGGTGGGAGGAGCAGACAGAGAGGGAAGCAATTGAACTTGCGACGGTAGTGGCGCTGGGGAAGCACAAATTTGGTGTACTTGATTGAGAGAACTAGGACGGAATTGGGAGTTCTGAGGGCAGTTTGTCCTCAAATGTCCTTCAATACCGCAGGAGAAACACACGATGGGCCTCCTTGGGAAGTATGACGAAGGGGGATTTGACGTCACGGGGTTCTGATGAAGAAATATTTCTGGGCTTGGAGGGGCCAGTTATTTTGACAAACTTACTAAGGTCACGGGGTGTAAATTTTTGTTTGCCACTTTTACCTTGGGGGACGATGGATCAGACTTTCTTCCTGCCTTAGGGTAGCAATTGTGGCTCGCGGCGAATACAACGACTTCTTCGATGCATTTCTTGAAGGTGGAACACCTCCAATCCTTCACAAAAGATCGAATCTCCGAAGAAAGCGAAGCCATAAGCTGATCCTTCAGAATGAAGTCGACTAACGCTTCATACTCGTGGGAAACTTTCGAAGATCGAGCCAGAAGTTGAAAAGTCTCTGAAGTGTATACCCAAACTGTCTAAAAGTTTGGTTGGGCTCTATACGGGCGTGACGAAATTTAACGCGGTAGAAATCGGAAGTCATGTTATACGGGGCTAACAATTCCGATTTCAACGTCGAATAATTGATCGTTGCCTCCGGCGGAAGGGATATGAAAATATCTCGGAGCTTAGAACATAACAACGGCAGGAGTTTAGCGAAACCATCCGCTCCAATGTCCCAATAGTTTAGCTCGAAGATCTTTCCAAAATGCGTCAAATAGGACCCAAAATCTTCTCCTTCCTTGTAAACGGGGAGCTTCACTGATGCAGTTTGAGGGAAGTCATTCTGCGAGTTGATGGAGAGCGTTTGGTTCCTCGCTCTATTCATTTCCGGCTCATGTTGTCGGATGCGTTCTCTTTCTTCTCTCTCTTATTGCTCGTTCTTCTCCTTCTTTTTCTCGTCTTCTCTCTCTCTCTCCTCGTTCCTCTCTCTCTCTCTCGTTCTTCTTTTTTCTCGTTCTTCTATGTCCCTTCTTTACGCTCTTTTTGCTCTCTCTCCTTCTTGTATATAGGAAAGAAGGTCCTTTCCGGATAACCCAAGAGATTCACCTTGTAATTTAAATTGGTCGAATGAAAACATGATGGTCGCGAATTTGAATTAAACTTTTTTTTAAATAAAAACGTAACGGGATTGTCGACCCGAATTAACTCGGTGTACTCACGGCGCGATTAATATTTATTTCCGTCTGAGCACTCGCAAATACACGAATTAACGCGAGAGCTTTTAACTTTGCTCACAACACCGAGAACAAAACTAGACTGAGCCTTTTTTGATATGAAAGGGGTAAAATTCCGCGGGGGGGGGAGGGGGTGAATAAATAAGAAGCACGGTCTCAAAACTTACAGACGGTAAGTATAGGGGCGGGTACACACAACAAATGGGAAAAATAGTTTGCAAGAATATTTCTGCTTACCTTCTCAATAGCCAAGTCTTCAGCCTCAAAATCTTTAAAAGACTTTAAAAGGAACCTTTTAAAGACCCTATAAACCTGACGTCAGAGTGCTGTGAAAGTCTGCCTGTGGCACCCATATTGCAGGATGATATAGGCACAGTGTGGAACCCCCCGCAAATGGGTGCTCAATGAATATATGAAATCCTAAGATTGAACACACATATTAACTAATTAAGTAATATGACATGTAATAAGTAATAAACCATTGTAAAAATAGAGAAATACTTATAACATAACTGTATATTTATTAGAAATGCATAAGAAAGGCCAGCAAATAACTGGTTCCCACGCGGCTACACCACACACACACATACACACATACATACACAAAGGAGCAGCCTTGGGACGGAAAGATACTTATGCTTGATAATTAAGGAAGCTGAGTAAATATAGTGATATATGCTTTGCCCGGTCGAGTTTTCGTGAAGGTGTCAGAGAGAAAATAAACTTGATAGGATCTCTTGATAGGATCTACCAGCCCGGTCTAAGAATGTGCACAGATACTGGAGAAGCACACACACACCGCTGAACTCCGCCCAGCTGTCGGAGGAGAGGCTAACAAGTGAGTTTTCTATCGTTAGTTCCGCCCCCGCACTTTTAAAAGAGAAAAGAAGTTATTCCCCTTAAGCAGGAGAGTTATAAATAAACGAAAGATAACATTATGGACAGTCCATGAGAGATCAGTTAAATCATTCAGTATTACTGACATCACGGGTCCCTCTCTCGCTCCTAAGTCCTGTCACCTTGCCTCAGCTACCCCAACATTAGTAAAACTTACATACTGCCGTACAGAACTCAATATATTTCGCTACGCCTAATAAGGTAGACGTTATTTGTTGTATAAAATCTATTTATCGTGGCTTTTACTTTGAGTCCTTTCCTTTAACTCCTAAGTAACCAAGGCACCTTCTGGAACCCAGCCTAGAAGCAGAATCTACGTAAACACTTGGAGTCAGAGCAAACTCGACGGAGGGATGAAAGTATAGTCACCTGTCACGCCAACCTAAATCCGACCAAGCCTTTAAAGGTTTTTAAATACCCCCCTACACACACACACACACACATACTTTCCTCTTTCTTCTCGCTCTCTTCAGATAAACAAAAATGACCATAAAGACTTCTTGAGCGATTTTAATCTATATGACCAGTGAATGCCATAATTTTATGCCACCAACTTTTAAAGCTTTTAAAGAAACATTTTATCTCTTTTATTTGCTTATTTTTCTTATTTATCTCCAAAGAACTACTTGTGGTCCGATAATATTATTTCACATAATATTCCTGATAAGAATGAAATTAAAAGTAAATATTAAAAATTACAAATAGTTACCCATTAACCATTCCTTTTAAAAAGAAGAAAACATTATTTCTATGATATACTACGTTATCTTTACTCAAATTTATACTATGCAACCTCTTCTAGATTTTATGAGCATTTTATTATACTATACTAGCATACGTAAGTTATTAAACAAGGTAATTCTACAGATCAACAACTCCAGCTCAAACTGAGGCCCTTTGTTACAAATATCTATTTAGAAAAAATAGATTGGCAGCCATCTTGTCATTGATATCTTGTTTTAAACCAACAAAAGAATGGGTTAGGTAGGGGTGTAGGTTGGTTTTATTTTTTTAGGTTATGCTATTTTTTACGGGAGAAGGTATTTTTTTTTATTAAAATTTTAATTTTTATTTTTCACACCGTAAAGGAACAAAATAAGAAGCCTATTCTTGTGACACGGCATGGCATAGCCTATAGTCTAAATTCTCTGCTGCCTGTGATAGTTGTGAAATAACCGTCGTTGCGTTCTACCCTAATATTATGCTACTTTCAAAGCTATATTTGAATTTTGTTAAAAGCACGGCCTAATCCGTAAAAAAAAAATGATTAAATTTAAAAAGAAGGATATGGTGATGCCAATTAAATTTGAGGATTCGAATACAAAAAGAAAGAAGAAAATGTAACTGGTTGGAATCAATTTAAAAAAATAAATAAACTAAACGTGCTTAAATAACTAATACTCCTAACCTTCTATATCGTAGTTAAATTTGCATCATCATTTCTTATCTATTTCTTGAACCAGTCTTGATCTTGATTCTCAGGCAGGTAACCGCCAAGCGGCAATCTCCTTGGCCTTTGTATCGGCACTACCTGTGAGGGCAGGGAAACAGTTAGTATTATCCTAATGTTTCCTGCCTATAAACACATTCTGACTTTCCATATGCTCTCTAGGAAGTCTTTCACTGCTACAATCATTCGTCCATTTGTCTGGTCACAGAGTCCCAACAGGATAAGAAGCCATTCTCTTCCACTCTTTTCTATCACCTCATCATTTCACATCCCATCTCATTCAGGATGACCTGCATCATTTCCATTCTCTCGCTAACATACTTATCACATTCCAACATGATATGCTCTACTGTCTCATCCTCACCCCTATCACACATCTCACACATTTAACTGCTAGACTCTGATCATCTGTAACTTCTCGCATTCACATCCATACTTTGTGTCCTAGCACGGAAAAGAAGGTCACCACTCAAGCTTCCATCATATCAACTTTCATACCTTGGCGCCTTTCTCTCCTTATATAGTTCTAGTGCCCTCTGTCTCTCCATCTCACCCATCCACTTTCTTTGAGCCATATCTTTCACCACTTTGTCAATTTCATTTTTCCACTTCCTCCCATCCCAGTTACGTCCCTCCCCATTCGCATTCAACATTGTCCACTCATATAGACTCAAGTCTGCTACTAGTCCACACATATTTGTCATCCTCATTCACCTGTTATTCCAACTGCCACTGTTCTCATTCCACAAATAAACATTTCGTGCCAATCTTGTATCCTTTATTCGCTCCAGTCCTATCTTATACCTCAAAGACGCTTTCATACACCTTCCTCTAAAAGTACTCCATCCCATGTCCCCTCTCACACCTTCAATCGCTGCATACCTAGGTGCGTTCAGGGCTATTCTTCCTACCCTATTTTGCCCAGTCTCTAGCTGGTATATTTCCTTCTCCTTCCAAGCTATTACATCCATACCATACATAATACTTGGCACCGCCAAACTCTTCCATACTTTCCTCACCACATCATACTTACTAACCCTAATCCTAGCTACACTGCCCAATCTACCAACCCACTGGTTGGTCATACTGATCTTCTCATTCTTCATTTTTCCCTACCTTTTGAGCTTATCCACACTCCTAGGTACTTGTATTCTTCAGTCTGCTTTAGAACATTTTTTCCGATTTTCCATGTGGCATACCTGCCATTCTCCGACCTATTTACTGTCAGCACTTGGCTTTTGTCCTTGCTGAAACTAACTACAAAATCCCTGCCATATTCATTAACAACATCTAGCAACCTTTGTAACTCTTCCGCTGTCTCACTCATCACAATAACATCATCTGCGTACATCAGCAGGCATATCTTCTCATTCCCAACGCTTACTCCCACATTCAACCTTCTTACCCTAGCAGCTAACTCCTCAGTGTACACGCTAAACAATGTGGGGGAGAGGATACACCCTTTCCTAACGCCTCTCACACTCCTCACTCATCCTGTTTCTATATCTCCTAGTCTATACTTTGCTCTAGTATCTAAATACATGCTCTTTATAAATTTAACTATCTTCTGACTAAGTCCTACCTTCTACAACACTTGGCACAAAACCTCCCTGTTTACTCTATCATATGCCTTTTCTATATCTAGGAAACCTAGATACAGCTTACTCCCATCTTTTACCTTCCTTTCAATCATTTCATTCACAACGAACATGTTGTCTTCCACTCTTCTGTCAAACCTGAAGCCATTCTGCTCTTCACCTAGAACCCTGACCCTTTCAATCAATTTGCTCAGTCTTTCACTCAACACTGCACTGAAAACTTTCCCTACTGTATTTAACAACAATAAGGAGTAACAACAAGGAAAGAAGGGAACCTAGGAGACCTTACGGTCCATTCAAAGAGGGTACCTTTGGACTAGCAATCGAGCGGGCACATGGCTGCTTAATTGTTTTGCGTCCCTAAACGGCCACTTTTCAAGACTTTGTCTAGTCTTGACTTGAACTGGTCAACAGATTCACTGTTGACAACTTGCACTGGAAGTGCGTTTCACTTACCGCAGATACTGTAAGTGAAAAAATTTCCGCACAGATTGCGGTTGTAACGCTTCAGTTCAAGTTTGAAGCCGGGATTGTGCGTTCTGTTCTCACTCAGTGTGAAAATATCCAGGTAGTCAACATTGTCGAACCCTCGAAGTATTTTGAAAACCTCGATGAGCTGACCACGCAGTCTACGGGTTTCCAGCGAGAACAGATCTAATTCCCTTAGTCTATCCTCATAACATTTATGTCGGATAGAGGGAATCAGTTTGGTTGCCCTGGCTTGTACGCGTTCCAATCTCGCGATGTCCTTTCACAATGAAGAACTCCAAATTGTACGGCATACTCCAGGTGCGGCCGAACGAGGGAGTTGTACAAGAACAGTACAATCTCCTGGTTCCGATATCAAAACTGGCGCTTAATATAGCCTGGCATCCTTTGGGCTTTCTTCTCTGCCTCGATGCACTATTTCGAGAACTTGAGGTCGCTAGTGATAGTTACACCCGAGTCTTTCTCAGTGTTACTCGATTCAAGAGCAGTGCCCTTAAGGATATACTGAGATTGGGGGTTTCTGTGGCCCATATGCATTACTTTGCATTTCCCTACGTTAAAAGGCATTTGCCACGTGTCCGACCACTCCCCAATCTTCCCAAGATCTTCCTGCAGGCGGGCAGTATTTCCATCCTTTGCAACGTTCATACCAAGTTGGTATCGTCGGCCAATTTGGAAATCTTGGCAACCATGTCCGTCCATGTCATTGACGTAGATGATGATTAGTAGTGGTCCTTGAGGCACCCCGCTAGTAACGGGCACCCACTTAGAAGCCTGTCCATTCACCACCACCCGTTGCCGTCTGTTACTTAGCCAGTTCTCGATCCAGCCGGCTACTTTTCCGTCTATACCCAGCGCTCGCACTTTCCGGAGAAGGCGGCGGTGTGGTACCATATCAAATGCTTTCTGAAAGTCTAAGTACACCACATCCACTGCCTTGTCCCGATCGTGCTCACTGAACACGAAGTGGAAAAATTCCACAAGGTTCGTCAGTCATGACCGTTGCCTTCGGAAGCTGTGCTGGGAACTCCTCAGTAGCAGGTTTGACTCTAAATACGACGTCATTTTTTCCACCATAATGCTTTCCAGGAGTTTAGCAACTATCGAAGTCAGACTGATAGGTCGGTAGTTTGACGGTTGGCTGCGGTCTCCTTTCTTGAAGATAGGAGTCACCTCCGCTTCACGCCAGTCTCTAGGAACGCATTCGGTCCGGATTGACATGTTAAAGATTGCGCTCAGGTGTCGTAACACTTGATCGCGCACCTCTTTCAACACTTTAGGTAGAAACCTATCCGGTCCAGGTGACTTGTTCGTCATAAGGTCACTGATCTTCTTTTTTATTTCCCCTTCGGTGAAGTCTATATCCTCCAGCTTTTCCCCCCGAGTAGGAATCCATTGGCTGGGGGATGGGACCACACTCTTCAGTAAACACTGAAGAGAAGTAGTCGTTAAGGAGGTTAGCATTTTCTGCATCTGAATGCTTTAATGCCCCCTCCTCATTTCTCAAAGGGCCAATCGTTCGACGGATTGGTTTAGCCGCCCTTATGCTGGACGAAGACCAGCGTCAGTCTGGGCCTTAAAGTGGAACCGAGCGGGTGTTAAGAAGAAGTAGTTTCAATTCCGAGAATGTTCCATTTGATCACATCGAAGAGTAGACCATCGGTATAGAGAATCACTCCCATACCTCTCTCGTCAGAGAAACTCCCTATCTCAGTTTTCAAATAAAACCAGAGATATCCCTCACCATCGAAGAATACCAAAGTGAAGTTCCACTCGAGAAAGGATTCGTCTCTTGGTCAACGCTCATCATCGAGAAGCCCCACAAGTGTAACCTCAAAGATTGGAATTATTATACATCCACTGTCCCTTCGCTTATATCGTCCCGTCAAAAAGCATCGACTCGCCTCTTGTCACTCATCTCGAAATCAGCTGTTTTCTCCACTCCGCCTCTCGTCTGGCGACACACTCTCCTTGCCTTACCTCTTCAACGAGAGTCTAGTTCAAGGTCATTTCCCGTCTGAAGTCACTTTGTTAAAGGTAAAAAGATTCCCATTTAATTATGTTCTCTAATTAATATTCCGTACTAAAGTGAATTTTGCGTCAACCATCGCGTAGTATTCATTGGTAGTAGTAAGTTTTATTTAGACCTCCTTATTATATCCTTAGTAGATTTAAAGTTTTTAAAAATATTTTATACTTTATGTAATTAAAAGTATATTTTTTCTCTAGTGGTTTAATTAAGTCCTCGAAACGCTGCAAATGGCAATAAATATATAAATTTACGCATCCTCCCTGGTTAAAGAATCAGATCAAAAGATAATTAGTAATATAGCACTCTTAGAGAAAAAAAGGGAACGGAGTTATTTATGTACGAAACGAACGTACGTACATACTTGGCCGTATACCACGACAAATACCTACATCACACACCCAATCACCACCAACACACGAATCACTTCCCATCAGCCAACTCCTCACCACCTCCAGAAATAGAAAAAAACACTCAAAAAGCTATACAAATTATCCCCCTTCCCCTCCAATCTTCATCATCAAATATGTAAAAGGGTCACAAGCTTAAAACCGACACCACATGTCAAAAATCCTTTTTTTTTATTGAATTCAAAACGAAAACCAATGAGGGTTTCTCCCACACAAAGTTTGTGAGGAGTGATTTTTAAGAAAGTGAAGATGGAGGAAGCGAAACTATGTAAGAGATAGCCGTAGATCCTCCTGGAGGCACTGGGGCCAAGAGTGCACACAACGGCGGGCGTTGTGGCCAGGAGAGCACGACATTCCACAGATGTCAGCTGCTGCACGTTAAAATGTACCGACCCGAACCGTAGCCAAGAGCCAGGGTGTAACCTCTCAACCCAGCCTCCCAATGGGATGAAAGGACCAAAGCTGCTCTGCGACTAGCCTTCAAATTAGCCGCCGGCCAAGGGATCTAGGTGAGAAGGGGTTTGATGGTTAAATGGTGAAAAGGGGGAGGGGAGAAATAAACCCCCTGTAATCTTAATCTAGTTTGAGACTGTCGGAGGAACTGGGGCTGGAAGGGCGTGCCGCTTCTCCAGGTGTCAGGTATAACACTGTGCACCCACTTTGCGGGGAAAACATGCATTTAAACATTTTAGACACATATGCACTCCGCTCAAGCGTTTCAAAAACACTTGTAACACTAGTCTTCCATAGAATTAACCACCACACAATCACACACCACACAAAACATAACTTCAGAACATAAAACTCCTTAACCACACTAGCAAAATACATCAGTCAGTTAAACTGCAAATCACATAACTGGTATGTTGTTAGCATAGCCATAATTAGCTATCTTCATGCTGCACCGGGTATGTCTTTAGGATACTCCTCATCTATGCCAAATGACTTTATCCATCCGCGCGAACAGCTCTAAAAAAGAGCTTTCTTTTAATTTGATATTTTACTTCCATTTTTACCACTCGCTGGGAGACTCATCAAGTTAAAATTGGGCAGTTAAATTGCAATGTACGCAGCAGTAGTATTGAGTTAGTATGGCGAAGTTAGCTACCTTCACACTGTATAGGCCTTGTCCTAGAGTCGAAGTCGATGCTAGCCGAGGATTGAGCCTTCAGTGACGCGGGAAGGGAGCACGACATAAATGTGGAACGGGGGAAGGGGGGGGGGGTATATAGATCCCACCCAGTACGCGGGTTAATTAATCAAAATCGAGTGCGGTTGGCTTAAATAATCATTCTTAGAGGTTATGGGTTTAGAGAAACTGATTGTAGAAAAATAGCAAAAGTAAATAAATGACAATAAATAAGATGAGACCCGGAGTAGCAAACGAGGGGGCGTGATACAAATGACTCAACGGGGACGAGAGTTCGAGAGAGGATGTACAGTGATTGCTTCCAGGGAAAGGGGGAGAGTGCAAATGACGGGGAGACTCACGTAAAGCCTAATTGACCGAAGGCTTTGGAGACCACGAGGAAGCGGGGCGCTGCAAAGTTCCTCTTGCAAAATTACTTCTTCTTTAACCTTGCTGAGAAATGAACAAGGGAGTACTCTAGACGAGAACGAAGTCGATACCCGAGTGATAGATGCCTGTCCGTGTCTATCGTCTGTCGGGCGGGAACTCTGGCCTTAGGTACGAGCGAGGCCGGGTAGAGAGGTCACGCGTCGCGTTCATAGCTGGAAGCCGTTGGTTAGCGGAGCAGGGCGTACGACACTATACGTGGTTGCTCACCAAGGTGGGGCTGTATGGTACTAATTTCCCAAAGCTTTTTCCGAAGTATTTATACTGCCAAGGCGGTAGCGGGTCGCCAGAGGCCCCCCAAAGGATGGCGAGGATCTCATTAGATTTCGCGCGCCAGGGGATGAGGGGATATTTTCGGTGATCATCACAGGCTCACGTGAAAGTCCTCGACGCCTTATGTCTGGCGCCGAGGAGGCCATGCGACGGGGAAGAAGGGGAACCCAACACGGATCACACGGCCGCGTGACATTCTTGAGGCGGCTCCTTGGGTTCGACTGGCCTGACCATTCTTGATAAGAGCGCCGGGGTCATCCGACCGCGCGAAATTTTTGCAGCTCCCTTGAAGATATTCGGGCGTGCAGGTGCTTATTTTCTCAGGCACCACGGGTAGACGTGTGGTTCTAAGAGGGGGGGGGGGGGTAACCTTCTCTCTCTGACAGGCCTTATTTGGTAGACACTCCTTATCCAATCTATTAACATGAACGTCTCTAATCATGTTATCAATTGGGATATTGCGATGGTACTCCTACATTACAGTGATTATGTCTCTACAATGTGAATCCAGGCTTGTTTGCACTATATTTTAGTCGCGGGCGACTCTATATCTCACAATGTCAGTCGGTCGGTCCTGGATTAGCCTGTCGCTGTTTTGCTTTTTGTGGTTTTTGTAATAACATTGTAACTATTCAATCGATTCTAACGAAATTTGAAACCCTTATGTTGTTTTACATTCTCTTTTACATTATATAATTGCCAAGCTCCTCTAAAAGTTAGGGCTTAAATTATATTGTTTTGGCAATAACCATCACTATTCGGCTGATTCTAACGAAATTTAAAAGCTTTTATGTTGTTTTACATTTTTTTTCGAATGATATAATTGTCAAGATCCTCCCAAGGTTAGCCAGGCAATTATATTCATTTGGTAATAATAACATACCTATTCGATTCTAACGAAATTTGAAACCATTATGTTGTTTTACATTTTATTTCAAATGATATAATTTCCAAGATCCTGACAAGGTTAACTCTGGAATTATATTGTTTTGTCAATAACATCATAACTATTCGGCCGATTTAACGAAATATGAAACCTTTATGTTTTTTTATATTCTCTTTCGAATGATATAATTGACAATGTTCGCTCAAGGTTAGCCCTGGAATTATATTGTTTTGGCAATAACATCCTAACTATTCGGCTGATTTAACGAAATTCAAAACCCTTATGTTGTTTTACATTCTCTTCCGAATGATATAAATGCCAAGGTCCTCCCGAGGTTAGTCCCGGAATTATTAAAAGTTTTGAAGGTTGTAAAGTCATAAATCAGAATAAGTGAGAGCACGCGTCCTTTTCGTCATCAGACTTTGTTAACTTCAGCAAAACTCCGAAGAGTAAAATCTACGTGTAATAAAATGTCTCAGAACCCTTATTTCTCTACCGAGATGTGTCCTTCCATTTGTTCTTAATTCCATGAATGATGTCTGTTTAATAAAGGCCAAAGCCCCTAGAATCTTATTTTATTTTCCTTGTAGGTAATGTACATGTGTTTAACTACTTAAAGAGTCGCACGTGAGAAAGCAATAAATGAAAGAACTTTACAAGGAAAAAGAAACGAATATTCTGAGTACATCGCGGCCTAAAAGGTTCGGATGCCTGGTAAATTTTAGGAAATTAGAAAAATACAGCGTCGTTAAGTTTTTATTTGTATATAAATATTTATATAACAGTGTAATAAGGAAGAATAAATAGTTATATATGCCCAAAGCAATCAACAAGAATTTAAAACTACAAATTTTGACAAAACATGCAAAACTGGCATACAAAGATGTGTGAAATTTACAGCAACACCAAACTGGTACAGGAAACTCAGTAGTGCGTCAATCGTTTCTTGACAGTGATGATAGCATTTATTCTCGTGGCATGCTCTCCATGAGGGTGCAACACATGAGGACTGTGATGCTGCTCCACTCCTCGGTGATGACCTTCTTCAGTTGCTCATTGGAGGCTGGCTTACGACGTCTTACGGCTTCTTTGGGGTTCTAACAAGAGGTTTCCCAGTGGATTTATATCCGAAGACTGAGGTAGCCTGTCCCTCACCATGATATTGTTATCCCGAAACAATGTGGCATGGGACATTGTTCTACTTGAAAATCACATTCCTGGCATTTCTGGAGAGGTCTCGAACTGAGGGCAGCATGTAATCTCTCAGGACAGCTTATACCTCTCTGAATTCATGTTGCCAATAGAAACAGTGGGAAGACCCACCCATGACTTGACACGCAGCCCCACACCATTATAGAACAGCCACGTTGATTTACTGTTGGCACTATGCATTCCCGATTCCACTTCCCCATTGGCCTTCTGCAAACTCTAATGTTGCTTGGGATCGAGAACAATTAGAATGTGGACTCGTCGGACCATAAAACACCTCCCAACTGACGCATGGTACAGTTGTGGTAGGCACGTGCCCAAGCCAGTCGACGTCTCTTCTGTTAAAACCGCAGTGGCGGCTCGTAGATGAAATTAGTGAGGGTGCTTTATTACAATTTCTTTAGGATTGTTTCAATATTGTGGAAAAAAGAACTAAACATAAAAAGAAAAATTATAGATAAACTTGATAAAATCCCCAACAGAACAAAATCAAACATTTTTTACTTACTAATAGCTTAAGTTGTTACAGTTCAAGCTTGACCCATTCATTTAAAAACGAAATCCATTATTCTTGTTTTAATTTGCACGAAAAGATGAATTATTTTCTCCTTGATCTCGGGATGATTACTAAGGAATCTTTTCTTGATTGGAAGCACTGCAAGTGCATGTAGTCTTTCAGAATTTATAGTGCTCCTTAGAAATGTTTTATTCATTTCATTATTGAAAAACACCGTTCTACCTCTGATGTAGTTATGGGAATTTTTAAGAGGATTTTTGGATTTCAATCCGTTTCTTAATTTTACTAAGAACATCATCTAGATTATTTTCCCAGATAAATTTTAGCAGCGCAATTAATTAATAAAATATCCCCCCCCCCAAAAAAAAAGAATTAAATTCCTTACTTTATCACATTCAAGAATATAAACACATTTAAACACAACACTCCCGGAGTCAAAAGAAGCACTACCTTCCACCAGCACACCAGGGTCGGCACCGCATGAGCCAGAGTACATTCTCTCCCTACCGTGCATATTCCTATCTTGGACATGTGAGCATGCGCACAACAGCCAAATACCGCGTCGCTGGAACTCTGATTCACACACTTCTATACAAGGATTTTGGTATTTTTTTCATAAACTAGGGGATGGCTACTGACATTAAGCTTAAGGATTATATAATGTACAAGTATATAGAAAGAATTAAAGAAAAAAGGACTCATTATATTGAATATTATCGATAATATCGAGTGGAAATAGGGGGTGCTGCAGTTCCGCAGTGCCTATACACGAGCCGCCACTGGTTGAATGTGGATCAGCGACTTCTGGTGTGCTTTAAATGACTGCAGGCCTTGCGCAAGCAGCCTGCGGCGGACTGTAATGACGGATGCATTAACCTGGTCGCCCTCTGTCCATTTATGTTGCAGCTGTACTTCAGTTTTCTTACTATCCCGAAGGCTCATGCGACGAAGAAATCTGTAGTCATAGTGGCTAATGACCCTTGGTTATCCAGAACGATGTCCGTCTTGGAAGTTCCCAATATCTAGTAGCCTCTTCGACACTTATGCAACACCGGAATATGATCGGCCGACCCTCCGGGCGAATTGTTCACAACTGAGACCCTACTCGTGCAACATGCGTATTAGAGTTCTTTTTCCACATTATAATTACGTGGTTTCATCATTATAATATCATTATCAGATCCTTTCTACATGGAATATCATATTAATTAACAGATATGATGTGTTATATAAAGACACTTTGACTGTAACATATTGCATATTAATATCACGATTTAATATATTTCAATAACATTGACATTTTAGATATTAAAAGAAATATATAATAAGCTTTTACTTTTAGTTTGCTTTGCAGATGTGTTTGACACATGCATCCAAACCTACACCCAAAGAATAAGAAAAATTCGAGGTGTCCGAAAGCCTTTGGTCGTGCACGCACGCCTGATTTTAAAATAGAGTTCGAAAGTACTCAGAATTTTAGTATCTTTATGCTCATTATATATATATATATATATATATATATATATATATATATATATATATATATATATATATCAAAGTAGCACGAGAGAATGAGGAAAATGAATCCATTAAACCACATTGAAAGAGAAAACGGAATATTTTTTCCCTTGCAGTAATATTTTTATTACCTTTTTCGAAAAATCCGCGCAGGGAAGCGATCCGAACCAGGCACACTGAGGCAGCGAGCACCGCTTTGATCACAGTTAAAAGTATGCTATTAGTACACTACGCAACTAACGGCATACTTTTAACTGTGATCAAAGCGGTGCTCGCTGCCTCAGTGTGCCTGGTTCGAATCGCTTCCCTGCGCGGATTTTTCGAAAAAGTTAATAAAAATATTACTGCAAGGGAAAAAATATTCCGTTTTCTCTTTCAATGTGGTTTAATGGATTCATATATATATATATATATATATATATATATATATATATATATATATATATATATATATATATATATATATATATATATATATATATATATCAGTGGCGTGCGGTGACTTTTGAAGATGAAGAAGCAATTTAAGTTTGACAAAAATAAATATGTTAATTGAAGTAAATATGTTGTTCATTAAAAATAACTATAAAATTGTAAGCTACTCACTTTATTTAAATTTTAAAATAGCTTCTGTAAATATGCACAACCATCTAGCCAAGATGTTCTCTCATATTGGCCTACATTGTACTTGCGAGTGCAACTTTGTTTTGGCGTAGACCTACCTGTTTTAATAATAATTTCTCTTTCATTATAAGTCATCACACTCAACTTCCTTTTTAATAATTTTTCAATAATGCAATTGCATTTTCTCCCAACTTCATTTGCATCCATTTTGTTTATAAGGTGGTTATACCTTAAAAATATGAATAAACAATATGCCACACTTATCTAAGAATTACCTGAGGGATACAAATCTCAAAGATACGAAGGGTAACTAATGACTATGGTAGAACCGCCAGAATCCCGGAAATATTTACAAATTGCTATTTAGCTACTTTCTTTCCTAGAACCAGTATTTAAATATAACCTAAAAAAAAATTAAGCTTCAGAGCATAATAATAATGACGTCAATGTGTCTTAGATATTTTGTTGCTTTTTCCTAAATGCCAAGTTGCCAGATGCAAGCTGATGACTGCAGATCCAAATTTGTTTCCTTTCTGCATGTAAATAGGTTATTTTTTCTTAATTCTAACACGGCATTGAAATATCTAGATAAAAATCCTAAAACTCTAATGACTGTATATTATTGCTAAGAAAAGCAAAACATATTTTAAACTATTCATTCCAAAGCACCTAAAGCATAACTAATAGTGAAATATGAGAGAAAAAAAATGAGTAGAAATCTCGATGAAAAGGATGCATTTCTTCAATTGCAGTCGGGCTCATCGGGGTCTAACGCCAATTCGATTGTAAGAGAAAAGTCTCTTATGGCGTATACAAGTATAAGCAAGCATAAATTTGAGAATAAAATTGATTCTGCTGTCATATTAATTGTTGGGGTGTAATTTTTTTTTCTTTTCTTCTTAAATATGGGAATCATTGCTTCCATTCACTGCACGACACATTATATATATATATATATATATATATATATATATATATATATATATATATATATATATATATATATAGATATATATAATCACGAGAGGTAACACGTGAATAAGTATAAATATTTGTTTATACCAAATATTTCTAAAGGAATTGTTTATTCAGTAGTGAATAATATGAAAAAGAGTTTATATAATCTTCCAAAACGATTTAAAACCGCCATTAAATCATTAAAAATGGACAAAGATTTGAATATTACAAAAGCCGATAAATCCAACATGTGTGTAATAATGAATAAAACATTGTATTTAGGAAAAAATGGCCACTTTGTTATCTGATACCACTACATACATACCGTTAAGAGGCGACCCCTTAGATGATGTAATTAAGAATTTTAATGGAGACATAAAAAACACAAATCAATTATTCACTCAGTCTCTTCTATTGGTTCATAATTAATTACCTTATTTGTATGGCCTAATAAAATACCATAAACCAGTAATCCAATAAGACCAATCATCAGTGCAACTGGGTCAATCCAATATAAACTCTCAAAATATTTAGTAAATTTACTTTTTCCGATCTTAGGATCCATATCACCCTCACATATAAAAGAAATTAGTTGACTTTTGCAATAAGTTAGACAATATGAATCTAACATCAGAGCTGAGATTAGTCAGTTTTGATGTTACCTCATTATTCGCTAAAGTACCCGTTGAGGCCTTGTTGGATTTCCTAGCTGTCATTCTAAACTCAGGATTTGCCTTTACCGTCCAACTTGATCATTCAACTCATTTGTTTATGCATTCAAAAATGTAAATTTACTTTCAATGGCAAATTCTACGAACAAGTGTTTGGTGTGGCTATGGGTAATTCCTTATCTCCTTTATTGTCCAATATATATATATATGGAATATTTTGAAACTAGGCTGATTCCACCAGTTTGGTCCAACCAAATTGCTTGGTACCGCTATGCAGACGATGTCTTGTGAATTCTATAGGAAGATTTTGACCTCAATGTTTTTTTTTTTTTATTAATTCATTGGTCCCGTCAATTAAATTTACTTCAGAAAATGAAGAAAATAATAGCCTTCCTTTCCTAGAGGTTCTAATAATTAGACAACCAGATAGGTTTAAGTTTTCTATTTTCAGAAAACTGACAAATAATGTATCCTATGTCCATTTTTATTAAGGTCATTCTAAAAATATTAAAACATCAGTATTTTCTTCCATGTATCTTAGAAGGCGCAGAATATGTAGTCCTGACTATATAGATCAAGAATTTACAAAAACTGAAGAGATTGCCTTTAATCTATGTTGCCCGAAATATTTTTTGGAAAACTGCATGAATAAAGCTAAAAAAACATTCTATAACCGCAATTTAGGGAAAACAGAACCTTTACACAACATATTACTTTTACCTTATCATTATAATTTCTTGTATGCAGTACCAATGTTAAAACAACTTAATATAAATGTAACTTTTAAATACAATTATACATTAAAAAATATGTTAATAAAACACAGCCCAAGGAAAGATAATAATGTAATATATAGTATACCTTGTTTGGATTGTAATTTATTATATGTAGGTCAAACTTCTAAAAATATCTCTGTAAGAATTAAGCGACATCAAAATGAAGTATCTAAGGGATATTCAAATAGTGCTTTGTCCGTCCACGGGCTTAAGATGGGTCACCAGATTGACTGGTCAAAAGCAGATACCACAATTCATATAAATGATTTTATTAGCAGAAATATCTTTGAATCGTTCCTAATCTCCAGCACAAAGGAGAGAAATGTAAATATTAGCCCCGGTTTGTTTTCCTTAGATCCAGTCCTATCTTCCTTCCTCAAATCAAACTTATCAGAGGTCATAAAAAATCTGACCTCATAAGAAAACATTTATTTGTATAAATACGGTGTCTCTATTTTATAAACCATTGTGACTTTGAAAATGTTAAGATAACAAGAGTACTAGCCCCAATCAATCTTACTTTGTCCCTACGTGGTATAACCAAATATATATATATATATATATATATATATATATATATATATATATATATATATATATATAGTTGTGATACTCTTGATGATCAATAAGCAGGGAATGAATGAAGTCTGGATTGAATGGCATAATCTCTTAATTGAGACCCATTTAAATGTGTAGATAAAATTCTAGACACGAACATCTGTTTCTGTCCTATCACCTCGCCGATTAAGTAAGGGAATTTGCTTGTGGAGAGTGATTGGTAGATTGGCGTGTGCTGATTGGGTTTGCTGAATGTTTGTGTGGGTGTTGGAGAGAATGAGGTCTTTTCTCTGCCATCATTATTTGGTTATCTGCCTTAGTCATTCGTCTGATCAGCTTAACTTTTAATAAGGAAAGCCGGGGACATCCGTCTCGTTTCTCTCTCGTTTAGTGTAATTTAAATGTTTCAGAAGGATGGCTGTCAGGGGAAAATTTTAGTGAACTGCGAACAAGAAAGAAGCCTAAAATAGGAGAGAAAGTGATAAAAAGAGAGAGAGAATGATAGAGAAAACGAGAAATAGAGAGATAGAGTGATAGATAGAGAGATAATGATAGAGAAAATGAGAAATAAATAGAAGGGGGAGA
Source organism: Ceratothoa steindachneri (assembly GCA_963969495.1). Taxonomy (NCBI): domain Eukaryota; kingdom Metazoa; phylum Arthropoda; class Malacostraca; order Isopoda; family Cymothoidae; genus Ceratothoa; species Ceratothoa steindachneri. Next base: position 218,023,622 of record OZ018319.1, read on the forward strand.
TAGGGATAGGGAAACAGCGAAGAATAGACGAGGGAGAAGGAATATGAGGAAGAGTTAGAGAGAGAGAAAAGAGAGAAAATGAAGAGAAAATGATGACGATATTTAATCATTTTGGTCCGCAGTGCTGAGATCGAGAGTCAGACGTATAACCAACAAGTTTATCCCTTTGATCTCTTTGCCGTGACTCTGGATCGCTCTTGTTTTAGTTCTATTTTACTCTTGTTCAAACCAAGATTATAATTATCTACTTTTTGTCCCCTTCCCCAAATCGCTGCAATCTTAGGTAGACAGAATAAACATCTTCGACCTCGGTGAGTAGAAAGAAAAGGAGAAGGATTGATAAAATGATACAAAATGGCAGTGTTGATCGTTAATCATTAATCGTTAATCCATTAATAACGGAACTAATTTTTGTTACAGCATTAATCCTTAATTTTTTAGTTAACGGATTATCGTTATCTCCCGTTAAATTTTGTTAATCCGTTACTTATTTTTTGTTACAGGTCACTTTAGGTCAGAAACTTTCAAGATCGTCATTTAAATCGCCAAATGGATCGTGTCATGATGATTCTTAATCATGATATTTGTACTCTGGAGGGATCATAGACTCAGTGATGGCGTCTCAATCAATTGCATCGCAATACTCTACGTCCTTGTCTTATTTGTCTGTAAGTGAGACTAGAGTCGGCTAGGACATACTGGGTATTTATAAACCTTTGTGACTAGTGAAGGTTATGTCTCCAGTCCACTAGTTGGAGAATGGCGTGCTGGCCTGTGTGAGGTTGAAAAGGCAGGCACACTTATGATGTACTTGTCCAAGCAATAGAGAAGATCCGACAAAACTTTGGCAAATAATTCATCTAGTTTGTAGATGAAAAAGACTTGTTTCCTGACCTCCTTCCCCCTCCTGTGCGCCATGAAATTGACGTCATGATATTCAAGATACTTTGTTGGAACATCTGCTCACTAATGTAGAGGGAGAAGATGACAAGGCAAAGGTCGACTTTATGCATTTTGTTTACATGGCAGTAGAGGACAGTGTAGAGGAGAAAAACATGACTAGTCTGGCAGATCATATAAAGTGTGGGGCGGACACGTTGAGCCTGGTCGTTCTAAAGTCTCTGAGAAGACTCTCAATGATGTCATATAGTGCTTCCCTGGCCAAGATAAAAACACTATAGAACCTTCAAAACCAGAGAATAGTAAATGCTAACTACTTGGCATAATTTTATCAGGTCTCGTCTGATTTGGCTAAATAAATACACAGGACTAATAGGAAAAAGGAGTATGCCAAAAGGTTGAGGGTGGCCAAGGTATAAAAGTAACTCGACCATAAATCCCTGGGGATGATAATAAATATCAGCAGCGAGGAGAACTCTTAGTCTGACCACTCCATATACTTCATCGAAGCATGAGACCAGGATTTCTAAAAGTTTAGTGAAGAATAGAGTTCCAGGACCTGACAAAAAAATATCTGGATGTCAAGTTGGTAGACAGCTTGCATGATGCGAATTGCATGCATGAGATAACCTTCGTGGAGTTGTACGAGGGCGGTCAATAAGCTTTGCAATTCGGAAATAAGGAAACGAGATATGAGGAAAAGTGTTTTATTATTTTTCAATATAACTACCCTCGACTTCATGAGGCGTGAGGTTTCTAGGGACCCAACTGGCAGAGACCTTGGTCATGGCCAAATTGTCGTAGATGATGTTGATAACACTTCCATGTGATATTCCAAGTTCTCGCTCGATTTCTTCGACCTTCACCCGTCAATTTTGAGGATCCTCCTCTCCACACGGGCCACATTATCCTCGTTGGTCACGTCTGACGGGCGTCATGGACGGGGGTCATCTTTAAGGGACTCACGACCATGGCGAAACTCCCTATTCTAGCGAGCGATGGTTGCATGGGAAGGGGCGGTGTCGGTGTACACTGACACCGCAACCAAGCGTTCATGGATCTCTTTTGCATTTTTGCCTTCCTTGGTCAAAAATTTGATCACTGCGCGGTGCTCAACCTTCTCCATTGTTGAAAAAAATTGTGACTGACGATCTGCGATCAGCTACTGCTTCTTAAATAGACGAGGCAGGAGCGTGCGGCTGCAGGTCCTGACTTGTCATAACTTGTCCTAACACCCACACAAACAGCCATCCCTCTTCCTCTGTTTTGCCCTACCGATTCGCAAAACTTATTGACCGCCCCTCTTACATCAGGTTAGGCCTTTTATTATTATATAATATTTTATTCACTAATTCACAAATAATGTATTTTTAATCAATCAAAACACTAATTCATTCACAATGCATTTTTAATCAATCAAAACATAGAATAAGATAAATATATATATTATTTGACATGTTCAGGTACAACAGAGTTGTTCCTTCTGATGCTGCACTGGATGGCCTATGTTTCCTAGGAAGGAAACGGGAAGGACCCGATCGAAGCCAAGAGGTCTAACCTGTCGGATGAGACCTTCAACATGTTGATGTTTATGAAGGGGGAGGAACATCCGACTTTGCGGAAGGACTCAAAGAAAAAATTGATGAGTAGGGATAACTTAATTGAGTGATTGTGGCATAGGCATTTCTATTAATTTTAAATTCTAAGTATTTTTTTATTATTATTTTAAGTATTAATAAAACTTTTTAGCTTTAAAAATATTTCTGATAAAGGAAAAACGGAATTCGACGTAAAAAAAAAAAATATATCAAGCAGTTGATTAGTGGATTATCAAAATATAAACGATTATCATCGTTTATAAAAGTAACGGTTTAACTAATTAACAGTTAATTTAATAGCGAAATTAGTGTTGTAACTTTAGCAGCTCTACCTACCAGAATAACGGTTAGCGAACCTAACGGTGTTCATTAACTTGTCCATCATTGAAAAATGGTCACATATTCTCTTATAAATATCACATATATATAACACATACAAGTGGCGTTGGATTCCTTATATACCACAAAATAGCACCTATCAGAACACTAAAATTATATGGATATCCAATAGATTAATCAAACTAGCAATTAAAATAGGTATTCCTTACAAGTAATCCCAGCTTATCCAATATCCATCTACAATTAACTCAGATCTAGAATCTAGAAATTGAGGACTTCTCTCTATGCAGTCTTCATGATTGCTCACACATAAGGAAACCATCAGTTTAAGAAAGTTATTCGAGACTTCATTGTAAAGATTGAGAAACCAAGGTATGGTAGTTTAGTGGTATGGAAATTCCAGGCAGATTCAAAAAATGGACGTGGAAATAAAGAAGTAGAAGTTACCAAAGAAATAAACCTTTAGTTTATAAATAAATTCTTACATATGAAACAAAGAAGAGGATTGACATCGATAAGACCAAGTGGGGTAAAAGTTGCAATTGATTACATTCTCTTCAACTGGAAAAATATTAATTTGCAACATATCAATTAACAATCCTTTTAACATAGGTATATATGTGGTGCCGTGAATTATGTATAAGTGTATCATCGACTCGGTTTTCTTTATATTTTGTTATTAACAGAAAAATTCGGGTAATTTTGAATAGGACAGGCGCACGCGTTTTAGGATATTAAATCCTTCAATACTTCTTCGTATTGTTGTAATAATGTCCTATGAGTAATATTTTGATGTTCGAGAGGGTCTATCTCTCCTGATAAAGTTACGAAAAGACAATATTTCAACCCGCGTCTGTAACGCAAGAATTCTTCCATGAACGCCATCTTTAAATACCATAAGAAGAGCTCAGTTACGCTCATGCGTTCGTTTTTAATGTTAATATCATTACTTCATTTTTATATTTCGAGCCAAGATGTAAAAGGTTAGTGGTATTAAGTTATTTAAACATGCTTAGTAACACGATCTGTTAGCGATTTGTTGGCGTTAATCTGTAGAATCACCCAAACTAAACATGTTTAGATAACATACCTTCTACATCCTTCCTCAAAAAAATACTACTTTCAATTGATAATAACTTGGAAAATGGTGATTTCCACGCCGAATAAATAGTAACAGAGAATTTGCCTTGACCACAAAACAATGAAAAAACATTCACAAACCCACTCTTTAAATACTCGGGTCAGAATTACACTAGTGCCCACACAACTTCGATAACACGCCCTACATTGTACTTTCGCTTCCCGAATTTTGCTTTGTCTTATTTCCACCGTTTACCCTGGACACTTACAGAATCATAATAAATAAACAACAAAATATATCGGAGACTCTTGTATACTGCAATTTTGGTGGAAAACATCGAGATTAGGTCAACTAACACGAGAAACAATTATAGGAAGAACCGACTAAATGGAATTCAACATGCTTATTAAAAAAACGATTCCGGATAGTCATGGAATATATACCACAGAATCGTAATTAGAAAACTTCCCCAAAATCCTAACACAGAATACTGAACACTCAACAACTATAGTAATAAACATTGAGGGGAGTTCTTAAACCTTACTTGATAGGTAGAGAAAAATATCATCGAAAACAGCAAGTTACCAAAACTGACGAAAATGTCCACAGTAAAAGAAAAACAGTAAAATAAATTCACAAACTGAGAAAAATTTACTATGTAGACTAAGAATTCTATTAGAAAATAAAAGACCACAATAGGCATCACGCATTAGATATAAATTTTTCATTTAAGGAAGAGGACGTCCAACCAATAAAGAAATACGAAATTTTGCATGCTGAAGATCAGTAAAAAATAGTAAAACGCCGCTGTAAAGATGGTGCAACAAACAACCTTAGAAGGACTGGGGAAGAACATCTTGCTGTTATTTAAAACACTCAAAGAATAGAAAAATAAGAAAATACCATTGTATGATGTAAAGTTTCACTCAATGTCCCTAACCTCCAAGATCAATACCAACTAATCGGTTCTGTATAAGTAATAAGAAAAAAAAACTTTCAACATTCCTAACCATCAAACCAAGACACATACTCGATTCTAACCAATTCCCAGGAGAGTTATGTTTTAGTAATCATCATGATACAATTTAATCAACTGCTGATTTTTTTCAGCCATAATTTCAGCGAATTAATGAAGGCCAAATAGCTTCTAGCATTGCATTCGTAGACTATGAAAAATTTTTCGACTAAGTTAAGAACATTTTAGTACAAAGCGCACTACATGAACTAGTAGTTAATAAAACCTACACTGCCACTCTTTCCTACATATACAGTCAAGCAACTACGTTATTTAGGTAGCTATCAGAACAAAAATACAAAAGAAACCCACGTGAAACATCGAAACTAAGTCTTTCCAGAATAGTTTAACTCACCATTTAGGAGAGAGACTACTGCGAAGAAATGGTAATCAGAATTAGTGGGACATATTTAAGCTAAGTGTCCTTTGCTAATGATATTGTATTATTTTTTTAGTCCAGAAAGAGGATTTAGTTGATAACCAAATAATCACATGCCAGTCCCAGAGACGGACTTAAAATGAACATTTCAGAGATAATAATAACAGTACTGTGTTTATATTGCGCTTCCCAGAGCCATGGCCGCACGCAGAGCGCCTATCTAGTATGGATAGAAGGTTTGGCGTAAGTTCGCGTTTTCAGGCGCTCTTGAAGACATCCATAGAGGGAGAGAGAACATATAGTGGCCGGTAGTTCATTTCACGTATTAAGGACGCAGAATAAGACGTCAGGGTCAGCCATGCAGCACAAAACACTTCGAAGTCCATGAAACGAAGGGGAAGGGTCGGAATGTAAAACTCTCTGGGAACAGGCGAGGTTAAGTGAAAAAGAAAGGTAGGATATGTCAGCAGTATTTAAATCTCTGTATTTGGGGAGAACCTTTTGAAGACGATTCAGAACCGAGTTGTGAAGCTGTGCACTTCTCGGAGCAACGGCGTTGCACGAGAAAAACGACCCTGGCGGAGAAAGGCATCGCTTACATAGTTTGGGTGGGTGGGTGAAGGTGGGGGTTACAACAAGAAAGGAGTGGCTGTCAAGGCGGGAAGTATTAGAAATTGGTAGTCTTGAAATTTCTATACTCAAAGTGTGAGTGGACCCGTCCAAGCTACCGGAAGATGAAGTGAGATGACTTTTGGTTAAGTTAGTGCGATGGCGTGACATAAATGCTGAAGAGGGAGTAATTAGAATGGTTAATAAAATTACAGAGCAGGCATAAGATTACATTTACTTAAGACAATTGTGATGTGAGGTAGAAAGATATAAATAATATATATCCCTTTTACCTTATCTGAACACGATCCAACGTTTATGTTCACTTTGCCACATTCCTCCCGCTTTCGAAAGCAGTTCATCTTCCCACCTCTTACGAGGTCGCTTTTAGATTTGTTGGTTAAGGAAGGTTTCTAAGGTGCCCTAAGTAAACATACGAGTATTTTTATACCTTCTTGAAAATTTGATCATTCTGAATATTCTATCTTCGACCTATTGTCCTTTTTTGTCTTCGCAAAAGTTAATTAACAAGATCTGCTGACCAAAAGGTCGCATGCCCTCACTTATTCTGATTTATTACCTTACGATCTTCAAAACTTTAAGTAATTCCCGGACTAACTTGGGAGGACCTTGACAATTATATCATTCGAAAGAGGATGTAAAACAACATAAGGGTTCCAAATTTCGTTAGAATCGGCCGAATAGTTAGGATGTTATTGCCAAAACAATATAATTCCCGAGCTAACCTTGGAAGGACCTTGGCAATTATATCGTTGGAATAGACTGTAAAACAACATAAGGGTTTGAAATTTCGTTAGAATCGGTCGACTAGGTATGTTGTTATTGCCAAATAATTCTCCGGCTAACATTGGGGAGACTTTGAATAATTATGTCATTCAAAAGAGAATTTAAAACAACATAAGGGTTTTAAATTTCGTTAGAATTGGCCGAATAGTTACAATGATATTACCAAAACAATAAAAGGCAAAACGGGGACTGACCGACATAGTTAGATTTAGAGTTGCCCAGGACTAAAAATTCCTTTATGATACTGGCTTGGATTTTTTTTTTTCATTGACTAATAATTGTGAAAATGAAAAATAATAAGATATTATTCACAAAGTAATTATGGCTTGAACATTTTTCCTTAATTTTAATTCCATTCTCTTCCTTCTCACCGTTCCAATACTGCTGCAAATAATTTGACGAGCCGGGTCCACTAATCACTATTTACTATATGCATTTATCAATTGGCATAGTGCAGCTTAATCGACGATGTTGAACTACTTTATATGTATCAGATTGATCCAGGATATATCTTAGTATCTTGTTTCTTGATTAATCTGTGTTGATTATATTAGGTGTACTTTCATACTATACAAAACCTATATAAAGACAATTCGTATTTATTAGTTTCCTGCAAGAATTGTTCTGCATCCAGTGGATGATCATATGGATTGTAATACACCCGAAACCTGCCAATTCCGGAGGATAATTTCAGCCAATTGTTTTTGTTAGTCAATTCGTTAAGACTTTTGTATTATCCATGCTGCTGAGAAAAGGCTGGTAGGTCTATATTTCTTCAGTTCTACCCTGCCCCACCTTTTGAAAGAGGTACAACTGAAGCGTCGGCCCATGCAATTATAATCTTATTTCCTTTAAACAAAATCGTAAGCAAATGCATTAATATATATGCAGATTTAACGCATTAAAGTGGTTATTACGGTGCTAATTTTATCTGTTTATAGTTAATATTAAGTGATTTTTATTTCATCTTTCCCATAAGTAGCAAGTTCCAATGAGCCTTCATTCTTGACAAATTTCAAATATTACCAATCACAACTTAAAACCATTGTTTCTTTTTCTGTTGGTCGAGATAGTGAAAATAAAGTTTCTATCAGTGTTGAAAAAGTGAAATATTTTTAATTGATAAAGTCTCCTGTCAATTATAATTACCTTAGTTCATGGTAAAATTGTTGTCTAAGGCTGAGTAGCAATTTGGTAGTGATGATGGTGAACTCTTGTGATTGAGCATTACTATATTATTTTACAAATACCGGTCACTGAGTTGTAGTTTATTATTATTGATTAAGTCAACCGTCCCTTTAGTTTGGCGTGATCCACTGACAGGGTAATCTAATAAACATATAGATCAGTATGATAGCTACTGGCAAGCCAGTGGATAAAGGGATAGTTCTCTTTGGGGAAAGGAGGGCCGGAAAAAACGGTATTAATGTATTTGGCCACCAACTAGCGAGTGTTGAAAATCTTTCATGGTTCATGGAAAAGTCACCCATACCACGTCAGCAGAGTGCGGATTGGGAGACCCTTCCGCAGGTTGTTTAGAAGGAAGAGTGATGTTTTGTTTATGTGAAGGAAACAAGTGAAAGAAAGCGCATTGGTGTTATTGTGTATGTGCATGAAACCCTATGTATAGCAGGAGATGCATGCGTGCATATATCAGTTTCGGCGTCCTGCTGTTGTGAAACAGCGCCTTACGATCGCCACTTGTAACAACTTTCTGTTTCGTTCTTAGGATTAAGAGCCTTGGCTCGAGGTGAGTTGTTTCTAGTTTGCACCCAGGCAAAATGGAATGGTACCAGTTCACAACACAGCAAAACAATCATTTATATGTTGAGTTGTAGTCGTCCATTGTTGTCAAGACCTCTACCACACATTCGCTGGCTCAATTTGAATGAACTCTAACACTCAAGGGCAACTAGATAAATAAAGATTTCTTGGCACTTCTCTTTAACGTGACGAAGAAAAATCTCACGAATAAACTGGTACTCAGATACTGAATTTGGGGCTTGCGAGGAAAGGAGCGCAGTGGTGAGTGAGATGATGGATGGAAGCTGTGGGGACCTTCTTTAGCTGCCTCTCTGTTGGACTTCTAAGATAATCATTGGGAGAAGTTATCGTTAGGGACTGAAATCTCAAGGAACGAATAGAATTTATGACTTTTTTTTTTACTGGAGAGGGGCATCTGACGGAGTTCGGGCAGAAGTTCAAGGTCTGAAGGCGATCGGACAGAGGTTAGATGTTCGTATGTTGGCAGCTAGAGAATACTTTGCTAGCCCATAGAACTAAGCCATTGTATACTCTTCGGACAGGGAGAGAGTAGCAAAAGAATTCCCTTTTCCTTTCTGTGGTGTCGGGGCATAAAATCTGCCTCACCCCGCTCAAGTCGGAAAGGGGGGGGGGGCTACAAGGGATATTTGCTGACATTAGCGGTTCGGGTCTATTCTTTCGCATCTGGCCGTCTTTTGTTTTCAGCCTAAGTTAACCTAATCTAACTAAGGCTTTCTTAAGTGTCAAAGACACCCATTAAATCTAAATAGTTCTATATTATTATTTCTGTCCCATTTTTTTTTAGACAATTTCGAAGTGTATTTATTTCTTCTTTATGGGCTATACTTTTTTATTATTCATTAACAATGTCCCTACATTTATTAATTTTATGAATATATCCACATGAGATGACGAATCGTTGAAGCTCAAATCTAACCAAATGAATCCAGTTATTTAAGTTACATGATTTAAACGTGTATGTCAATTTTACCTTTGATTTTCACCTTTAAAAGAAATGTGAATGGCATAAAATACATAGGTATATAAAAAACCCCACTTATTAATATGACGTTTGATTCATTTCGTGTTTTTCTCGATGGTTGGTTAATCTGATTCCAAAATTATGCCTCGTGTAATTAATCATTTATATTTAATAATTCTTTAAATTGTAATGCTGACTCAACTGAAATCTATAGAAAGAAGTATTTCTTTTGGTCTCAAAACTTCAAAGCGATAAAATCATAAAAAACTAAAGATACCTCGTCCATGGACTCCTAAAACATATTAACTATGAAATATCTTATAATGTGCCAGTTTTAACTACATGTCATTATCCAGTTTTCGCAAAATGTTAAAAATTGTTAACTGAGTCGTGATCCTTTCCTAATTTACGATCTTAATAGTCATCAAAAGCTTTTTGCCTTACTGTCCTAGATATGCAACACACAGCAATCACCTTTACTCGAGAGATGCCAAAAACTCTATAATTACGATTCTAATTTGCTGCTCTTAAAACACTGCAATTTACAAAGCTTGAGGCAAGTCTTAAATTAAGCGTTTTCAGCTTGTCTCCTGTCATGCTTGAAGCAATGAGAGAAAGATAGATTGAAGAGCATTCGCGTCCAGACGATTATTCTATCTGGGTACTAAAAAAATGAAACGAATTCTTGAAGATAATTAAGTAATCTGGGATAAAACCACAGGTTCAGTCGATGCTACACGTTACGCCAGAATAATCTTGAACCCATAACTGCTGGGTGAGTTCTGTAATCATGATTTTTTTAGAACCAAAAGATAGAAATCGGTCAAGAATAGTGAAGTGATAATATGAGGCTTATAACTCGTGAAAATTTAATAGTACCCACTTTTGCCAAAAGGTTGAGTGGTAATGGTGAGAAAATGAAGATCATGGTTCAAAGAATATTTAGGCTCCGAAGTTTACTTCACTTGACACTTCAAAAATGAGAAAATCTCAGTAATTTTATGCGAAAACATAAGAATGGTTTTCATTATATGAAAAAACGAAAGAGATCCGAATTTATTGAATGAGATAAGAGAAAATGAATGCAATAAAAAAAATTAAGATAAGATGTTTAGGCAATAAAGTTCAGAATATAAAGAATAAACAGCGAATACTCAGGCGTCCAGAGTGAAAAGCTTCAAAGGTATATATATATATATATATATATATATATATATATATATATATATATATATATATATATATATATATATATATATATATATATATATATATATAGGTTTAATTGAGATCAAAACGGTTGCTCGCTGCCGCAGTGTGCTTGGTTCGAATTCCACCCCTGTATGGAATTTTTCGAAATAGGAAATAACTTTTTCCGAAGAAAAATTATCCTGTTTTTCTGTTTCTTGCAGTTTGCTGGATTCATTTCATCATTCTTTCACGCTCATGAGCCTTTAAATTGTGAGCGGGTAAGAAGATGTGGTATAAAAATTCCTTGGAGGTTCCTATCTTAGGGAGATGCTAGGTTTGATGGAGTAACGCTTTGGGCAAAATATAGTCACTGTACCTGGTAGCTTAGCGGTAAAACATCTGACCGGCAATCAGCAGACCCGGGTTCGAGTTCCGGCCAGGAATTTTCAAAATGTTTTTCCCCTGGCGTTATTTCTGTCTTCTCGGTAAAGGATCGCCTTCACTGTGCCGCCCTCTGTTCCCTTTGATTCTGGATTCTTCTAATGTCCCTTTCTCTTGCCTCTAAAAAACTCCTGTTTCATTGCTCATTCGCGTCCAATTTCTCTTTCTCTTGTATATATATATATATATATATATATATATATATATATATATAGATATATATATGAAAAGAAACTCACAACTTGCACGTGAATCAAAATTATGATAAATAACACCAGGAAAATGGAAAAACGATTCCGAGTGCTTTTGTCTTTATTCTAAAAGACCTCTTCATGGAATAACGTAGGTCAGGACAGAGAATGTCTTTAATAGTAAGGAGTGGGGTTTAAAACGGCTACCTGCATCAAAATCCCTAACCAGGTAGTACAAATTCTTTAAACACTTTAATTTGTGATTGAATATAATTAGAAACGATTGGATTGTTTATCCTAGATCCTATCATATTTAATTATATTAAATCACAAATTAAAGTGTTTAAAGAATTTGTACCTCCTAGTTAGGGTTTTGATGCAGGTAGCTGTATTAACCCCCCATTCCTTACTATTGGGTTGAGGAATAAGTTCTTGCGGTTTTATCAAATTTATTCATTACCATTAACAATTTTAGAAAAACTTTATTTTTAATTGATAACAATATGCAATTTAATCAATAGCTTGTATTCTCCGTTGTTATTTACGACTTCTTCCCAACGTTCAACTAGTTTTTCGATGCCTCTTCAATAAAAGTCTCTGGATTTTGACTCGAAGAATTCGTCTAACCAGGTTCTTAATTCCACATCAGTATTGAACGAAACGCCGCGCAAATTGTTGGAGAGCGATCGGAACAGATGGAAATCCGATTGAGCCAAGTCTGATGAATATAGAGGAGGCGGCAGGATTTCCCAATTAAGCGTTTGGATGGCTTCTTTTGTCATATTGGCAATGTGAGGACGAGCATTGTCGTGTTGCAGAAGGACTCCATAACGTCGATGAGGTCGCTTTTCACGAATAGCTTCGGCGAGTCGATACATTTGTTGAACGTAGAGTTCTGCATTGACAATCTCGTTGTTCGCAAGGAGCTCATAAAGAATGATGCCTTCACAATCCCACCACACACACATCATCGTCTTTCGTAGATGAAGTCCTTGCTTTAATCGCTTAAGTGTTTTTTTATTGGGACTAAGCCATTGTTTTCGATGGTTCTTGTTGACATAAACACACCACTTTTCGTCGCCAGTGATGATGCAGTGAAGAAATCTGTCCTTATATCCACGAGTAGCCTTGTGACGAGCAAGCAAACCTGCGGCAATCGTGGAGCGTTGAAGTTTGTTGCTTTCGCTCAAAGTGTGAGGAACCCATGCACCGGGTTTTGGAACTTTCCCCATCGAATGAAGGTGATTCACTACAGTTTTCTGATCACACGCCAATTGTACAGCCAATTCTCTAGTCGATTGACGAGGATTTTCATGAAGAAGGTCGTTCAATCGATCTTCATCCAACTTAATGGGGCGAAGCGGACGTTCTTCGTCATTAAAATTGAAATGATCGTTTTTGAAACGTGAAAACCACCATTGAGCTGTCCTTTCTGATAAAGCATTTTCTCCGTACACAGCACAAATATCGCGATCAGCTTTGGCTGCGTTTGCATTGTTCCCGTCTCGATTGAAAATGAATATCAACAAGTGTCGAAAATGCGCCTTTCTTTCAACTTGACATTCCATTTTGAGGGTACAGAACAACAATTAAACTAACACAACTTTTAAATAAATCGCAATGAATTATTACTCGGCTTCAAGACGTAGCCTAAGCAAAAGCCTAATAATCTACGCTGTTAAGAGACGTAGCCTAACCTTTGCAAATTTTTCTCTCATTATTTATTATTGTTTCTTAATATGTGCACAAATCACGTCAACAAAACTTAAATCAACACAACATTAAAAAAAAACGCAAGAACTTATTCCTCAACCTAATATTTAAAACATTGTCTGCTGTCCTGAACTACGTTATTCCATGAAGAGATCTTTTAGAATACAGACGAAAGCGCTCGGAATCGTTTTTCCACTTTTCTTGTGAGTGTTATTTATCATGTATATATATATAGTCCAACTCTATAAAGCCCCATCTTTAGTTTAACGACAAAAGTGAAGATAAGAAAGATCTGGTTCAATTTCCTTTTTTTAAACAATGCTTCGAACTTGCTCGTTCATCTTTAGGTATCGATCTACTATAAATAAAAGAGGAATAAAAATAACTAAAGCTTACTAAAAGCAAAAATATGACTTTAGAAGGAGTAAAAGATAAATAAAGTAATAAAACTAAACGAAAGTAGTAAAGCATGACCCAATACACACAAACCCCCCTCCCCCATATAATAACACTGATGAAATATGGCAAGAGATTTCAAAACAAAATGAAAATATGAAAGTTGAATAAAAGTTCCTATAAAAAACAAGAACTATGAAGAGGTAAAACGAGTCAATATGAATGACACACTTACCTTCAGTCACCGAAGGTTCTACACTAAAGTGAAAGAAGTGAACATAGGAAGGAGGTTGCCAAGGATGGTTTTGAGTGTAGAAGAGTTATAAAATTAAAGGGAAACTGAAGTGGAGTCGTGATTAAGAGTGAGGCGCTTTTTTATGTGGATTTAGATAGGGACATTTTTCTGTGGGAATCGATTATTTTAAAATAATTGAGTGAAATATCAGTCTTGCATTTAATGGCATAGGAACGGTTAACCAAATTTTCTTTTTGTAATTATTTTTTTTCCAGTATGATGACTAATTCTTATAATGAGAGCAAAACTCCGCCCGGAGTGCTTGGAGCCTACTTTGGCTCTAGACAGTGTGACTATGGGGTCTATAAAGGAGTACCGGGCCTCCCCCCGTCCTCCTTGGCCGCTCCATGAGCGCCAAGGGGGGCGGGTGAGGGGCGGAATAGCTGTTCTTTGTCTCCCACCTCTCTTAACATTTCATTTGATTTCATGTCAGATCCTCACTCCACTCATTACATCGGTAAAGGAGCAAGAACATATCAAAAGGCTCCGAAGATAATATAATAAGATCGAAAGCTCAGCAATTTAGTTTGGTTTTTACCAAACCCATTCATTTCAAAGAGAGATGAATACTGGACAAGTGATCCACCATCTACAAGATGGAATAAAAAAAATAGAAGAAGAGAAAGTTGCCAAAGGAAATTAATTAAGGAAAAATACACAATGGTCTTCAACAAAATTTGCATATATATATATATATATATATATATATATATATATATATATATATATATATATATATATGATGAAAAAAGCTCACAATGTGCACGTGAGTCAAAGTTATGCAGATACACCCACAAAGGAAAAGTGAAAACACTTCCGAGCGCTTTCGTCTTTACTCTTAAAGACCTTTAAGAATAAAGACGAAAACGCTCGGAATCGTTTTTCACTTTTCCTTTGTGGGTGTATCTGCATATATATATATATATATATATATATATGAAATCAGAAGATTTCTTTTTTGCAAAGAACTCTAACCAGGGCTGACACTTGGATTTACTAAGTAATATGTATGATCCGGAGGAAAAATGGCAGTCTAAACAATGTTTACCAATAGGTAGGAGAAGATCCATCAAAGCAAAGTCTGTTTTGGAGGATCCCGAAGGTAAATTACTTGTTTACTTTCTCGAAGGGCGAAGAAGAAAACCACAGAGTGATATAACGGAGTAGCGCCCTTAAAAAAATAACAGAGAAGGTCCCCGTTCATTCCGGTTCTTTGAGCTATTTTAACTTGGTTTAATAACACAGGGAAAGACAATTTTCGTTGAGTTATATCTGACACTTGTTTTTGACTAAACTTTGCTCTCTAAATCCGAAAATTAATCCAGTCTTTCGGTATCACATCAACCTTTTGACCTAACGATACCCTCGCTTTGTATAAAAACCATGCAAATACAGCGTCTAACAAATGTGTGCTTATTTTTATAGAATATTTCAACAATTTACATACATTTGTAAACAATAAAACATTGTTTGATTGTAATGTTTATACAAATTTATTTGATTCATGCAGAGGATATTTTTACTGTAAGTCAAATTGCGAGCATAAAGCTTTTCCTGGAGTGTTCGATATGTGAACAATTTCTCTTTATACTCCAACAGTAGTTAGCCAACATATTTCCCCCACATCTACCCTGATACCGGTCTTCCATGACCGTCAAATCTTGGTTGACTCGTTCACCTTGGTCGTCCCTGTCTTCACCAAGGCTTTTCTCGAAGTTAGCAAGATGCCTATGTAGAAAATGCAATTTGATGCTCATTTTGCACCCGAGTGTTTTGTAGCTCTCAAATAGTTTCTGGGCATTTTCGGTGTGATTTTTTTCGTGTATTTCCAAAAAAGCTACGAATAAGGTCTTTGAATGATGACCAAGCATTTTTTTCGACTTCTGATACTGTCCCGATAAAGTGTTCATCTTTGATGAGCTGCCGAATTTGTGGACCATCAAACACACCGGCCTTGATTTTTTTCAATTGACGGGACAGGAAATACTAAAAGGAGGTATTTGAAACAGTCACCTTCAGTCAACAATGCTCTAAGGAATTATTTCATGAGACAGTTTGAGGTGCATAGGTGGGAATAAAATTTTATTTCTGTCAACACGTGGCTCATGGGGAATATTGGGATCATCAAGTTTGAGATCAGATCTCGGAGGCCAATTCCTTTACACCCAATGCTTCTCTCGAGATCTGCCGCCAAGATTTACAGGAAGCAGGGATACTTCATGTATCCAAGTTGCTGACCAAGTAGGAAGCATACCATTTTTTTAAGGTCAACACAGATAATTAAATTGTTAGGATTATTGAATTATTTATTGATAATCCCAAATTTCGTGCCAAATTATGCAACTCATGCTGATCGAATCCATTACAAGCTGAGTCATCTTCACTTTCAAAATCTGCACCATTGCTGTCACTGAGTGCTTCATCATGATCCAGATCTTCGAGAGAGGGCAATTGAACGAAAATTATCACCGGGATTTCCACTGAATGAGACACTGGAAGTATATATAAGCTGAGGGTATACTAGGATACTCGATTTTACATTCGTTTATTCTGATTATATCCTGAAGTTTTACTAAACAAAAATAACAGTCTATGCTATAATCTTTAGCTTCGGCAAATCCTAAGTATAGCAAATGACAATATAGCGTGTTTAGGCGCAGATCCAGAGGGAAAGGGGGAAGGGGGGGAAAAAAATGCCTAAAGAATGGCTCAACGTTGTGGCGCTGCTCGGTGTTCACAACGAAATTGATGTTAAAATAGACAGCGTGATCAATGTATTTTCCCAAAGGAACAGGAGGTTGATGTGCGTGTGAAATACCGTGACTAAAGCTGTGTTATTAATTTGTGTTAGATGTTGTTATTATCCCTTTCAAGCCCCTCTATGTTTACTTCTTTTTTAAGCCATACTTGCAGCATTCTGCTGTTCATAAAGAGTTATGTAAAATATAGAATATATACAAAATAGTTTTTTAAACCATTGCGATGAAATGTACCTTATATGATAAATGTCTAAAATGTTGGTTACTCTCAAAAATAATGATTAAATTCAGTAGTATAGCTTAGCTGACGTTCCAAAACTAAAATAATCCACAATTCATATTTTTTTGTTGTGGGGGGAAAAATCGGATTTGAGAGAGTTAGTGCTCAATCCTTTATGAGATGCTGTTATTTATTATCAATTCTGTCTATTATAACCCTTATTATTGCCCTTTTCTCAAAGGGAGGAATTCAAATTAGACCAACCCCCCCCCCGCCAAATTTTTACCCTGGATCCGCCACTGCGCGTGTTCCCTTGGTGCGCATCCTTAAACTTTCGACACACTGCTTGTATACCTTGTTAGGGGCCCCAATACCTGTCTTGATTGCCAATTGTTACTTTAAAATATGCAAAAATAGGGTTACTTGACGAAATAAGCTCGGCCTGTTTTTGACACTTACGACGAGAGGTAGGTAGTAGAGGCAGACATAATCTACAATGAAGAAAAGAAATATGTGAATAAAAAATAAGCTGAACAGTCACAATATTCGAAAAAAAACTTACATAAGATCTGCTAACCTCGTTTGAAAAATATAATAGTAATCACCGATATAGAGCGCCATGCAATCACTCACCAGTCTCACGTATAACGGAATATGCAAGGTAGAAGTTTTGGCCGTGTGCTAATAGTATCTCTTCTAAGGGTCGCGGGCAAAGTATTAATAAAATAGTTTTCCTCTAATATTCATGATTAGCAATAAATAGATAGTAAAATAATAAAAATAATCAGCTGACCAGTCCTGCAAATTACTTAAGGGCAGCATTGTAATTTTAATCTAAATCAAATGAAAAATCGAAATCAACAGAAATTATGTTCGAAATTATTCTATGTTATCAGTCCTCATATATATATATATATATATATATATATATATATATATATATAATTAATAATTGTTTTTTCAATCTTCTCGATTTGTCTTGTATTCGCCTTTTCTTCTTTGTTTAACCTGTGGATAAGCGTACCGAAGTTCATCGGGGACTGATGCTTGTTAGTTTGCCAAAGGTAGAAGTAAGTTAATGTAATTTAGCAATTACTTTAATTTAACTGACGCGTTTCGATACATCGAGTATCAGCTTCAGAGTTACACTGGGAAATTATTACAAAGTGTTCAGTTTATATATGTTACAAAATGTATGAACAAAATTACGAACGATTCTATACACGTATAGGCATGTTGGATCCAGGTGATAAAAGGGCAGAGAAGTAGGTAGCCAGAGAAGGCTGGGGGAAAAAATAAGCTGCTTGCCAGAGGGGATTAGTGGCTAGGGGCAGCTCTGAGTACACCTGTCCCTCTGTTTGCTTTTCTTGCGCTGGGCAGGATTTCATTGGAGTTAGAATGTATGTTTAAAATCGGTTGCTTCTCTTGGATATATATATCTTCAAGGAAGAGCCGTTGAGGCCTGTTAAGAGCATAGTCTAAAGATTGGTGTTTTCTTCTATCATTTTTCGGTTGAGGCATGTTCCGTGTACTTCCTGTGTATGTTTTTTAGGTGCACCGTTTTTCAGATGGTATGATATTCTTCTTGAGAGAGTGGTTTCGGTCATGCCGATATATGAGTTAGGTAGGAGCTCATAGTCTCCTAGTTTACATGTGTACTCGTATATCAGATGTGTCCTTTGTTTCGGTTGTAACTCTGAAGATGATAATCGATGTATCGAAACGCGTCAGTTAAATTAAAGAAAGTGCTAAATTACATTAATTTACTTCTACCTTTGACAAAATAACAAGAATCAGTCCCCGATGAACTTCGGTACGCTTATCCACAGGTTATTCAATGAAGAAAAGGCGAATATAAAACAAATCGATTGCTATGCTGCCCAAATTCACACGTATATATATATATATATATATATATATATATATATATATATATATATATATATATATATATATGGTGTTCGAGCTTATTCCTGGGAGATAGTAGTTTACTCAAAGTAGCCGCGCTCAGCTTCCACCGCGGCATCAAAGACGCCTCTGAATCTTATCTTGTGTTCTCCTCACTGTATCCATGAGAAGATAATCAAACACTGGCTTGATCTTAGTCACCAGCTCGTTCATGATGTTGTAGCAACAGTGGTTAATCTCTTTCTCAATCGCGCTCTGGATTAAAACCCAGGATTTAGGAGGCCAGCAAGTGACACAAGTCAAGTCGTAGAAATTCTCCGACAACAACTTCTGACTCTTTCCAAAGGTATGGCCTTTTAGCAGCAACCCTCTCTTGCCAGGGCTTGACCACAGTCTCCAACAGCTCCACATACCCGTCTGAATTGTGTTTAAGATCCTGCTCAACGATATGGAGAAACACCTAAAGCCCATCACAGTGGGGAGAACTTGGTCTTCATGATAAATGGAACGTCGCATGAATTGCAGACCAGCCACCTGTTGTTCTGGGTGTTGTGCAACTGGTCCTGGAAAAATTTCTTTTTGTATGAGAAGAGCCAGATCGTCCTCTGTTCAACAGAATATTTCAACTAGTTCAGGAGCTTCTTTGACTTTGTCAAGCGATTCTGGTTGATTGACCTTGGCTGTCAGAATTTGTCCATTGCGCCTCTTGTTCGAGTGGTAGCAAAACTAATTCATTATTCAGGACCAGCTTTATGGTGGTGACTCCAATGCCCATTTTTGGCAATATTCAGATGGCTTCCTGTCATCCATATCGGCTAACCTTTTCTCAACTAAATTTTACCCTGTCTCCTCTCTAACGCCATTGAATGTTTACCGATATGTAAACCTGTTCTTGAAAAAAGGAGACATTAATAATCATAAAATTTAGCCCGAACACACACATATCTCTCTCTCTCTCTCTCTCTCTCTCTCTCTCTCTCTCTCTCTCTGTGTATATATATATATATATATATATATAGTCAGTTAATGAGATCGACGAAGTCCATTTCAAATTATTGCAAATATTTCGAGATAACAAATTTCATCTTTGGTGGTTTCTAAAATGAATGAAATTAGTTTAAAGATAAGTAAAACTACTATGATACAATACATCTCAAATATCTAGTCAATATACCTCAAATAATTAGGAAGCGAACAATTAAAGCCTTTTTGTATAATTTTATAAAAATCTATTAGTGGGTGAATAGTTCCATAGGAGCTCAAGGAAGCTATAACTTCAATTTCTAAAAAAAAACCCCTACATAAAGACTGATGCCGAAAACTTTCGACCCATTTCTCGTACTTCCCTGGTTGGTAAACTCTTGGAGCTTCTTGTTAGAGATAGCATTGTTGAGCATTTGGTTTTAAATAACTTCAAAAACGACTCGCATCACGGCTTTCAACGCGGACGTTCATGCTCAAGTAGTTTGCTCTATTTTTTTCACAAAATGATCACAACGTTTGACCACGATAAAGCTGTCGATGTACTTTATATAGATTTTGAAAAAAAGCATTTGATACCCTTTCACATAGGGGACTGTTGATGAAGCTAGATGCGAATGAAATAAGGGAAAGCGTAAAGAAATGGATTCAAAACTGGCTGGGTAGCCGGAGGCGGAGAATTGTTGTCAATGGGAATATCTCATCATGGACTTCGGTCACTACCGGCGTTGCTTAGGAATCTGCTCTCAGTCCCTTGCTCTATATATCCGCAAATTTCAAAGTTGCGGATAACAGAAAGTTTGGTAAGACTGCAAAATAAAATATCGACTGTGAAAACTTGCAAAAAGAGATGGATAGATTAGTCGAATGGTCGAAAATATGACAGATGCAATTCAACTTGGACAAGTATAAGGTAATGTATATAAGTCATGAGAATCGTCAAATAGATTACAATATGGGTGGTTACACTCTAAGTAGTGTCGGCATAGAATGTAATTTAAGTGTTTTAATGTCGAGTGATATAGAAATTTGTAAAACAATGCACTGTAGCTTCCTAACAGGCAAATACGGTTTGAAGATACATATCTTGACATTTTGCATTTAAATCAAGAATCATTCTTTCCTCATATATATATAAATCGCTTGTAAGAGCTCATTTGTAGCATGGAGAACAATTCTGGTCTTCCTATATGTAAAAAAGTATTGTAAAATTAGATCGTATCCAACGTCGAGCGACAAAATTAATTCCTAAGCATAGAAATAAATCGTATAAAGAAAGACTGAAAAATATAAATTTATTTTCACTAGACGGGTGGCATCGCCCGGCCAACTTATTGAAATTTGAAAAATACAAAATGGTTTCATAAAATAAATTATAAATCAACCAAGCAATGGCTCCTGAACTTTGCCAATTATAATGATTTTAAAAAGGAACTCTAACTAAATTTTATGAACTTTACCATTTGTAATTCTTTGGGTTTTAAAAAATTCACAAAATTTCGATATTTATATTTATTTCTGAACTTCACCATTTTGTTTTTTGATATTATAAAAGAATTATTAGAAATAACTTTGCTAAAAAAAACATAAGTCATAACCAAACTAAGATGAAATTATTATTCAAATACTAAAAAAAACCCTTCTTAAACTAATTCATTTACATATCCTCTCTTCATATTACCAATCCTTCACCTCTAACTTTCACTTCTTTCCTTCCGTGGAAGTAGCCTTCTTGAGTGGATCTTCGGGTTTTTGCTGATTCTTAATACTGTAAACATTTAGTCTGGTGGCAATCTGATTATTCTTAAGGGTGGCTTTTAGTTAAAATGTATATATGGACTCAAGAATAGATAGATCACTTTCGGAACATTAAAATTGTCACACTCAATGGAGATTATACAGGTTGGAGTATGGTTGTAGAATGTAGATAGGTGAAGGATCACGTTTACTTAAATGAAAACCACTACGAGACGACACGTCCGAGTCCTGCAAAAAACGACTATGCAGTGGACGTCTAGTTGCACTGATATAGCTGACGTCACCACAGGTAACGCAACGGCAGCGGGAAATCAACTCTTTAGGCAGGCGATCCTTGAAATGGAACAATGACCCTATTCTTAATGGATTGAGCAAAGTAATTTTAGCATTTATCTACGGAAAGTTAATTATGAAATTTTGAAGTTCTGATTTCATCAGTATACTTTTATGCCCCAAATAGGAAAAAATTATTAATAATTCTTATTTAAGAACATTATATACTGGATAGGATAAATTAATACGAGGAAACTGCCTCAACCATTGCCAAAGTTAGTGTCTGAAGTTACCTTAAGAAAGGTGAAAGAAAGCTCGCGGCCAAAAAAACAAAAATGTTTATTTTTTTATTTTACAGAAATATTGACTACATAAAAATGGATTTACGACACGACAATTAAGAATTGCAACCGTCAAATTGAAAAAGAGTAAAGTTAAGATAGTTAAGGCTAAATTCAACCATGTCTTTAATCAAACACACACACGCACACACACACACACATATATATATATATATATATATATATATATATATATATATATATATATATATATATATATATGTATATGTAGGGGAATCGTCACTCTCCCGTTCTCTCTCAGTGGAGACACGGGACGGTAACCGCAAAAAAGCAAAAACATCCACAAACTCGTAACCACAGCTCCTCGCCACTCGTCTCTATGAAAAGCCGAAGGGTTTTAAACTACAAGATCTCTCCTACGAGAGTATATACAATTTCACCTCAAGTAAGAAATTGGAGACGCGTTTCTCTCAAGCTCGAAGGCTAACGGGAGCCGAGGTAAGACTTGGTGAGAAAAACCGTTGGAATAAGAACCCTCCTGGGCCCGTTTACAAGCCGCCCCCCACCTTACCCTACCCCAGTGGGGTGACGAGGTATAAATAAGAAACACTCGGGAAAAACGAGGTAGAATACGTCAGTCTCCAGGCTACGAAGTCCCCGGATTGAGACCGGGCTACCAAGACTGGACAGGTAGAATACGTGAGTCACCAGGCTACGAAGTTCCCGGATTGAGGCCAGGCTACCAAGACTGGACAGGTAAAATACGTAAGTCGCCAGATTACGAAGTCTCCTGCAAGAGAGGCAGGGCTACCGAGGGGGCTAAGAAGCAGCTCATCCTCGAGCTAGTCCCTGGTTATCAAACCGAACGTTAAATTAACTTGTTCAAGTTTAACTTACTCTCGTCAGAGAGACTCCCAATATCCTGGTGTATCCTAAAGCCCAGGGATATTTCTCGCCCCTGAGGAATTACGAAAAGAAGAGGAAAAAGGCTCCCCCTCGAGCCCGTTACTCGGTGGCCAAACCAAACTCATAAGTTAACTTAGGTAGGGAACCAAGTTCAACTTATTCTCGTCAGAGAACCCCCATTCTGCTATCCTGGTGTATCCCAAAGCCCCGAGATAGGTCTCACCCTTGAGGAAGACTGGAACTAAGAAGCTCATCCTCGAGCTAGTTCCTGGTTAACAAACCAACCTTTAAGTTAACTTGTTGAATTTCAACTTATTCTCGTCAGAGAAACACCCCTCCTCTATCCTCGCCCTTGAAGAAGACCTCCCCCCCCGAGTACAATCCTTGCCCTTAAAGAAGACCCTCCTCCCAGAGTACACTACCTCCACCACTACCCTGAAAGCGTGTGGATCCCAGCTGCCACACTCGCCAAAGTCAGGGGTGGCTTTCAAGTTATTCGTCCGCAACCTCCATTTGGCCGGTCGGCACGCGTCTTGGAGACAATAACATTCTCAAGGTAAAGTGCTTATTGAGTTCAAGGTCAGACGCAAACCAGTTCCAAGGGGTATCCACAAAGGTAGTTGCGGTCAGTAAAGGCCGTTAGCATTTTGTTGTTTTTTTAAATTGAAGTGAGTGGTGGGTCAACCATCACTATAATGGGAAGTAGGTCAAGTTAGAAAGCCATACGGAGAAATTATTGAAGTCTTTTTTTTTTGTATTTTAAAATTCGTAGTATTTCTGTGGTTCATGTTTTGTTTTTTGTGTAGTAAATTGTTAAATTTAAAATATAAGTTTATTTTGGGAATTCCTGTGTGTTTCCTTATATCCTTACGTGTTGAAGCGGCTTTCTTAAAACAACAAAATTAGCATTCTTAGAACAAAGCCTACTTCATCAAAGAAGTACATCACGTTCCACAAGGTATACCACGACAAAAGTGGTGTCCGGTGTGGAGTGATCAACAGGGGCATTATACGACAATATAAATACACACTCATAATGAAAAGTTTTTTGAGACTGCTAGATTTTTTCATATAACTAAATTAATAGAACTATTCAAACGTTATATTTTTTCAGTATATTTGTATCAAAATTTGAAGGTGAAATATACAGAAATTAAAAGTTCGATACCATTTGATTAATAAATACAGTCATTTGATGCGCGCATTCAATATTTCAATATTTACAATGCTGTCCCCATCTCTTAAAGACTGCTTCAATTCGTTTTGGCATGCTAGAGACCAAATTAGTGATGATATCTTCACAATCAGATAGTTTCTTGTTTTGAAGCCACAGTTTGATTAGCGTCTTAGGAATTCCGGAACCAAAGTGTCAAAAGTTTGTTATTTTCATCGAATAACTTTATTTCTTTTGCTTTGCAGAAACGTGCGCCGTCATGCTGCAAATACAGTTAACATCCCCAAATTTGTCCTGAACTATTGGGAAAAGTTCTGGTGAAGCACCTTTTGGTAGCATTTTAAGTTCATGGCTGTGATCTTGGACAAAATTGTTTGTGCTTAAGTTTCCTTAGATGATAAGCAACCCAAGATATGGAGAATGTTTCACTGTGTGTACGACACAGACTCTTGAAAGCGCGCCACTTTTATTCTCCTAACGAAGGATCTTCCAGAAGCTCCAAAGAAGTGGAAGTCAACTTCATCAGAGACTATCACTTTGCCCCAGTCTTTAACAGTCTATTCTTTATATTTCCTTCAAAACTGGAGCCTATCTGTATGGTTCTTCTTGGTGAGACGAGGCTTCTTCGCAGCACTTCTCAACTTGAAACCTTTGTCAAACGTCTCCGCCACACTGTGCGCGCCGAAGCATTCACACCTGCCTCTTTTATCCCTTTCAAAATATCACGTTGCTAAAATATAGTTATAGAAGATATATAAAAATAAAATTTCTGAACTTCACCATTTGTAATTCTTTGGGTTTTAAAAAATTCACAAAATTTCGATACTTATATTTATTTCTGAACTTCACCATTTTGTCTTTTGATATTATAAAAGAATTATTAGAAATAACTTCGATAAAAAACATAATTCATAAGCAAACTAAGATGAAATTATTATTCAAATACTCAAAAAATCCCCTTCTTAAATTATAAAGTTAGTGATGATGATGATGGCAAAATCATTCATTTAACCTATATCTGTCATAGTTTTAGCCTTTTGATTGAACAGCAGAGCTCCAGGAAATGAAACACTTCCGCCAGGACCAGAGCGCAATTTTAGATTTAGCGAAGAATGTACTGTTTTTTCTTATTATTTTCGAAAGGCTGACTTTTAAAAGGACAAGCAACAATTTAAATATTAGAATAATTATTCTTATCACGTAAATTATAAAAACTAATGAAAAAATATATATTAGTATCAAAACTTTTGGCAATGACTATATAAAAGTTTCAAAAATTTTAGCTATTCCTATATATATCAAGTTGGAACGAAACTAATGTGCGCTTTTCTAGAATAAAGTTTTAGATAGTATTTATTAAAGCAGTGCCTTTTGTTATCGTTTAAGAATGTTACAATGAGTAATTTATACCTTTTTCTTTCACATTATGAAAATATTGTTTATAATATTCTTCGATATTCACCCTATGTTCATCCCGTCAAAAGATCACATTAGACATGTTTTACTCTAGGAATTACATAAAGGTGTCAATGCAAGTAGACTACGGTAGATAAGGTTGGGTTAGGTTAGGTTAGGTTAAGTTAGGTTTAGTTAGGTTATATTAGGGTCGAAAAAACCTTAGGATGTTTCATCGTTTAAGATCCGACAAATTACGGGTTTTCTATAGAGATTACCTCTTTTAGCAATCCTGGGTAACATTTGCACGAACATTTCAAAACTGGTCTTCTTTCATCCATCCTTCCTGATTAGAACCACTCTCTTCTTAACACGACACAGTACTAGTATGAAAATATAAATATCTATAGACAGAAAAATGCCACGCATAAGTGTACCTCTTCTTAAATCACCCACCCTCGATAAATTAAGAAGTTTTTACATCGTTCTTTCTCACAGTCAATTTTTTTCCACTCGATACATCTCCAACAAGGATAATTTAACACATCAAATAAAGCTTTCTAAAATTGGCTTACTCTCAATCTTTCATCAAAAATACCTTGGCCAAAGACTAAATAAGACGTTTACAACCCCCTCCCCCAACACCCAAAGACCATCAAAGAAGAAGAATATACCATACATTCCTTTTTTGCCCAATTTCAATCTAAATCTACCTAAAATGACATATAATTTTGTCTTCGGCACCATACCAACCCTTACTTAAAACAAGCACACAATACACGCTAACAAAAGAAAGGATTCATGCGCGTAATTCCTTGTATGAATTATAAGTATTATTATATACTAGAAACAGGCAGCAGCACACTAAACATGAGGATTATCGATCTAAAAAAGAAATTATAACGTACAACTTATGCAGTGCACTACATTTACTGAAAAGAAATACAGGCCTCCTAATATAATTCGATAAAACTGTGGATACTTTCGGGATTGAGGCTAAAATAAAAATATATATATATATAAAACTTACAAATGAACGAAAATTGTATCCTTCAAATTAACTTCCTCCTGCGCCATTTACAACAGATGCCGATGAAAAACATCCAAGTTTGACCACTTTCTAAAGTCAACGCTTCCAAGTTAGAGGTTTTTAACTGCCTTACGGTAAGTATAGTTATGTTACGCTATCGTTTCAAATTTTTAACTTTTATCCAACGATAGATGAACAAAGAGTAAATATAAATTTTTATGCTGAAAACAAAGAAGGAGTAAAAAATATTGCAAAATAATCCCCCAAATCATTACCAGGATGTTATCAGAAAAACTAGCTATCATATTTTTTTACGAGATCGTAAAAAAAAAAAACCTGAATGCCAGGTTTGTTCCTTGCTTTCTTGCACAGGAGCAGATGGAAATTCGTTTAGCTCTATCATGTACTGATCTCGAAAATCGAAAATAACAACCTCCGTTGGCTGCCGTTTTTGGTGATGAAACGGGCTCCCTACAATGTGATCTACAAAAGTGAAAAAAGTGCACAGTGGAGAGGCACCAATACACCGCCAAAGAGTAAAACTTGTATCCAAACTTCCAAAACAAAAGTAATATTCATTACATTTTTCGACTGCAGAAGAATTGTGGACAAGGGCTTTGTTCCGCAAGGTCAAACGGTTAACTAGGAAATTACCTCAAACCTTTACAAATGGTTTCTTCTTCATAACAAAAAAACAAAAATAATTCTGTATATTAACTCGAGCAATAAATAATGAACGACATTCTTATCTTCTGGAAATTCAGAAATAAGTCATAGAGGAGATTGAGATCATATCGATTGATGCATAAATAGAATCCTTTAACGACCTTAAGGAGCGGTGGAAATGGTTATTGCTGCAGGTGGTGTTTGAATATTTTGTCTATATATACACACATATGCATAATCGTAGTAATCGATTATTACGTACGTATGTAAATGTATTCATATGTATATTGCACGTATAGCGTATGTATATGAAACATTTATGCATCAGATAACCAAAAAAAGTTAATCTCTTTTTTAAACCAACCAAAGAGAAATAAAAATCGCACGGATTTTTTTTTAGTTACCGGCTACAAAATAGTTTTCAACAGTTAAAAGAGATTCTTTCGATAAAATAAAAGTTTAGTTTTTTCTCTCGAATAAAACCTCCTAGAGTTTGAGGTAAAAAAACTGTTGTGTCTTTTCATCACAAATCTGAATGTCTCAATACAAAAACAGGTGAAGTATACGCCGCACAACTGCAAAGAGTTCAAAGTGAACCTATTTAAAAGCATCCAACGCTGGTTAACAGCAAAAACAGTTGCTTCTTCAAAAGACTGTACGACCATTCATTGCACGCGTAGTGAGAGTTACATTGAATAGTCTAGGTTGGAAGGTAGTGACCATCCACGATACACGTCTGGCATTTCTTCTTTGAAATACTACCTTTTTATGTCTATCAGAGTCGCAATTAAAGATTCTTTGATAAGGAAGCCTTCTACTCTCCATCTCTATCCATTCCTTCATTCTTCCCTCTTGAATGTTTACATCTCCTTCCAATCTCTCTCTTTCTTCCCCTTTTAATTGTACTTATATTATACATACGCGTGCACTCACACCCACACCTAAGCATTCTTACCTTATGACGTCATCACAAGATCACCAGTCTCGCTCTCTCCGCACTCATCTCGACCCACTCCCTCTCGAGTATCCCCCACCACCTTCCTATTTCTCTCTTTACTTCCCTTTTCCCTTCATTCCTCACCTCTTACGAATAAGAATGTAATATTATTAAAAAAAATCGCACTGAACTTTTGGTCGAATCAGCGACCTTATGTGTGAGAAGTGTGTGTAAGAAGGTGTGTGTGCGCTACGGTCGTTCATAGCAATTGAGTATATCCAGGCTCTATTCCTGGAAATTTCACTTTTTTTTTACACTTTCTTTACAAGCTTCTTCCCTTCTATTATCTTGGCAGTGAGATTAATTTCGAAGGCTATTTGCCGACCAGCCTTCGTACATTCATCCCTGGGCAGGGCAAAGGAGGGGGGGGGGGAGGTCAAATCACTTTTTTAGCTCTCCGTGGATTGTAAAAATCCCTGCATTCTTCCCAAATTTTTATCCTTCTATTACCTTTCCTCCATCTCCCTTTTCCTCATTTATTCGTTTACGCACCCGCAATAGGATGCCAGGTATAGTAATTTTTTTAAACTCGGTCACCAGACCTAAGTCGCGTGTTCTTAATTATGCTAACTTATGACCTTCAAAACTCAACAAGTAGGGGCAATCTGACCCATAGTTAGTTTTCTTTTAATAATTTCTGAACTAACCTGAGGAAGACCTTGGCAGTTAGACCACTCGCCAGAGAATGTAAAACAACAAACGGGTTTCAAATTTCGTTAGAATCGGCCGAATAGTTACGATGCTATTGCCAAAAACCTCATTAAAAAGTAAAATCGTTACCATCCAACCGACCAACCTACGAAACGGCATAGTAACTTATAGAATGGCGTGCATGAGACTACAAATCTTTCAATAAATACATTAGTTAACAACGTAGAAACAAGATTTACTTTCGCTGCGATTAGCTCCGTACCTTCATCAATTTGGAATGTATACAAGATTAGTTGTCCAAGCTGCAGTTTATGGAAATACATGAGTAATACGATTTGCTCCTTAGCTATAGTTTCCAGACTAGAGAGATTTTAAATTAACAAAAGGTCTGCAATCAGATACCATTCCATTCGATGTAAAACCAAAGTAACAGTGAATAACTATAGAACAATATTTTCTGTTAAATTCTATACCTTAACGTAACTAAATTTCTGAACATAAAAATTTTAACCACTCTAAATATGGATTTGATTAGTTAATGTGTTTTTTTTTTAACACCAACCAACCAAATTCAATTCAGTCCATTTTTGTTCACCTATGTTCTTCTCAAGACATTTCTCACATTACTTGTTTATCTTTGTTTTGCTTCTTCGTCCTTCAAAATAGGTCCTTTTTTCAGCGTAGGATTAAGAATTTTGAATTGTCTCTTTATAGTCTGATTAATATTATTGTTTCGACTCATGTATTCATTATCTCATATATTTTGGGGTCTATTTTTTTTCATTTAATAATTAACTTTGGTTTCCTCTTTATAGCTAAATTAATTCATATTTAGCGTTATCATGTTTTTAACTTTGTGTAAATGCTTATCTTTAGTCAGCAGATGGGTAACATTTTTTCCAAAATTATAAAATGTTCGATTCAAGTTTGTTCTCTTTATTAATGCAGTCTAAATTTTCACAAAAGCTAAATTGAAGCCATAATATTGTTGTAAAAAAATACCGTATAAGAGAAATCACACCATTATCTCAGATAAGACTGATTATAGAAATAAAAATAATCAAATTTCAGATAATATCAATTTTAAATTCACATTTGAATCATGACAACCAATTATCGGGCGATTTAAAGATAAAATTAATGGGTTTCTTGCAGATTTGCCTTCTCTCTGCTATTTATAAGCTGAAACACGTTCTTCTTCACACCATTTTATGTGATGGGAAGAAAGAGACTCTTTTTATCGCATCCAACGACACTATGGCAGGCTTGTATGTTATTTAGTTATGGCAAGTCCAAGGTCACCCGTTATAGGCTGGTAGAGTTGGCCTATAAATTATTGGTTACCAGTTTACCGGGGATTAGTAGTTTATTAGTGGACAGAAGACGGCTGGCTAAATGTTGACTGGTGGAGGTCGACTTGGCTGTTTCTCATCCAAGTAATAACATTTCCCAATGTTGCTTAACTTCGACGTAGCGCTATTGGCGTATTCTCTCACCGGGCGCTGACCTTGGTCTGACTCCAATTTTGAGACGATTATCCCCTCGCTTGGTTTTAGTAAGGTAGGCTGGGTAAGAGGACTGGTTAGATTACCCGCAGGAAAAGGAATCTCGGAAGGCGGATTCAAGGACTCTTAATTGGGCAGAGGACTCGGTAGGCTGAGGCGTAAATAACTTGATTGAACTTGTGTAGGATATTTGAGGCAGTCCTACTAATATTTAAGTATATTCAGACTATCCTTGACTGACAAACTGCCTGTCTGACTGACGGACCTTTGACTCATTCTAGGCTCTACTAAGAGCTGCATATAATGTATCGAAAACAGTGGGCGTTGCACGCTGTTGGCCAATGACACGGTTTGGGTGGAGCTTACCCTACTGAATGTCTATTTGCGTGTACACGGGGATAGAGAAATAATATTTATCTAAAATTTCGAGAATAAGATTTTGTGTTTCGCAGATCTTAGATAGTAAATAAGGTCCGCTTCTTTCCTGTCTTCAGCTTGGTGTCAATGACTGCACCTGTTTTGACGTTTGTTAGTACAGCTGTGGCGTTTTTCAGAACCTTGGGGAAAAGGGTCTGCGCAGATATCACAAGAGGCGTGTAAGTGTATATGCGTGTTTTTGACACGCGTATGCGTGTCAAAAATTCGTTTTACCTATCGCCCTTTACAAGAACAGTATATATTATTGCTTACATGATTAAATATTGTATATTATTATTTATCTGACAAAATGTATATATATTATTATTATTTACATTATCAAATGTTGTATATTATTATTTACAGGACAAAAATGTTACATATTATTATTTATATGACAAAACGTTATATATTTTCAGATTAATTGTATGTGCATAATTATGTGCGTGCCCATTTCAAGACTTCATAGGATATATATGACACTCATCTGTGAGGCTTCATTGTCATTCCTATTTCACTTTGCAACGTGGCACTACAACACCATCGATATATCCTCTTCTTCGCCGGGATACAACACCACTTACACATTGGACAAGTTGAATTATATTAGACAGGGTTAGTCGTGGGATGGTTACCTAATTTAATTCGGGTGGATATTGTGGCTACTGCAATATGTTGCAACGGCCCATGATTTGAATCATTGGTTAAAGTGTAAAGGTTCGCACTGAGCTATAAGCATGAAATGGTGTAAATCAGGGTACGAGTGTGTACAAACAACGCTGACAATTATCATATATCGAGTGCTTAGGTGGCTCTTAAAAAGCCAGACAGATGCTTATTTGCTGGGTCAAAGCTTACGGCCCATAAGTAATTATACTTAAAGGGGGGGGAGGTGAATAGACGTCAATAGTGTAGACTTTTTTATTATTTACTAGATTAATATTTGAATAATTTGGGTGATATAGTAAGTGTATATTAATTTGGAGGGTAATTAAAAAATAGAATCCAAAGTGTTCCAGGAACCGAAAGAATTTATTTCAGCATCATTACAAAATTGAACATAAAGCAAAGGTTTTCATGACAGGTAAATGCTTACGCCATAGTTATTTTTATTAACTTGCATCAATCGTCAGTCGAAATTCTGCTCCATTCCTCCCTACCTTAAATTTACAACTAGTTTGAAGTTTGGGCTTTGTGAAGGTTACTTCGAAACATTAGTTTAGAGTCTTGAAACCATTTTTGTTTCCTACAGAGGTTGTAGGTTTTCGATCGCTGCTCTTTGAAAATACATTTCCATAATGTGGTCGTGTTATCCGAATTTATGGTAAAAATGGTTGCGTAACGTCGTATTTTAATTGTGGCCGTCGTCGCTGCTTTAAATCAACATTAGCCAACAGTGGATTTTGGTGAGTTTTTAAGGTTGTAAAACACATCGATGGCCATCGTTGCAGCCATGACTGTGCTTCACGTTATCATCTCGATCGATATAAATAATTAGGCTTACAATACTTCGACAATAAGTTACTAGTACAATAGTGATTCGTTTTAATTTAATGATATAACAAACAGTTACAATAATGTTATCAAATTGGTAACACTTGGTCGGACGTCTGTGGCCACGAACGAGAATTCCAACCTCAGAACGCGGACATTTCGCGAAAACAATAACCACAATACAACTATACTACGGCCATAACATAGCCATATTCCTTGGTAATACTTTTAAAACTACTGCGAATTTTATTTGGGTGTCCACTCTGCTTTACAGGTGGTATGGTGTTATAGAAGAAGTTCACGGTGGCCCATAAATCCCAGGAGACTACAGTCAAAAAATACCCCCGACTCCCAACAAGAGATTGCACAAAATGCCCCACATGCTAAAATATGGGCATGTGTGACATCAGAACATTTGATTGGCCCATATTTCTTTGAACACAGTGTTAACCAGGAGACATATGGAGCCATGCTGAAAGATTGGCTATTCCCTGACCTTAGTGGCTTGGGCATTATAAATACCATTTGGTTTCAGCAAGACGGTGCCCGAGCTCACTACGCACTATCAGTTAGGCAGGTTCTTAATGAAACATTGCCTAACCGCTGGATTGGCCGTGGTTCAGATGCCATAAACTGGCCAGCGAAGAGTCCTGATTTGTTAACTCCAGACCTCTCCTTGTGTGGTATGATCAAAAACAAAGTTGCATCGAGAAGATATAAGAGCATCAATAACCTAAAAGGCGCAATTAAAGCGCCATTCCAAACCATTTCCGGTGAAACATTAAAAAAGATGGCCAAAAGAACATGGCGGCATTTGCAGTTATTTCAAGACAACGAAGTCGCGCCTACTGATCCACTAGACTATTGAGGTAAGTATGTGTTTCATAACACTGACTAATACATTTGTTTCCCTTTAATAAAATATAAATAATAAATTAATACAACAATTATTAAAAAAAATACATTTGTTTTCCGTTAATAACAATTTAGACAAAAGTTGTACGTGGAGCGTCCTGGGACTTATGGGCTACCCTGTAGTTCACAACATTCCGTCAAACATCTCTTCTTCCATCATGGCTAAAGAGTTCGATTTTATTTTCGTTGCTTCGTAATCTTTCGTCTAAACTATTTGATGACAGTGAATGTGCTTTTAGGCAAACGAGAGTCTTTCGGCAGAGTGAGTTTGATCACAATTTGGATTCTTTTTTGCCCGGTCATTTTGATTAAAGTCTCGTCTCACTATCTTCTCTGAAACGTTAACCCAAGCCAACTATAATAAAAACAACTTATTTAGTTCTTAGTGCTATGTAGATAAACTTTAACTTCCTTACAATGTTATAGCATCGACGACGTATGCTGAGATCCGTATCCAAGAACCAGAACCCCATGATAACTCGGGGACAACTGCAAGACCGTACGGGTACGGCTGAGACATCAGTGACGAAAAGAACAATTAGTAATGAGCTCAATAAACAAATTCTCAGATCTCGATCACCAGTTTTTTGAAGATGGCTCACTTGTTTGTAAGACAGAAGCTTGCTTAGAAATACATAGGGAATCTAGATCAATATTGGATGAATGTGTTTGAGTGTGGTGAGAGTAAAATTGAACTCTTTGGCCAGAATGCACCTCGCCATATTTGACACCGTGATGGAACCGACTATGACAAAAGAACACCATCCCCACAGCCAAGCGTGGAGGCAGTAGTGAGGATGTTTTTGTTTTAATGAGAGTGGTGCTTTTTATATAATTGATGACACAATGAATGAAACAAAAAAACCGGCAAATATTGGTCAATAGCTTAACGTCAATTGTGAAGAAGTTGGGGATACAGGATGGTCGGATGTTCCAGTAAGATAATGATCCTAAACATACGGCGGTAGCAACACGTGAGTGGTTCCTGTATAACAATTTTAATGTTCTATCGTGGTCGAGTCACTCCCCTGATTTGGATCCGATCGAATATTTGGGGAAAATATTGAAGGAACAAGTAAACAGGAACCGAATTGAAGGCTATGTCAAAATGTATGAATTTTCTGACTTCCAAAGAGGACAAATTGTAATTGTAAATGGAACGAAGAACACATCAGTGATGTGGAGCATTAGGATTGGGCCTCACAATCACCAGATCTTAGTATAATGGAACATCTCTGAAATGTTTTGGAGCAACAAGTGAGGAACTGCTTTCCTTCGTCATCGTCTCTGAAATAGCTGAACCAAGCTTTACTTCATCAATGGATTCAAATTCCTTTAGCCGCTGTCCAAAACTTGGATGACACTATTCCTCGACATATTGAAGCCGTTATTGCTATCAATATGGGGAAGGCAGCTCGATATTAAATAATAACATTATTTAAAATGGTATCTCCATTATATTCTAACTCATATATATATATATATATATATATATATATATATATATATATATATATATATAGTACAAGAGGAATAAGAATTGGACGCGAATGAGCCAATGAGACAAGAAACCGGAGGTTTTTAAAGGCAAGAGAGAGGGACATTAGAAGAATGCAGAATCAAAGAGAGCAGAGGGCGGAACAGTGAAGGCAATCCTTTACCGAGAAAACAGAGATAACGCCAGCGAAAAAAAGTTTTGAATTCCTGGCCGGGACTCGAACCCGGGTCTGCTGATTGCCGGTCAGATGCTCTACCGTTAAGCTACCAAGCACAGTGACTCCACCTCGCCCAAAGCGTTACCCCATCAAACCCAGTATCTCCCTAAGATAGGAACCTCCAAGGAATTTTTATACCACATCCTCTACCCGCTCACAATTTAAAGGCTCATTGTCCATGTCACATACAAAGAAGGAGCAACTCATTTGCTCATTTGCGTCCAATTCTTCTTCCTCTTGTACTATATGTATTTATAGTCAGCTACACCAGGTTTCTGCATCTTTCTTTCTCTCTTCAAATTTATTTGAAAGGCAGAAAATAAAAATGGCATAGCCCTGTGGTGGTTGTATAATTACCCGCAGATCCTGTAGTTGCTCCTTCTTTGTATATATATATATATATATATATATATATATATATATATATATATATATATATATATATATATTTAATGGGGGAAAATAGATACGTGCACCAGTTGGACCACGTATCATGTGTCTTATAAGGCATAAACTATCGTGCAAACAATTTTGTGATGAGAAATGCATACAAACTACTGAATTGGGCGGGCCTATTAGGCTTATTTAAATATAGAATTATGCTCTTCATTTATTCCAAAACTCCGTCGTAAGCTTGAGGGTGTTTCGCGTGGTCTCAGTATCTCAAATCACTAAATTCGATGTCTGCCTGTTCTCAACTTCTTACTGAAGTTGAGACGAATGCATTGATGGACAGCGACCTCACCTTGAGAGAATACGGTTGTATTGCATTAATGAAGTGAAATCATGGAGCTCTGTCTAGCCTAGTGAATACAGTGTTGAATTTCTATCGTCAAGGCACGGATTTGAGTCCAGGGAGTGCGCACACAAAACTTTAAGTGACGTCACGAGCTAGCCGCCCATTGAGCGGATACGTTGATCCCTCATCGGGATAACCACACACATCATCATTTACATAGCTAATCAGATTAGCACTGTCATTCTCTGGCTTGTCTTCACAGTACGACATACCAACTCTTCCCTCTATTCCGGAGCCGATGGGGTAATAGTGTTCCATCTGGAGGTATTCATATCCACACACCCCTGAAGCAGGACAGGTGCCTCCACCTTTAGGGTCACAAATAGGCTCCACGAGCCCCGGCTCGTGTTAAAAACACAAAATACCACCTAAGCCGCTTCCCCTCAACGAGGCCCAGCTTGCTGTTGCCTTCGGGCTGGCCATCAATTGTCATTCTGTTATTTATGTAAATTTAATTCTCCAGACGCGATGAGCGAATGAAGCCACTTATTCACTGGCCGATAACTTATACAGTAGGTAGCTATTTTTCTGCTGAGGATCCACACCAAATTCAACTAAAGAATGCGTGGTAAAAACATTACTACCTTTATTCTAGCCCTATCATTTCGACGAGGGCCGGTATCTGGTACCTACGAGTTTGCCAGTAAATGCCATTGGGAAGGTTGGCACTAATAATGATAATTACAAAACAACCTGTGGAGAACATCGCACCTTCCAGCTGTGTCCACGAAGAAGAGTTCAGTTGTGAGATTCAAAGATTTAAATTTCAGTTTTATCAAAGAGAAAAAAAAATTAAACGTTGAAAAATAGCGCGCCAGTTTTATGCCGAGGATGTATGGCGTATAAAATGTACGATAATTATTCTAAACTAATGCAGATTTTTTTTCCCCTCTCTAAATGCCCTAAAGTCATGGTATTAAACATGGGTGATACAACTTAAAGAAGCATATTTCAAGGAATGGTAGGAATGGAAATATGATTGTTCTTGAATTTCACGCTAAGAATTGAGCGAGTCAAATTTACGAGTATTATAAGCTAAGTATAGGACTTGGGTTCCGTAGCATGGCATAAATACATACCAATGCAGGAATAAATACAAAAGTACTCGAATTGACTCGCCATCACCGAAGATGACGATAGGGTTCCTCTTTAGCATCACTACACAGTTGTGAGAGTCTAGTCATGTTTAAATGCACCCGGCGTAAAAGAGTGATATTGATTGTAGAGACTGAGTGGCTGATGATGTTCTTCAGTTTTTGTAATTGGTGTGAATTTGTTTCGTACACTGCTCTCTTCTAGTGCCCCTCCTCCCTCCCCTCTCCGAAATAAATGTCGCACCCACAAATATCAGAAGAAAGTGGTGGTCTTTAGTTTTGGTGCGGAGACACCAAAGAATTGTGACATGTCGCTCGGTCCTCCTTGAAGAAGATGTCTTTCATTTCAGTGAGTTGAGCAGAGAATTGAGCAAAGATGTTCACGAAAACCTCCAGTGTGCAAAGCGTCGAGACCTTTTGTTTTGGCGTGTTATGCAGAGGGTAGTGCGTCACTTCTAAACCAGAAATTGAAGGTCTAACACAAAATTCGAGTTTTTCGGAGTCATTAGAATGCAACAATATGATATTATCTAGAAAACATATTCCTAATCTCATCAGAAAGGATGAATGCCCCCCTCGATCCCTTGACTTTAATCTGGATGATCACATATTAATTTAAATACAATTATTTTTCATTGATTAAACTATAACATTCAAATCATTGAAATTTGGATTAATCATAGAATAAGCGTGAATTAAGGTTCACTAAATATCATTTGTAATAAAATAGCATTAAGTTATTGAACTTGGAATTTAGTAATAATTTTTTCCGACCTTATACATTCCCTCCCCCCCTTAAAAACATCGTCAAACTGATCCTACTTTTGGACTGATTGGTTCGAAACCCTCTTAAAACTAGATTAAAAAATGAAGTAATGACCAGGTGGTATGAATAGATAAATAAAAACCGTGCCAAAACCATGATCCTACGAGTTGGTCCTTTTCATAATTTACATTCAGGGAAATTATCCAAGCATCTCATTTGCCATGTTAAGCAACATCGAGTGTGGTTAGGCACCTGATGGAGTCCCAATTTGGGTTGACATCGTGGTTGCTACTATATATCTCCTGACAACCGTGGTTCGGAGCCTACGTTAAATAGTAGGTCCCCAAGCAGCGATAATTAGGCTAAATCTGCACGTGTTTTGATAATTAAAAGCATAAACCAATGAGAGCATTAACAGTAGGATGTTTGTAAGATGTCTGTAAAGTAAATGGCGAAGATGAAGGAAGTAAAAACGTATGGAAGATATATAGTCCTGTATCTTCCTAATATCATTTGAGCCAGGAGGGCACACATTCCTCCAGCTGTCAGCTGCAGCAGGCTAATGGGGGATTTAAATGTATTGTAGGGTCAGAAAAAATGTTTAATAAGGGCACGTGAGTGAAATAAGACCATAAGAGTTTCTCCCTTTGGGGTGGCTACCCCGTCCACTGAAAAAGGAGAGTCAAAATGAGGCATTCACTCACAAAAGCATAAGAATTCGTTTTAAAATATAGGTCATTTTAAGAAATTAAGAGGGTCTGTGAGCTAACCCATAGTTATTTACTTTAAATATTTTTAATTTGTTTGAAAGTAGTGACGACATAATTAACATACTAAATATGCAGGTTATGCATCCCTCTTCTGCCATACATTTCATTACATTTCTGCCCAACTATTACAGAACTCAAGAACGAACACATCTTTCCAAAATTTTATTTCCTCATTTGCACATATTAGTTTAACAAAGGAGAAAGTTCACAAAAATCACGTAGAAGATGAAAAATAACTGCAGAGAAGACATTATTCCGAGTATTTTTATTTTATTTAAAAGATGGCGAAGGTAATGATAATAATAAGTTTATTGAAATAAGGTTACATATTTTTGGGTACAAGAATTTGATGACAATTTTTTGAGATTGTTTATACAAGTTTTCAAACACAACGCTGATCTGGTAAGGATCGGTAACATAACAGAGACAGTATAAGAGAAAGTAATATTAATGGCTTAGTACCTTAGAATCACCTTTTCCCCACGGGTAATCTATTTGCTTCAATCACTTTGATTTATTCTCGATTAAAGATGGAGTTAATTTCAAGGCCTCAAATAATTTGGTGACGTCACTCTTTCAGGACGAGGTGGGGGTGTATCAATAGTGGTTCCGCGGTTTGGGGGATTAAATATCGGTTGTTATATAAAGTAGTACTGCACTAAAATAACTATAGGATACCTATCACTTTTGTCCGTGGTTTGAACTCTTGATAAATGGTGTTGGATTTGTGAGTTCAGATGATCGGGTGATATTGTGCCAAAACACTCGTGAGATTTCTCAAGGTGCGCTTCAAGGTTACATCTTCCTCCCCCAATCCTTTTCACGGTCGGGGGAGAGGAAAGAGAGAAAAGGAAGATGGAGGGGAGGGATTATGGAGAAAGTGAATGGGGCAAAGAGATATGAGGGAGAAAGTGGATGGGGCAAATATATATGAGTGAGAAGGTGGATGGAAGAGAGAAATGGAGATGAATGAGAAAGAGGACAATTCAAACAAAAGCGAACGTTCGTAAAATTGTCTCGATAGCTGCATGTCATTGGAGATAATAAATTTAGTCATCTTTTTTACGTGTGAGTGTTTATTCCACTCCTCATACACATACACACTGATTTTCTCACTTAGTCTACCGAGTGTGTTTTTGTTTGTTAGGTGTCTATTGGCATGCATATCAGTGCGTATGCACTCCATACGAAAATACCTCCCATATGTTCAGTCATCTATCTTCCATCTAAATGAGAAATAAATAAAATAAGCTAATGTAAGTACTATAGTGTACGCACGCAAGTTCTTACGTACGTAGGCGAAGTGAAGTATGTGCAGGGGTTTGAATCCTCGCCGTACCGCGAACAAAGTTCTTTGAGGACCGAAAGAAAAAGCATGACACTCATTCATCTTTGAGTAAACAGCCGTCACAGAAGGGCTTTCCCTTGAAGCCGAGTTTCAGTCTCAAGTGTGACTTGACCTGGAAAAACCATTCTATACCCAATTACCGCCCGTCCCTTTAATATCAGACCATTTGGTCTCTCATCCATCACCTTTGTATTCTTGCTTAGAAGGGAAAAAATCACTCGGTCGAATTTTCCCAGCCAATTTTGGGCTCATTCGTCCTTCGTCGGGATTGTTTCTGTAGCCAAGATAAATGAGGGTAAGCAGCGGTCGCTATTCGTTAATTGGCTTTTCTAAGGACGAGAACAAACAAGCATTCAAATAGGGCCGCTTTGAGAAACATTCTTTCATCTAGAAGTGTGTGTTTGTGTGTTTTTGTAGCGTTTAGGGATACTCAAATCAACTTCTTGTTCGATAAAAACGAATAGTCGGCCTGATAGATCGTATGGCAACTTTATGCAAGGTATGATGTATGTATGTGTGTACGTGTTTACCTGTTGTTGTCTTTAATCGTCTAGTTTTAACACCTACACGCGTTGTAAGATAATCGATTATAGGTGACAGAGAACAGATAAACAGAAACAGGACAAGTAAACAGACGAGTAAAATATACATTCAGAAATACTAGAAAAATCAGCAGAGACAGCTAAAAGCAAGTAAAGCATACATACATAAATATGAGTAAAATGGACATAAAAAGCGATAAACAAACGCAGACATTTTTCCTTAAAAAAGTAAACAGACCGACATAAATCAAGCAAATTAGACAAACAGAGAGGCATTGATTACATAAAACTCAATCTCGTTTCCTCTAAGTTCATGAGCTAAGCTGGAGTCAGTGACTAAACTTCATGAGCAGAGCTGGAGTCAGCGACTAAAGTTCATAGCTAAGCTGGAGCCAGCAATTAAAGTTCGTCAACTAAGCTGGAGTCAGCGACTAAACTTCATCAGCAGAGCGGGAGTCAGTGACTAAATTTCACGAGCTAAGCCGGAGCCAGCAACTAAAGTTCGTCAACTAAGCTGGAGTCAGCGACTAAACTTTATGAGCAGAGCGGGAGTCAGTGACTAAATTTCACGAGCTAAGCCGGAGCCAGCAACTAAAGTTCATAGCTAAGCTGGAGTCAATGACTAAAGTACATGAGCTAAGCTGGACTGTTACTAGCAAACTCAAGTGATCCTGAGAATCGAAATTCAAATTTATGCAATATCAGATCTGTATTTCGAGGGAAAAAACTCGCAATTAGGACTGCTAACTAAGTAATTCACGTATTCTTCGCTAAGTTTTAAGCATATAAATTATACTCGTCTCTATTTCATGCCAGTACACTTCCATCCATTTTCTCCAAACTAGAAATAGTGTATATTTAAAGCTGATAGGCACAAATTCCAGGCGCATTGGTTACTTTTCTAATTTATTTACTACATCATAATAATATTCTTCATTATTATATATATATATATATATATATATATATATATATATATATATATATATATATATATATATATATATATATATATATATATATATATATATATATATATATAGTGCCCTTTATATCACTACCACCAGAGCAACAGTCTTCTATTAGGAGTTGAGTCGAGCGCATTTGTAACGTAACAAGCTATGAGTAAATGGTAAAAGGTTATGGCTAGACAGATTAGTTCGCTAACAAATTCAAAGGTAAGTCTAAAACATTGCTACCAAATTATGAACTTAAAAAATATAGAAGCTATTTTTTCCGACATGGAATTTATTTGGGCATTTTCGACAGCGAAGGCTCTTTCCATCTCTTTCCTTCTCCTCTCAACATTTATATGTTCTTCGATTTCCACCATTATCAAACGAGCAATTTTGTCATCATCGAAGGACACAAAGTAAGATTCAATTCCCTGTAATTTTTTCGGACAAAAAGAACTCTGATGGTGCGAAATCAGGGTTGTATGGTGGATAGAAAGCCTCGTAGGGCAAACCTTGCAGCCTAAGAAGAATGACCTCGTGCATGGTTGAGATAGGACAAAATCCATCGGTGATACTTTCCCCTCCTTTTTCTCTCTACTGCGATTTCAAAGAAGAAAGATAAAAAAGAAAACAAGGGTTTAACTATATGATAGAAAGGATTTTCCGGGATATCCTACCGTCATTCGAATGTTTTCCATATCATAGGGGATAAATGTCTCGAACCAAAGTTTGACAGTGATTTTACAATGAGAACAAGTACGAACAGAGAACAAGCGAAGGTTTTCCACGTCCTGGGAGAAGAAATTGGAATGGAAAATAAGAACTCACAAGTACGAATGGAGAACACTTAATTACACATAGGAATATTGAACAAGTGCCAGCAAGTACGATACGAACGATGTAACCTTCTTGTATGTACATGCCATATGTATAACAAGTGAATCTGCATCATTTATTTTTGCTAAGTACACAACAAAAATAGGGGTTTGTGTTCGTACTTCAGAGTGCGTATTTTTAGTGCACGAACTTCTTCCCCGAACCTACATAACTTGCCCTACCAACTTCAGTACTTAGTTTTAACCAAGTTTGCTCTTAGAGCATCTGCCATATTTTATATTTGCCACCTTTATTTGATATATGTTTTTTTTGCCATTTTTATTTGTTATTGGTACCCTCTCTCAATGCCATTTGCTGTATTTTTCTAC
This sequence comes from Ceratothoa steindachneri, assembly GCA_963969495.1. Lineage (NCBI taxonomy): Eukaryota > Metazoa > Arthropoda > Malacostraca > Isopoda > Cymothoidae > Ceratothoa > Ceratothoa steindachneri. Next base: position 218,065,869 of record OZ018319.1, read on the forward strand.
CTTTATTACTTACTAGGCGTCTTTTTGTAATTTTTATCTCGCTACATTTAGAGTTTGGCATCTTACTTGCTATATAGTTTTTTGGCACCTTTATTTGCTAAAGGAATCTTGGCCATCTTTATTTTTCCTATGCCTGTTATATTTACCCATCTAAAGAGTGCACGGTCGTTTGTGAAATTGTTTGGGAGCATTTGATTGAGTCTAGTCTTTATATTTGTGCGGGGCGTTTGAGAGAGTAGGTTTGTATTCGTTTGGTAACGTTTATATTTGTGTGTGGGTGTTTTTTGAGGGCCTGTGTCTATACATGTGTTGTTTTTGTGAAGGTCTGTACGTATATGTGTGGGGGCATTGCCGGCAGTTGAGTTTGTGTAGGATGTTTTAGAGTGTGTGTATTTTGTGTGGTGTCATTTGTGAGTCTAGTTTATGTTGTGTGTATGTGAGAGTCTCTGTCTTTGGGTAAAGGGGTTTTTAGTTTGTGGTATTTTTGGTAGAAGTAATGGTAGGAGATACCTGTATGTTTGTATAAAGGGTTTGTAAGTGCCTGCATGTATTTGTGTGTGAGCGTTTTTTAGAGTCTGTGTAATTTGAGATGAGTGTTGATGAGTGTATGTGTATTTATGTGTGGCCGTCGCAATCTGTGTATTTGTGTGGTGTTGTTTGTAAGAGTCTGTGTGTATTTTTGTGTCTATATTTTTAAAAGCTTAGTCTATATTGTTGTTTTTTTTAGAATTTGTATGTGTTCGTGTATGTGCCTTTTAGAGTTTGTGTGTATTTGTGTGGTGGCTTTAGCCAGTATCTGTATATTTATTTGTGGGGTTTTTTTAAGTGCCTAGTGTGTATTTGGGAATCTTGAGAATCTGTGTGCATTTCTGTGTGGGCATTGTAAAGTCTGTGTGCATTTCTGTATATGTGGATACTTATAAACGTCTAGTGTGCATTGCGAAGTTTTTAAGAATCTGTGTGTATTTGTGCGGCGATGATTGCGAGCGCATGTACGCACTCATGTGCGGGTATTTCCCCCGCTCCCACAGATCTTCTCCCTTCGCCTTAATTAAAACATCGATTGTCTGCCCCGGCGATGATTCCTCAGTTCAATTTCTGAACCCACAAACGATCCCGAATCATCCAAACCATTCCGAATCAATTTTGCAAAAAGAAAACAACAACCCCCAAAAATCGTTTTATTTTTCAATAGAAAAAAAACTAAAGGGAATTTTTTTCCTGGTGCGAACGCCCTGTCTCTCTGTAGGAAAAATCTGAACGTGTAAGAATGAGGACAGAAAACTCTGCCAACACGAGAATTTCTCTTCTCTTGCAAAAGAAGATAAAATATTTGTTTCTTTGTGTGGACACAAATAGAGTCTTTGAGGAAGTTAGTTCCGCTACGGGGTTTCACCGCCGAATTCGCGCTGTTTGAGGCATATCTCAGTGGTGACATATTGAGGTGGGATCAGAGCCGTATCGTGAATCTATCCGGTGACTAACCACCCCTCATGTAGCTTAGCTTCATCGTCTGATAAGTTTTCCGTTTTCTCTGCAGTAGCCCAGGCAATAAGGACTGGCGTTTATAGGATGGAGACGTGTATAGGGACGATTGCGACGAGTGTGCAGATGAAAAGGGATGCACATGTTTCCATCCAGGGTGGGAATATTTAGAAGAAACTTTCGAAAAGGGGGTTCGTCGAAAGAGGAAACTACTTAGTGCGATCCCTAAGTTAAAAAAAGAGGACAGAAGCTCTGGCTAGCGTAGTGGATACACCATTGGATTTCTGACGTCCAGACATGGTTTCGATCCTAGAGAGAACGGTCCCACACCATCGCTGGTTGGTGTAAAACAAAAAACGCTATGCGATCTGGACACCTCCACACCCTCCAAAGTGGACCGGCCGTTAGTGCCTTCGGACAATCACTAGAGCTTTGCATCCTGATTGTTATGTACGTTTCACTATCTGGTCGAGGGATCTCGGCCACGATGCGAGGAACGAATAATGCCACCTAACTATCTACAGGAGGACAATCCATTCACCCGGAAATCTCCAAAATTGTATGGTTTTGTCCGGTGAATAAATGCAGTTATTCTTGTAATTATGAGGTCTCTATGACTACGGAAAAACGGGTAAATTATTTGACGCTATATATAGGCTATGTGGTCTCTATAGCTATGGGAATTCGATTGATTTATTTAATGCTATGTTGTCGCTATGGCATAAAAAATTCGGGTTGATTTAATAGTAGGGTTAGGATATCTAGTCTTTATGGTTACGGAAATTATGTTGATTTATTTACAGCTTTGCGTTGGTTACGTGTTATGGCTACGGAAGTACGGATTATTTATTTATCGCTATGCGTAAGCTATTTGGTCGCTGTTGCTTCGGATTCGCCGCGCTGACGAGACTCAGCGCCCCGTCCGGCTCCAGCTTAGCCTCGTCTCCGCTTTCCGCTATCACTTACTTTCTCCCTTTTTCTGTAACACCTCTTCTCCTTTCCCTCAAAGCGTTTGATTCGACTAGATAGAGCTGGCCCCTGTGGGTTCTGACCCGGACTCGTAACTAGTCGCGGGGATTCCTGATTCTTCGGGACTGACCCTAGTCTGCCCCATCCAGGATGTCAGCGGAATATTGGTATTTACCAACCCATCCCCTCCCTTCTTCACTCTTTTGGGGGGTACCGAGAATAGATGGAGCTCCTCAGTTGGCGTTCGGTCCGCAGGATCTGGTTTGAACCAAGAAGGGATGAGGTACAGGATAACGACCAACCTATGCACGGTCCGGATAAGTTAACTCCTATGTGAGGATGTTCGTAGCCCATCTACATAGAGCCCAATGCCCGCGCCTACACACCGACTGTGTTGTTTAGAACCGGATCGTTGTCTACGCCAACGGGGATCTGGACTGGTTACTGGAAACCAGACTTTTGGTGCCTTTCCAGGTTTCTGGCCTCTTCGCCGACGATTAAAACCAGTTAAACGGAACATTCACAGATGGAGTCAATTCCGTTTTTTGCCCTAACAAATTCATTATTTCTAGAAAAAAAAACTCGATGAATACGACAACTACCTTCACAATTAAAACCTGCGCATATTCCTCCCGCTACACGCCTCCGCAATGAACCTCCTAATTTGCTAAGTACAAATTATGGTGCAGGGGCTCCACTCTAACCACTCTCAACCGATAGAGGAGCCCTACCTCTATCCCTCGACTGCCTCAAGCTACCCCTCTGAACATGCGCTTCCAGACATCCTCGTTCCAGCAGGTAACAGGACCCGCAATAATAACGATCAACAAAACAACGGAGAACACGAGGACAACAACAACGACAATAACCAACGGGACCAAAATGACTGGGAAAGAGTCAGCCCCAGCCTAGACCCACATCAGGAGGAACCTCGCACCTCCTCTCCGGAAGCTAGATTAGACCTTCAACCTCTGAGCTCCTTCGCAAGTATTCCCATGGTAAGTCACATCCTTTAGAATCTACCATGAAAAAACATTAAAATCTTTATCACCCTCAGCTACCACCCCTGGCGCTCGTCCAGTGAACGGACCCTTTCTCTGATCGAACAACTCGTACAATTTGGCGTACTGGAACAAATCAAAGAAGTCACCCATTGCCACAAACTCTTTGCGGTGACAAAACCTAACGGCTGGGCTAGAATCGTCTATGACATGAGAGCATTCGAAGATCGCTTTTACGAGCCTCACGGGAACATGCCGCTGCATGGCCCCTGTACATGCTCTCTTTAGAATCCATTTTCGAGAGCGAAACCGTCGCGTTGTGGATAGCTGTCATCCTTAACCCCAGGACAAGGCTCTTCTGTGCCACACTCCCTGCAATATTTAATACCATCAGGGGAAAAATCCCTCTTTCCCTTCTGCTACGTACTTCCGATAACCTACATGACCTCATCTCCAGGATCTATAGAAGAGCTTCCCTAAACATCTCATAAATCAAAAGCAGAAACAACATAGCGGACAACGCCTCAAGTGCCTTTGGCCAAATCTCTCTTGCCTGGCTGGCGGCGACGGTTGAAAGGACTATATAAGTCGCCACCGTCCAGCGATCTCGGATCTCGATCAACCAACACGCTTCCAGTCCTGCCTCTCCCTCGCCGCCCTTCCTCCTCCTCCTGTTTCGCTCTAATTGCGCATGGTTTCATCTTGTTCTTTCCCTTTTTAAAAAGATGCTTTTCCAAAGCTTCCTTTTTGTAATTACCTTTGTTGAGAAGTTCTTTCGGTGACTTCCATTTAGTTTCCTCAAATAAAAAAAGGGTTTCCTCTTTCTAATGAGGTGCCCACCCCCCTTTTCTATCTCTGAAGCCCCTCTTAGTCTCTCCTAGTGGGAAGGGCGTTTCCACTTCTATAATAGATATAGGTTTGGGCTATTCCACCTTACCCCCTCGTGCAGAGTCGCCTTAGGCTGACTCTTGTCTAGTATTGGGCACCCTTATTCTTTCTCAGCAGTCCCCCTTCCTCTCCAATCGTGACAGGTTTGGGGGTTTCTCCCTTACTTCCTTTCGGAAAGTTTCTTCAAAGTGAACTAACTACCTCAAGTCCCTTAGATGGTAAAGAGGTGGCGTCGTACCCTAGGTATTGCCAAAGCAGCTAGTCGAAGCGAGGTTTGTAACGTTAATGGAAGCCCAAATGCCTTCACTTCCCAACGTAGGACAGCATGACAGCCCTACTGACGTTCATGACGGGTCATAGGCCTTTTGAGTCTCCGTAGAGATACACGACACATTGAAGGGGGGGGACAGTTTGAAACCTCTTCTGAAATGGGGATGGTCCTAGAGGTGACCCCGCCCCAGATAGCAGGGTAATCAAAGAGAGGGAACAATGGCTCGGTGCCAGATAACGAAGCTGTGTTCGCTCCTCTGCAAAGGCCGCCTGAGGCGGCACGGCTCCCGGAAGACTCACAATTAGAAGAGGGACCCCCTACCCCGCCTAGTGCCCTCTTGGCCAAGATCTTCTTCTCGGAGAAAGATCTGGTCGATGCTTCTCCTTCCGGCTTTGGGGCCCCTTCCGGGAGAGGAGAGAAGCGGATGATTCACTCTCCGCCCTCCTCTCCAAAAGAAGAAGAAAAGCACCCTTCGGCAAGCGACCATTCCAAGACCGGCATATCCGATCACGAGACACCATAAGGTGGGGAGACCCGAGACAGACTAAAGTCGCACCAGCTCTGAGCGAAGCCTTGATTACTGCGGTCACGCACATCTACCGAATCGTTAGACTCACAGAAAGCAAACCACCTGAAAATCATCGTGGTGTCCTCTTCCAGGATTTCCTAAATCTTCCCCCACCCCGAAAGAAGGACAGCAACAAGGATCCTGGGCTCCTACCCCCTACCCTATGGTAAATTGGACGACTCAGAGACGCGGGACCCTCCGAAAGAGCAACCCTTACCTCTGAAGTCGCCAAGTGCACCAAAAGTTTTAAGAGGGAGGTAAGAAAAGACTCGCATAGCGAACCCAACCTCTCTCGAGAAGTCCTCGAAGGCTACGGTACCTTTAGCTCCTTATTCAGCCACCCGTGCCCAGGGTTCTTCCCCCGGGAAGTGTAAGGTCATTCTGGTGAGGGTCTTTACTTTGAAGACGGCCCGCACATCTCTTTCGAGCTAGGCCAGAATGGCATATCCCTTCAATGGAATTGCCGCGGACTCCGAGCTAACTGGGAGGAGCTGCGGAGGCTGGTCTCCACCCATTTCCCGTTAGCATGTTTTTTATGGATACCATGCTGGGCGCCTGGTCCTTGCCAAGTCTCCAGTATTATCCTGGTCCTTGCCAAGTCTCCAGTATTATAAGGGTTTTGCGAACCTAACACCCCGGAATGGGGGCCGAGTAGGGGGATGCGCGATTTACACCCGGCATGATGCTTTCTTTAATCTATTTGCTATAAATACCTCCTTCCAGCCAGTGGTAGTATAGCTATACCTGGGTAGGAGGTATACTGTAATTTATGCGTACATTCCGCCGTCAGCCGACTTTGACGCGAGGGATTTCCGCCACGTCATGTTACGGTTGCCGATACCCTTTTTCTTGCTATGGAATTTGAACGGTAGACGCTCCTTCTGGAGGGACTACAGGATTAATCCTAAGGGCCATTTCCATGCTGATCTGGTCGACAAGCTGAAAATATGTGTCCTAAATGTGGGTGAGTTTATGCATCATTACCCGAAAACTAGTTCCTTTTCCTGCCTCGATCTCTCTGAATTTTTGTAGGAGGTGGTCAATGACCTTCAAGGTAGGGACCGATTTCCCATTCGAATATCATCTTGGCCACTGCCGCTTGAAAAGCCGCACCAATGGTGCTTGGAGGAAATGACTGATTTCTCTGCCCCAGTCGAGGAGTTCAGGTCGGTAAATGGAGCTGATGAGTTCTTCTCCGGTAATCTTATCGTCGTGGGCATAAACACTATTCCTAGAACGTATGGTTTCCTTTACCCGTTGTTAGCTTCTTTTGTGATCGGGCGAGTGTAAAATGGCCCCAATAAAGAAGCGATATGCATACAGCGCTATAAGAGCCGTCCGAACGATTTCACCTTCGGTGAATTTCGTGAAGCTATCGTTAGGTTCCGGTATGTTTTGAAGCTAGCCAGCTACTCTTCCTGGCGTACATACATGTTTTCACTTAACGGGAAGACCCCTTTTTCTGAGGTGTGAAAGCAAATCAAGAGGATTTAGGGCAAGTTCTCGCAGGACTCCCTCCTGTTCTCCAAAGGAAGAGCACCGCAACCTCGGACCCCGCGGTAGGGCGAAATCTTTAGCGATTACTTTTTCCACATTCTCTAGACTAGATGGTGCTCCGCCAGCATTCAATGCACGTCGTGATATCGCTGAAGGCCGCCGACTAGACTTTATCTCCAGAGGTGGAAAACCCTTTCAGCGACAGATTTGCATTGACTGAGTTGCATTCTGCTCTCGCTTCATGCGCGAACACCAACCCTGGTCCGGACAGTGTCATGCTTCAACATCTAGGCGAGAGAGGCATGTCATTTCTGCCATATCTGTTCAGCAGGATCTAGACAGAGGGTATCCTCTCAGAATCCTGGAGAAGGGCTGCTGTGCTCGATTTTCACAAACCTGAGAGAGATCATTCTACCCCGGCGAATTTCCGGCCAATCTCTCTAACCTTCTGTGTGTACAAGTTGTTGGAGAAATTAGTGAATGTTAGATTCGCCTTTTTCCTAAGCAGCGGAAGCGACTTCTCTTCTGCACATCGTGGCTTCCGCAAGTACCACTCCATGTCAGATGCTCTGCTCCGGCTGAAAAAAGATATTAGCCAGGTCTTCCTTCTTAGACACCACTACGCTATGATATTTTTCGATTTTTAGAAGGGTCATGATACCAAATGACGATATATTATCATGGAGACCATTCACACGATGTGAACTAGGAGACACCTCCCAATTTAATATCTGTGAATTTCTGCGAGATCATCGATTCTGCGTACGGTTGGGGGAACCCTCTTCCTGCCCGGTTGGACAGGAACATCTTCCATTGATACCGGAAGATGTTCTCGCTACGATCTACATAGATGATCTCTTATGGTACGACCCAGATGACAACTCTTGGGCGTCGACTCCAATCTGAATTGAACCGCATCTCTCGCTATCTCGAAGTGCACAATTTTCAGTTTATTTGACCCAGAAAAAGGTTGTGCGTTTCTGCCTCCATCCCGGCCCAACCCCAAAATAGGTATATTCCTAAGCGTGCGGTATTCCTGGAAGTGGTTGATTCGCACTGTTTCGTTGTTCTTGTTTACGACCGACGCTTACCTGGAAGGCACATATTCTGTCTTCTTGTACCCTCGCAATGGACATTCTTTGTTCCGTGAATTTCAGCATTTGAGATGCTGATTGGACTACTGCCTTACTTTTCTATCAAGGGTTTGTTCTTTTGAAACCTGAATATGGAAGCAAGTTTTACGAAGATGTAGTCGAGCGTGTATTGCGGAAGGTATAGTCACTCCACCACACTGGTCTTCGTTTGGCAACCAGTGCCTTTAGCACGTCCCCCATTCAGAGCCTAATTTTCAATGCCGGTGATATGCCACTTACTCAGCGAGGTGCGCAGGAAACTATGTGTTTCTATGCGCGAGCTTGCCCTCAGTCACCAACTGCTCTCACTGCATCCGCGACGGTGCATATGCCATCTAAGAGACACCAGTCATGCCCTAATTCCTTTGCGTTTAAGGCTAAGAAACTCCTTTGAGAGCTCTGTGTAACTCTCGGGCCGGTGGCGCCTCTAGTTCTGCCCAGGATTTCAGCCTGGAGGGTACCATCTTTAAGTATTTGTAGCCACCCTCTTACTTCCAAAACTTCCGCATCACCGGGAGTATTGAGTTCGACCTTTTGGAGTCACAGTTCGTGTCACGCTGGAATCATGCTAGTGTACACGGGTGGCTCCATTTCCAAGAGGGAGTCTGCTTCAACACCATATCCCCTCTGTTTGAAATCATCGAGGCTCTACCAGGCGCTGCGTCTGTCATTGTGGCCGAGCTGGTTGAAATACACACTCGGTACGGGGGATAACGCTTCGTTCCCGGTTTGGAGACCGGATTGTGATATTTTACTGACTCACAAAGCACCCTGAATACTTTCGAAACATTAGAATTTCCACACTCCTTTGTTTGCGCTATCCGTAACGTCATGGTATCACACCGGATTGTGATCTTTTACCGACTCACAAAGCGTCCTAAATACTTTCGGAACATTGGAATCTCCGTGCTCCTTGATTCGTGGTATCCGTGACGCCACGGTTGCAGTGAACCTGGTAGATTTTGGGATTATCTTCTTCTGTGTTTCTTCACATGTGAGAATTGCGGGCAATGAAGGCGCCGATGAGAGCGCATAAAAGTTCTCGAGGACTGAACGACCAGACCAGCTTTTGGCTCTTCCTCCTACCGACTACATGGCAAGTATCAGATCAGCCATCCGGGCTACCTGGGAAAGAGGATGAGAGACGACTGACTTGTCTTCAAGACTCATCGGCACATTCTTGTTGAATGTCCTAAGCTGGATGATCTTAGCGCACGTTATCTGCCTCGGTACCGGGGCGAGCGGGGTCGCCACTGCTTGTCCCCTGTACTCGGGAAGAGTTCTTGCGTACAGATTTGTGGACTATTTGATTTTTTAGAGGAGATTGGCCTCCACCATTTTATTTGACTCTCTTTGGTGTTGGTCGAATGCTCCGGCGCCGGTGAGAGGCGGGACTCTCCTCAACCCCGGACCGTGGTCCCTTCTTCTTGCCTTTGTTGTTTCTTATAATTTGTTTTTATTGTTTTGTTTAGTTTTGAATTTGTTTTTCTTTGTCTGGTTTGATTTTTTTGGATTTTAAAGTAGCCTCGCAATAGGCTAAAATTTTAATTGCGGCGATTTATATGATTGGTTGCAGTCAGCAGATGTGAAATGTAAAACAAAAAATTGCCTGGGAAATTACTTCTGTTAACTCAGGCATGCTATTGAAATTCTTCTTTATATTGATTTGAAACAATCTGAATTTTTCGGTAACATCTTTTAGAAATATGCTTGCAATCTAGCAACGTGTATAATTTACCTTGAAACTGGAGTAAAACTTCATTAAACTTTCGAAAAATCCATGCCAAACAATGGATGCCACTTTTCTGGTTTCTTTTTTTCATGTACCAAATCTTTCTCCCTTTCATTTTCATGGAAGTTAACTACTGCATCAAATAAGCTTATAAATCCTGCTTTTTGAAAGCCAGCGGGTTTCCGTATGCAAAATAAGTCTTATGTGATGATTTTCGTTGTGAATGCAAAACTTTCAAAAAAGTTTGACATATTTGCTGCGAGATTTTATTTTATTAACCGTTTTAGTAACTACTGTTAGTGACACATGAAGATCCGGACTCATATTTTTAGCAAATGATTGATGGTGGTGTAGAATACAATGCACTATAAGTATAGAAGGGCATAAATATTTGTAAGTGAGCAATAGATCCCTTCTGTTTACCAACCATGGATACAGCACCATCTGTTGCAAACGCTAAAAAAATTTCCAATGGTACTTGTTTTTCGTCAAACCAAGTTTTGGTCGCCTCAAAAATAAATAATCCAGTAATTTCAGTTCCTAAAAGTTTTACAAATAAATTTCTTCATAAAGTTTGCATACATCATCTATGAAACGGATGTATGACATAAGAACTACTCTTTTATAACTTATTGTCGATTCGTCAATTTGAAAAGATGATATTTTTTAGTTTGTTAACAGGCTGATTCTTCTCCGAATTGAATCATTGTTCAGCGGTAAAACTTTTAACACATTTCCTGAATCTTGATGGAACACAGTTTTCATGAGAATTTCAAACAAAGGCCATATAATATTTTCAGCAACTGTATGGGCACTTCAAGTTTTTGTAATTATTTGTGCTGTTCATGAGACGCAATCAATACACTTTCACTTATTCTGAACTTCTTTTTTTAAAAAGTTATGACATGGTATTTCGTTGGTTAAAATTTTTCTTCAAATTATCGAAGCAATCAATGTGTTTATTTATTGTATATTTTCTTTTTAAATGTTTTATAAGACTTAACGGCTTCATAGCTTTATATGAAAATGAGTTCTTGCTTATCAGGCACATAGGTTGCTTCTGATCATACGGGCTTTCTACAAAGCCATAAGTTAAAAATATTCGTTAACATATTGTCTAAACTTATTTTTGGTTGACATAATTTCAGAGGAATGGGTTTGAAAATATAATAAACGCTAATATTTTCCCTCCTAAAATTATCAGAACATTGAAAGGAAATTTGACAAAACCATTATGTCAATATTAAAACCATTAAATTTCAGAATTGCAGCAACTACTTGCAAAAGCTTTAGTTTAAATACTACGAGAAGAGTTGCCATATTTCGAAAAGTTTCACTGCTGATGAGTCAGTGAGTCATAGTAGACACCGCTTGCTACCATATACCAAGCCAATGAGAAATAGTTGTGGGAGAAGCTACTGACACCGGAAGAAATACGTTGAGGTTGTGCCAGCTTAGCTATATAATTGTCATTCAAGGTACTTTATAACTTCATCAAGACTAGAGATAGATATTTAAATATAATCGCCAGATTTAGGGAGGTAAAATATGTAAAGAAGAATGTTTCAAGCACTCGTTTAGATATTTTTTTGACATGGTGCATTCCATGACAAATCATGCAAAAAACAAGGTCTGCTGACCAAAGCCGTGTTCTCTCACTTATTCTGATTTATGACCTTACGACCTTCAAAACTTTCAATAATTCCGGGACTAACCTTAGAAGGACCTTGGTAATTATATCATTCGAAAGAAAATGCAAAACAACATAAGGGTTTCAAATTTCGTTAGAATTGGCCGAATAGTTATGAAATTATTGCCAAATAATTCCACGGCTAACTTGAGAGGACTTTGACAATCTTATCATTCGAAAGAGAGTAAAACAACATAAGGGTTTCAAATATCGTTAGAATCAGCCGAATAGTTATGATGTTATTGCACCAACAAAATTATCCCTGGGCTAACCTTGGGAGGAACTTGGCAATTATATTATATTCGAAAGAGAATATAAAACAATAGGATGGGTTCAAATTTCGTTAGAATCGGCAGAATAGTTACAATGTGTCGTAGAATTAGGCAGTTATCGCCTATTTCTCGATTCCTTTGTTTGTTCGGGGAAGGACTACGACAGCCTAAAATAATAATTGGAATTGAATTTCGTTGAGTCGCGGCGGTTTTTGTTATTCGAATCCTTTAAATAGGGTTGGCCCGAATTGCTATTATTTAATTAGGCTTTGGTGGTTGGGGGACTTAAACAAGAATTGCAAAAATAATTGTTAATTAGACAACAAAACATATAATGCAAATAATTACCCTCTCTAGTTATTAATTAATTCAGCAATGGGAAAATTATCAATAATTACCAATAATTACCAATAATTACTCATGCCACAAGGGCTCAATACTCCGAGTACTAACCCGAGAAGGTTTAGGAAGAAACTACGAATGAAATCCTAGCCTTAGGGGCAAAATAATTCACTTTAGTTATCCGAGATGACTCGGGAGGAGACTACTTGATGAGTCTTAGTCGGCGAGCGTCGCACCGCCTCGACAAGGAAAGGAAAGGTGTAAATATCTTACTATTTTTGGGTGGGGTGGGGGTACCCCAAGTAGGCACTCGGGAAAGTTTCTCCAAGTAGACGCTCAAAATGGGAAGATTCTCCTGTAGACGCTCGAGGGAGGAAACTCCAGTGGGACTGAGACTGTGCGCTTCTTCTGGACGGGTCCTTCGATCTTGACGCCGTCGTTCCAAATAAGATCCTAGCTGCGGGCCGGTATGACACTGTGTTATATTGCTCGAAGATATGCGCCGTCAGAGAATGATTCCACAGACGTCTTAAAAGAGGCCGCCGAATACCTTCTGTATTTTTCGGGCTTAGCTCACTCGGGAGCAACATAGAGACAACTCACCACCACAACCTGGGGTCTTGTCCAAGTGGTTGGGGAAGAGGTTACGTCTTCGGAAATCCTCATTGGGCGGATTCTGACGGAATACTTCCTCGATTAATTTTGTGACGGGGAATATATAGGCGTTCGCCGGAACTCCTATAATTGCTAACGGAAGCAATTAAGCCCTGCCTCACCGCCTCGGTGTTTATAGCTCGGCGGCGGGGTTTTGATTGTCCAACTGAACCGAAGAAATTCTCAACTAAACACGCCGGAAGTTTGCCAACGGGCGTAGGGCATTGCCCTTCCCGATAACTCTCGTTTCACACGACTCCTTTAAACAAAATCTTACTCGATTTCTCATATCTTGTACTTTGTATAAAGCTAAAGCCTTCCAGCTTCTTTTGCTTTCCACTACTGTGTCGTACCTGGTTTCTAAGACGGTCAAGCAACTGTTGTCGCCACTCAGGGCAACACAAGTATTACGTTGAATTGTTGTGATCAATGAGGATCACCGCCCTCTTCTACGATCCAACCCCTTGCAAGAATCATCCTTTAACATCAGATTGCACCGTATACCAAACTACCAGGCAGTCCTTTCTCACCAAGAAGGATTTCGTTGCGCCGATTGCCTGATCACCTTAACTTTCTGCCTCATCTACCGACGGAGGGTCATTGAGTCATAGCCATAGTTACAAGGCCAGAAGAAGGGACACAATCGCGTCAACAGTAGAATAGTGATTTGAAGTGCATTCGAAAGATAAATTACCAAATATTTAATAAGTATGAATACATAAAAAACAGTTAAAGTTAATGAATAAAAAGTTATGACCACTTAAATATTTAAAGGGGTTTTTACCACACCTCTCGTAAATCAATTTCTTAAATTTGTTTTTACCTGCGGCGAAGCGCCAGTTCAAGGCCTTCCATATGACCATGGGACCTAGGGTTACTCACCCTGGAGATTTGAAATCTGCCAGCAGATTTGGTACTCGGTGGCGCCATCTAGTGGCAGAAGCATCATTTAGCCATTCAAATGCACTTGTCAGTTATTTGAACCATGGAAATCCATCATTGCAATAATCCTTTATCATCTTATGATCAAACGCAGCAGGTCATTGGAAGGACTTTTTCTCTGCATCATCATCATCATCATCACTAACTATAATTTAAGAAGGAAATTTTTTTGAGTATTTGAATAAAAATTTCATCTTAGTTTGGTTATGACTTATGTTTTTTTTATCAAATTTATTTCTAATAATTCTTTTATAATATCCAAAAACAAAATGGTGAAGTTCAGAAATAAATATAAGTATCGAAATGATGTGATTTTTTAAAACCCAAAGAATTACAAATGGTTAAGTTTAGAAAATTTATTTTTATATATCTTCTTCTATAACTATATTTTAGCAACGTGATATTTTGAAAGGGGGCAAATTTAGTTCGGAGTTCCTTTTTAAAATTATTATAATTGGTGAAGTTCCGAAAATTTATAAAAATTTAACCATGGCTGCTTTTTTTTACATTTTAAATTTTAATCTTAGTAGCAAAGCGCAAGCTCCCCACGTAAGCGGGAGTGGCGAAGCCATACAGCCGTATGCTAAGAAAAATGTGAAATGCACTTTCATGAGATTTAGTGTAGCTTTACAATTATTTATAAATTTATTATATGCAAAAGGCTAAAATGTAAAATATATTAAAAAAAATAGGTGTTTTGCTAAAATGTGCATTTCACATTTGTTTTAGCATACGACCGTGGTATCGAAGCGCAAGCTCCCCCCCATTAAGGGAAAGTGGAGAAGCCATTGCCTGGTGTTATTAAATTAAAGTCCGACTTTAATTTCCTAAATGACATCCCAGAAACTGGTGTGTATTTTAGTTTAAATTATGCATTTTAGGAATTGAATATTGATAGCTTCACTAAAATAAAAATGTATTTTACACTCTAACATTATTATACACTTTTCTTATTCACCTATGCACTAATGCATTTAATTTATACATTTTCCGTTCTATTTAATCTTGCCCAATATCCACATGTGTAAGTGCATTGCCGTTTATTTTTGTCAGGGTGTTTTACGTTCCTTTTCATCTTATCAGATATGTAACAATACCTACTATACTTAAATTTCTAACAAAATAAAATGACGCCTAAATACAAAGACTATACCTATCGTTGATTTGACCCATTAAAAAACAACAACCCCAAATTATTGTGAACAATTTGAAATCACTCCCAAATAATGTAATTAAAAAGAGTCATTCTACATATTGCTTTAGTAGATCATCACAAGTTTGTATAAACTGTTTGAAGAAAATAAATGATCTTGATAAAAGCCAATGAATAGTCAGTAAAGAAAGTTCAGGAAGTGCCACATCTACGAGTACGCCTCAACTTTCACTACAATTAACTCCTTGCAAGTACTGAAAGACCATACCTTCAAAGGGAACAGATGGCCAAGACTCTTGAATGTTTTGATGTTACACCATTCAAATTATGTAAGTACCTAATCTTTGTGTGTATATGTACCTAGTAAGTACTGGTAGAACATTTTGCATTGTTTGCATATTTTTATAATTAATTTACCTACTCAAAATAGAAGAGGCTGATAGTAGACCTTACAATATCTTTTTTCAAATGGCCTCAGCAGTCATGGTAAATCAAGACTGGCATCTGAAGAACGCGAAAAGAAGCTTCAACATCTCGAAAAAGTAAACTGGAAGATTCCTTTTCTGTATCATTGGAAAATGATGTTTGTCTATCCAATAAAGAAGTTCTTATGGAGAAAGAAACTGCTAAAATTTGTTATCTATAATTATAATAAACAAATTTCAAAATCAAATAGCTTATTTATTATGCAGCATCAGGGCCGTAGGCAAAGGGAAAAAGGCAGGGCTTTTCCCCTGTGTGGCCCGTCTCTCCTCGGGAAGGCTCGGGCTTGGTCCTTATATATATATATATATATATATATATATATATATATATATATATATATATATATATTTATATGGAGGCGTAGGGAGAAGTAGGGGCTAGTAATCCTTGTTTCTCTAATTATTCCTCGAAATGGTCATGGGAGGAGAGGCCAGGAGAGGCCAAAGCCACTCCGGTGCCTCAGTTTGAGGTGTTTAAATATGCGTGGAAGTGTAGAGAATGTGAAGAGAAGTGAAATGGGTTATCTGTTTGAAAAAAGGAAAACTGGATGTTCTGTCCTTGAGTGAAACCAAGTTGAAAGGAAAAGGTGCAAAATGGTTTGGTGAAAACGATAAAATTAGGAGTAAATTAGAGAGTGATAGCGAAGCATGGGGTGTCGGTACTGATGAGAGAGGAAGTGTGGGAGTGTGTAAGAGATCACAAGGAGGTAAATTCAAGAGTATTGCGGGTGCGATTGAAGTTCGGATGCGAAAAGTGGGTGATAGTGAGCGTGCATGGTCCACATATGGGTGAACCTGAAAGTGTGAAAGAAGCGTTTTGAGAAGAATTGAATGCATGTCTACAAGGTTTTAATGTAAATGAGAAAATAGTTGTAATGGGTGACCTTAACGCAAATGTAGTTGATCGAGTAGTGAATGGGATAGTTGAGAGATACATAGTGCCGGGAGTAAATGATAATGGTGTTTGGCTCGTGGAAATGTGTGTTGAAAGAGAGATAGCAGCTGGCAACACATGGTTTAAAAAGAAAGAGCAAAAGAAGTATACCTGGGAAAGACTGGGTAGGTAGGTGGGAGAAAGTATAAGTGAGGATCAAAGAAGCATGGTAGACTACTGTATGTTCTGATAGGAAGAGAGAATGTGAAGTGGCTTTTGGATGCAGATGTAAAGAGGGGGATGGTGCGAGACTTATCCGACCATAACCTGGTGATAGAAGAAGTAAGAGTAAAGAGTGAATGGGTTGGAAAACGAAGGAGCTTGCCAAAGAAAGAGGTGGTAAGGGTGGAGAAGCTGAAAGAAGCGAGGTGCAAGGAAGAATACAAAGAATTGGTTGCAAAGGAGTGTAAAGTGATAAGAGTCTGAGGATTTGAGTGTGGAAGATAAGTGAAAGTTGATTCGTGAGAGCATAGAAAAAGATGCCAGTAAAACATGTGGAATTAGGGGCTTAAAGAAGGGAGAGTTAGGAAGGGTAGCGAATGGCAGAATGCTGAAGTGGAAGAGCTAGTGAAAGAGAAGCGTGAACTGTTCAACAGATATAGGCAGAACAGAAGCGCAGAAAACAAGAAAAAGTATAAGAGGAATTGATTGTCTATTCCGGTAATCTTCACACGTTAAGAAACGCTATGCTATTATTTTTTTCGAGCTCACAAGAAAATTTAATATTTGCGTGTTTAGAATTTAAATAATTGAGGAAAAGTATACAATGTGACTTATGCCTAAATAATAAAAAAGTGTCGTCTACATAGTGCCTATATAAAACCGGACGAAAATTAATGGGGCAATCATCAAGCCAAAGTGTTTCATAATAACACATAAAAACATTTGCCAACAAGGGGCCTAGAGGAAGTCCCATTCCTACCCATGTCTACATAGCGCCTATATAAAACCGGACGAAAATTAATGGGGCAATCATCAAGCCAAAGTGTTTCATAATAACACATAAAAACATTTGCCAACAAGGGGCCTAGAGGAAGTCCCATTCCAACCCCATCGAGTTGTTCATACAAAATCCCATTTGACAAAAAGAATGAATTACAAACAGCAAGTTCAAGGAGAGTTTTAAATAAGGACTTAGTTAAACCTATTTCGCAGGTGGAGTTACGGAAGAGGGAATTTACACAAATTCGAATCGTTTCAGCAGGAGGAATATTAGTGAATAAACTCTCAACATCAAAGCTGGCCATGAAGTATCTGTCTGCAGGAGGAATGTTCGTAATCTCTTTCACAATAATTCGCATTTTTTAAGTTCAAAGATCAACCACCCACCATTAAACAATCTAAAATTATATACGTTTTTCGTTGTACGTGCAGTAGCACTGTATCATATGTGGGGGCAACAAGGCGTACGCTTTACTCCCGCTTCATGCAGCATATGGGTAGATCTGAAAGAACTGGACTCCACCTTTCAAAACCTGATCCATCACCAATTCAAAAGAAACCATCTCTCACAATTTGGCTCTAGGGCTATACTCGAGAACTTCACGATACTTAATGCAGTAAGTAACATCTCGGACCTTTACCTGCTAGAGTCAATTTATATTACAAAACTTCAACCCAGTCTAAATAATAACTCATTATCTGTCCCATTAAATATAGTGACTCATTAAAAAACATGCTAATTTGTTAAATTTCACATTGTTTTTTTTAGGGGGGTCAAGAATAAAATCCACTGTAAATTATTTTTCTTCCTATTTTTAAGAAATTCTCTCGTTGGTTTAATTTGTTTTCTCCTCCATATTTTTAAAGTAATCAATTAGTTTCAAATTTAATATTCACGTTCAACAATTTTATTAAATGTGTTAACTTTTTATGCATACATTTAAGTCTGTATTTTGTATTCTTTCTTTAGCACTGATGATGGGATTAGTTATAATCCTGAAATGTTTGAAATAAATGTTATGAGGCATCTACGGCTCTGTCATGGTCATCCTGTTTATATATATATATATATATATATATATATATATATATATATATATATATATATATATATATATATACGAGGGGCGGTGAATAAGTTTTGCAATTCAGATATAAGCAAACGAGATATGAGGAAAAGTGTTTTATTATTTTTCAATATAACTACCCTCGCCTTCAATGCACTTGCGCCACTTGTCCCTGAGGCTTCGAATTCACGACAACCAGAAATCTGCCGACTGCTGTTCAATCCACTCCTGGACGGCAAGCTGGACATCTTCATCGTCCCCAAACCGCCATCCACGCAGTGCATCCTTGAGCTGGTGGAATAAAAAGTAGTCGCTAGGGACCAGATCTGGATTATAGAGGTGATGGTTGAACTCCTCGAAATCCGCACTCGCGCAGGGCAGCTTGTGCAACTCTGGCCTTGTGGACTTTGACGACGTTGAAGTCGATCATGGGGCGTGAGGTTTCTAGGGACCCAACGCGCATAGACCTTGGTCATGGCCAAATTGTCGTGGATGATGTTGATCACACTTCCATGTGATATTCCAAGTTCTCGCTCAATTTCTTCAACCTTCACCCGTCGATTTTCGAGGATCATCGTCTCCACACGGGCCACATTGTCCTCGTTGGTCACGTCTGACGGGCGTCCTGGACGGGAGTCATCTTCAAGGGGCTCACGACCATGGTGGAACTCCCTATTCCAGCGAGCAATGGTTGCATAGGAAGGGGCGGTGTCGGTGTACACTGTAACCATGCGTTCATGGATCTTATTTGCATTCTTGCTTTCCTTGGTTAAAAAATTGATCACTGCGCGGTGCTCAACCTTCTCCATTGTTGAAAAAATTGTGACTGACGATCTTCGATCAGCTACTGCTTCTTAAATAGACAAGGCAGAAGCGTGCGGCTGCAGGTCCTGACTTGTCCTAACACCCCCACAAACAGCCATCCCTCTTCCTCTGTTTTGCCCTACCGATTCGCAAAACTTTTTGACCGCCCCTCGTATATATATGTATATATATATATATATATATATATATATATATATATATATATATATATATATATTTCATGCACGCGAAAGAATGCTGAAATAAATCCAGCAAACCACAAGAAACAGAAAAACAGGATAATTTTTCTTCGAAAATATTACTTCCTAGTTCGCAAAAATTTCGTACAGAGGTGGGATTCGAACCGTGCACACTGATGCAGCAAGCAACCGCTTTAAACTCATTTAAACCGTCCCTTAGAAGTGGAAAACAAAAATCTTCCGAATAACCAAGACGACTGGTCTAAGGGACGATTTAATTGAGATCAAAGCGGTTGCTTGCTGCCTCAGTGTGCACGGTTCGATTCCTAAATTATCCTGTTTTTCTGTTTCTTGCAGTTTGCTGGATATATATATATATATATATATATATATATATATATATATATATATAATTGAGGGTGAAAATTTAGACTTGTATTTTTATGTTCTCCCAACCCTCAGTTTTGTTCCTTTTCTCATTAATATCATTGCTGCACAATATTTGGGGGATCAAGTGATATTTAGAGGTCGCACATCAATCATAAAATTATACCAAATAATCAATATTTTCTGTTGTAATCGATCAATCATGATCTATTAGTTATAGCTTTTAAACTATTTACAAATTCTATAATCATATGTTTTACGTTTCAATAATTATTATGAGAGTTTTAGCCACAGATAATAAAGTAATTGAAAGATTTGACAGTAAATGTTTTCCTCTTGGCAAATTAATTAAAATTCTATTAACTGTTTTATCATCTGTGTTACCAGGGTACGGGACGTGGACCCAACTCTCATGTATCCCATTAACCTCTTTCCCCAACCTGCACCCTTTAGAAAAAGGTTTTGATATGATTTATTGAATTTACTGTTGTCCTAGCAGTGTAGATTTACGGCTATCTGGAAACTGTTTACGATGTTCTGAAACAACCTGGAGGAGGAATTGTAGTTGTTCCTCATCTTTGGTTAGGTATCTGTTGTACTCTTGGATAAGGGCCACGCCTCGCTCTGCATTCTCATTAGTTATTTTAATTCTTTGAACTATGCTCTTTGATCTTTTATAGTCATCTCTTGTGCTCCACAAGTCTGGGGTTTCACAAAGATATCCAGTTGGAAGATTCATTTTATTGAAGAATGACATAGTTCCTTTTGTTGCGAAGTTTTCCAATTCATACTTCTTGATTGTCTCAAATCTGATTTCTGCTTTTTTTAATGTTTTTTTTCAATTTCAGACGTCTCATCCATAGCTTTTACTATCAAACTTTTCGTATTAGATGGAACAAAAATATCGAACAGGTTCATTGCAACAAGTTCTTCTGACAAATACCATAAGTGTGAGCTGAACTTCTCCAGTGTGGCCTTTAAGATTTCTTCATCAATATTGCAGTAATCATGCAGGGCTTTTAGAAGCCCTAAGTCATTCGGAGAGCTCGCAATGGAATTGAAGCCTCGAGCCAATACTTGATAAAAACAGTCGATACAAAAACAGACATCTTACGCAAGCTCTGCTCCTCTTTTTGAGTTAGCTTGAATTGTCCCCTGAACATCCACATTTTCAGTGAGTATATTTCCTTTGATATCCACCTTGCATGATGCATTGCTCCAGGACGATTAAAATGAACTCCTCTTGGTGGAGTGCCAGCAAAGAAAATCAAAGAAAGCTCTAGCAACTCCCTGTAGTCATCTAAGATCTTTCATTTTTTCCATTGACTTTTCTGCCCATAAAATCCCGTCAGATTAAGAATTTTGAATTATTAGGGCAACATCTTCAGGATCAGCACCATATTCAAATTTATCTTTATCAATTGTGTCCCATTTTGCCTGCAAACGTTTAAACAGCATCTCATCTGGACCTCTTGTTGATTTGGTCAGAACAACACACATCCTACCTCACACAGTACACAGTACACAGCACACACTGAGATGTGAGAAGAGTACTTACGGTAAAGTGTAATGACTACTCGGCATCATTGCCATCAACCATCACTGAGTACCAGTGTCACCAATGGTAAATATTGATAGGGTAAGATCTGCATAGACCCTCAAGTTTCTTTTCGAGTTTATTGGGACTGCAAATGAACATAAATAGGTCTGTATCAAAGTAGCTAGATGATTCTGAAAGA
Source organism: Ceratothoa steindachneri (assembly GCA_963969495.1). Classification (NCBI taxonomy): domain Eukaryota; kingdom Metazoa; phylum Arthropoda; class Malacostraca; order Isopoda; family Cymothoidae; genus Ceratothoa; species Ceratothoa steindachneri. Next base: position 218,087,024 of record OZ018319.1, read on the forward strand.
AAAATGCGAAATTTGTAAAAAAATGTGTAAAATGTAGAAACTTCAATGTCAATATGCAACCTCTAAATATCTCTTAAATTTTCTCTCATTTTGTAATACATTATTTGGTACCTAAAGGAACATTTGAGGCTTATGGGAGCACAGTTTATCAATAAATTTTTTTCAGGACCACCCTAATTTATATATATATATATATATATATATATATATATATATATATATATACATATATACTTAACCTGCTCTTCAAGAAAGTCCCTGGTGCACCTCATCATCTCCGAGAAAAACCGTCCTGAACCTCTCTTCCCGTGAATTAACATACGATGAACAAATTATTCTCGGATATGGATTCTCGTTCTCCTTTTCTAATAGCGATTCATTAAACTTACAACATTTAGCGTCCCTTAATAAATGTAATTAAAATCTGGATATTAATAATGTTTTTCTCAGTGGTTATCTTGGCGGTGACTTTAATTCAAATGCTAATGGTAAATATCAAAATATACCCAAAAGGATACTTATTATTTTAAAACTCCTGCAGAAACACAAGAACATAGTGATAACCAAATCCGATAAAACTAAACAAATTATCGTGATGGATAAAATTCAATATTTCCCCAAATTAAATGACCATTCAAGTGACACTGCTACCGTATGAAGTTTTAAATTTTAACCCTCTTAACAACCAAACTAAATCTTTTAATGAAGCCATCTGTAAAATCTTAGGTTCCAAATCTGAATTAACTAAGAAATTTAAAACAATCAATCCCTCCCTTCCCTATTCGACTACCTTATCTGCAATTTCATCGAACTAAAATGTCCAATTTATTTCATTAACAGATGCTATTCTAAGGCACGAAAAAACTGCTATTTCATCTTCACACGCCAAAAGGAGGATTTAAAATAATGTATTAGTTTCCCATATGCTCCAGTCTTATCCCCCTTAAAATCTTATGGTAACGGAAATGACATAAACATCACATTTAAATATTCAAATATCATACAAAAATCCTTGACCAAAATACGGCGTACCAACGAGGACGCGATCGTATATCTTATCCCCTGACAACATGGCAATTTGTCATACATCGGAGAGTGGCTATTTTAGTAAGAGGATAAAAGAACACCGAACAGACATAAGAAGGGGTGCGATTTCCTCAAGCTTTTTTGCGCACATGCAAAATTTTGACCACAAAATTAATTTCAACCAAGCAGAAATTATTTATAAATCAAACAATTACATTGAGAGGAGGATTACAGAATCAATCGGCATTAACAAAGTCGGGAATTTTAATTTATCTGAAGGGCAATATAACTTCAATAAATACATTTCGAATAATGTTGCCAAACTCATTTATAAACCACCTGAACCAGCTCTTCATGGAGATTAGAAATTTGTCCCCGGATCCACGCAAATATTTATGCTTTCCAGTTTGTCTCCTCGGTTTTCATTTTGTTTAGTTTTGCGTTCGGATTTATATACTGGAGTTGCTTGCCTTGCATTTCATTATACAGTTGACAATGGCATCAATGACATGCTGAAACTAGTTCTGTGTTTTTGTAAATAAATCAGATTCAAATATAGTGGTTTATTATTATTTTTGGCGTGGATTTATATCGCGTTAATGTGATATCTTCTAATATATATATATATATATATATATATATATATATATATATATATATATATATATATATATATATATATATATATATATATATATATATATATATATATATATATATATATATATATATATATATATATATATATATTAATATAGCAAATCGAAAGAAACTACAATATTTTAAATGTATTCATTCAGCAAATCATGAAGATAATTATGACACTTTCAGCTGCTTAATAATTAATCTGTCTGGCCAAAAGCTTAATTCCTGATTTACAAATGTATAGACATATTGCTCTCAGAATATTTTGCACTCTCTCAGTTACTTTTACTTAGCATGGGGAAGAATATAAAATGTTTTGAAGTCAACTACATATGTGTCAGAATAGATTAAACAGTTAGGTGTCTTGGCAATTGATTTGTAGTGGTCAGACTGCGCAGTGAGGTAGGCTTGTAGCAATCGGACTAGGCAAAAGGTACGCTTTTGGAACCAGAATTGCTGGATTCAATAGGCCCAAAAGATATATCCGGAAAATGGACGCGAATTAGTCCTATTAAATCCAAGCATGTCTTACAAATATATATATATATATATATATATATATATATATATATATATATATATATATATATATATATATATATATATATATATATATATATATATATATATATTAAAGATTCAATATTATATACAAAATATGATAGGATTTGTAAATGTACATATATATTTTTGTATATGCAAGCGAGCGTGAGACACAAGAAGGATCAAAGGAAAATGGTTGAACACCTGCTTGGTTAAACTGCTCAAGTTGTGTCTCGAGATAGAATTATCAAAGACGGATGTTTAATGAGGAGCCCGGGTAAACACAGCTGTTGACCGTAAGAGGCAGTGCGGCGACAATGGTATCAAATTACACAAATAAGAGTTTAATCATGTAAATGTACACACCGTGCACAGGCTTCCTCGGTCAGCCCAGGGTGTGCAGAAATGCGACCACAACGGAAGTAGATCATCCCACAATCATTTTCAGGCCACGCCCTCTTCAGTAGGGGTGCATATATAAAAGATGAAAAGGAAAGAGTGTGATAGATTCAGATTTCATTCATTGATTAAGACATTCAATCGTTTTTAATCCAGTGAGTTTTGTTTCGCCCTTTACTCGTACTTGCGTTGATATAATATACACCACTACTCTTCTCCCGCCTAGTACGCTCCGTGTGGCGCCGCTTGCACTGTAATATTCCGTTATTTTTGTATGTACATTTTTGCCTTAAAACTTTCGGTAAACCCAGCCAATTAAAATACCAACTTAAAATCATTTATCTTTGGAGTCAAATAAATAATTCGCTGTAACGCCACCCTTCACCTATAAACTGGAACTGGTCGCGCCCTAACAATGTGGTGGTTACGGAAACCTGTTTCGTTCACATAAAATTGATTCTACGTCATTCGGACCTACATAACTGGCGGCCCCTCATAGCTTGCGACCCTTCATAACTGGTGACCCATCGTTTGATCGGACAGAGAAGGCATTAAGTAAAAAATGACCTCGTGGAGCAATCCTCAGACAAGACAAGGTGAAGGGGATTTCGTGAACGCAGTCAGCATCAAGCCTCCCATCGTCAATGAAGCAGCAGTCTCAGGTTGGTTCCAAATTGTGGATGCCCAATTTTACATTTCCGGGATAAAGAAGGAGGAAACTCAGTTTTATCATATTTTGGCCTCATTACCTCCCGAAACTGTTAATCGTCCTCCGGCAAACATTATAGTAGGCCGTAACTACCACCGTTTAAAGCAGGAAGTAGTTAGTCTATTCGAAAGGACCAAGCCCGAACTTTTTGTGAAGTTTATCGAATCCTCTCCGCTCACAGGTCGCCCCGCAACTAACTTATAAGAGTTACGAAAGACGGCCATTCAGGTAGGAGTGGGTGAAGAGTTTGTGTGTCACAAGTTCATCCAATCATGCCCTAGTAAGCGCACCCGCGGGCGTGCCGTCTATTTTCACCGTCGCCGCTCTAGTATATAATACTAAATATGAGTTCTTAATTGGTACGGGGGCGAGTGTTTCGATATTCCGGCTAAACTAGTGAAATCAGGTACTTGCGCGAATCTGGCATTAACATTTCAACAGCTAATGGCGGAAAAGTTAAAGTACACGGTGAAATTCATACGGATATAGTGATACCCAGTCTTTGCCGATCATTTAGGTGGTCGTTGGTTGTAGCAGATACCACCTCTCCGTTATTAGGCATTGGCTTTGTGAAACATTATGATCTTTTAATAGACTGTGCGTGCGACATGCTGATAGATAACACAGGGGAACAATTTTAATCACATTTTCTAGCGACTTAGATTTATCTACCAATTTTAATTCGTTTTTTTGCATGCTGATTTCAAATATATAATCCATTTTTACCTACATGCTATAGTTATTCTGTAATTTCTATTTTCTTGTTTCCTCTAAAACTGCCCTCTGGACGGACAGAGAGGGTGCTTGTAGAAAGCAAATACTTCATAGTACATAGTAATAAGAGTGGGTGAAGAGTCAAATATTGTTTTTTTTTCAGGTCTCATGTTAGAGTGATGGCTTTGTCAAGAGGAAATTACGTTAATGATCGAGACACCTTCTGCTACATATGTGGCTGTTACATGCTAGTTCGTCAAAGGCACAATATATCAAACTTTGTGATCCGCACTTATAAGGCATATTTTGATGTTCCTCTTGGCGATCAAGATAAGAAGTAGGCCACGCATGCTGTTTGCTATAGTTGTGTGGAACATCTTCGTGAGTGGACGAAAGGAAAGAGAAATGGTCTTCCTTTTGGAATCCCCCATGGTGTGGCGAGAGCCAAAGGATCATGTATCGGACTGTTATTTCTGTCTGGTGAATATGCTTCTTCCGAGGATGAAAATTATGTACCTGATATGGACGTCCACAGAATGTATTCAGAGTCTGAAGATTCATCATCAGATGCTGAGCAGTCATTAGCTCCTCTCTGTTTCAATCAAGAGGATTTGAATGACTTGATGGCTTCGTCAAGAGAAAATTGCGTTTATGATCCAGACACCTTCTGCTAAATATGTGGCTGTTACGTGCTAATTCGCCAAAGGCTCAATATATCAAACTTTGTGACCCGCCCTTATAAGGCATATTTTGATGTTCCTATTGACGATCAAGATAAGAAGTGGGCCCCACATGCTGTTTGCCAGAGTTGTGTGGAACATCTTCGTGAGTGGAGGAAAGAAAAGAGAAATGGTCTTCCTTTTGCAATCCCCCATGGTGTGGCGAGAGCCAAAGGATCATGTATCGGACTGTTATTTCTGCCTGGTGAATATGCTTCCTCCGAGGATGAAAATGATGTACCTGATGTGGACGTCCACGGAATGGATTCAGAGTCTGCAGATTCATCATCAGATGAATCAAGAGGATTTGAATGACTTGATACGTGATTTGACACTCTCCAAGAAAGCTGCAGAACTTTTAGCCTCCAGGTTGAGTAAAAGAAATATGTCTGACAGGTCGGTACGGGTATTACCGAATAAGGGAGAGTAAATTTGTTAAGTATTTCTCTGAGGACAAAGAATTTGTATACTGCCACGATATTCCTGGTCTATTTGCCGAATTGGGACTTGACACCTATAGCCCTGCTGAGTGAAGACTGTTTTTGGATAGCTCCAAGTGTAGCCTCAAGTGTGTCCTTTTGCATAATGACAATGACTTTGGTGCAGTTCCTCTCGGTCATTCTGTCCATCTGCGAGAAACTCAGGATGACATACGAGGGGCGGTCAATAAGTTTTGCGAATCGGTAGGGAAAAACAAAGGAAGGGGGATGGCTGTTTGTGGGGGGTGCAGAACAAGTTATGACAAGTCAGGACCTGCAGCCGCACGTTCCTGCCTCGTCTATTTAAGAAGCAGTAGCTGATCGCAGATCCTCAGTCACAAATTTTCAAACAATGAAGAAGGTTGAGCACCGCGCAGTGATCAAATTTTGACCAAGGAAGGCAAGAATGCAAATAAGATCCATGAACGCATGGTTGCAGTTTACACCGACAAGGCCCCTTCCTATGCAACCATTACTCACTGGAATAGGGAGTTCCGCCATGGTCGTGAGTCCCTTGGAGATGACCCCCGTCCAGGACGCCCGTCAGACGTGATCAACGAGGACAATGTGGCCCGTGTGGAGAGGAGGATCCTCGAAAATCGACGGGTAAAGGTCGAAGAAATCGAGCGAGAACTTGGAATATCACATGGTAGTGTTATCAACATCATCCACGACAATTTGGCCATGACCAAGGTCTATCCTGGTCACGCCCCATGATCGACTTCAACGTCGTCAAAGTCCACAAGGCCAGAGTTGCACAAGCTGCCCTGCGCGAGTGCGGATTCGAGGAGTTCAACCAGATCTGGCCCCTAGCGACTACTTTTTATTCCGCCAGCTCAAGGCTGCACTGCGTGGACGCTGGTTTGGGGACGATGAAGATATCCAGCTCGCTGTCCAGGAATGGATTGAACAGTGGGTGGGGAGATTTCTGGTTGTTGGGAATTTGAAGCCTCAGGGACAAGTGGCGCAAGTGCATTGAAGTCAAGGGTAGTTATATTGAAAAATAATAAAACCCTTTTCCTCATATCTCGTTTCCTTATATCCGAATTGCAAAACTTATTGATTGCCACTCGTAAGAATGGTCATGGATTTACTTAAGTACCATGAACACAATTCGATCATATGTGTAGAACTTAAGATGGTCAACTTCCTCTTTGGCCCGCAGAAGGGATATACAAAGTTTCCATGCTATATCTGTATGTGGCACAGTCGAGCCCGTGACAAACACTGGTCCCCAAAAGATTGGCCAGTTCGGGAAACTTTGGAAGCAAAAATGCCAAACATTGTTAATGAGCCAATCGTAAGTCGAGATAAGATCGTTTTCCTTTCACTTCATCTCAAACTGGAGTTGATGAAGCAGTATTTCAAGGCGTTAAACACTGACAATGTTTGTTTTCAGTACATAGTATCGGCGTTTTCTGCTTTGTCATACGAAAAAATAAAAGCAGGAGTATTTGATGGTCCCCAAATCTGAAGACTTCTGAGTGATTCTAGATTCATGAACACCATGAATGAAAAAGAGAGGGCAGCCTGGCTCTCATTTTCCTTCGTTTTTCGTAACTTCTTGGGAAACAAAAAAGTGCATAACTACGAGGATCGGTTACTAATATGCTTTTAGCATATCGTGATCTGGGATACAACATGAGTGTGAAGCTGCATTTCCTAAATAAGGACGTCGACCTATTTCCAAAGAATCTGGGAGCCATGAGTGACAAAGAAAAGGAACGCTTCCATCAGGATTTGATGACGATGGAAGAGCGTTCCCAAGGTCGTTGGGATATACACATGATGGCGGACTACTGCTGGACGATTAGAAGAGATTAGTTCGAGAAGACTTACAAGAGAAAGAGTTACAAACGCAAATTTTTGCCCGATTCAAATCAAGAAGAGGTCCTCCAGCCTGATGTACGGTCATTAATAAATTAGCATCTATTTGATTACAGTATTTGTAATCCTAATGTGTAATTCAAGTTCTTCTCATATGTAATAAAATGTTTGTGCAAAAAACCTGCTTTACTATAAATAACGCAAAAGCATGATTCAAAATTACTTCAGGGCATGATGATAGGCGTGATAAAATGAAAATTATTGTATAATATTAGTTATTAATATTACGAAAAATCTGTAGCATTTATAGAGAATCTGATTTCAGATTTGAATTCAGTATGCTCGAATTAGGTAGGAAAATGTACTTTTGTCAATTCACCAAATACATTGTTCCCCAGTGTAATCGAACTAAACTCGAGTCGAAAGTGAAGTTGTCTGAAGAACTGGTGGTAGCTTTAATAATCGATGACTTGCAGCAAATACCGCCCTAGTGCAGAGCTATGCTTGAAAAATACGAGTCTCTGTATGCACCCACACTCGTTCAGCCTTCATCATCATCGCCGAACTCAGTGAAGCATACAATCGAAACTGTTAGTGCTCCACCGACATTTGCACAGCCAAGAGCTCTTTCGATGGAGAAAATTTGTGCTGCCAAAGCAACGTTCGGGACTCTAATGAAGGAGGGGGTCGTTAGCCCGTCAAGATCACCATGGGCTTCGCCTATTCAAATGGTGCCAAAGAAGTCGCTCGGTAAGTACAGAGTGGTCGGCTATTTTCGAGCGATAAATGTCGTTACAAAGCCCAACAGCTATCCGATGCCCCGGATTTGAAGCATTACAGACCACCTCCATGGCAAAAGGATATTTTCTAGGTTGGCCCTGGTTCGTGGTAACCACCAAATCCCTATGAACCAGGCAGACATAGAGAAACCCGCGGTCAGGACTCCATTTGGTTTGTGGGTGTACGTTAAGCTCCCATTTGGTATCTGAAATGCCAGCTGCACCTTCCGGAAGCACATGGGCACCCTGTTTCGAGAATTAGGGCTCATTTTTGTGTACACAGACGATATCCTGGTGTATTCAGAAAATATGGAGAACCACCTGAAGCCCTAGAAACAGGTCTTTGAAATCCTGGTCAAAGTTGGTCTGAGAATATCATTGGAGAAGTTCGAGTTGGCGAAGGTAGGAATAGATTTGTTAGGGCACCACGTCTCGGTGGAAGGTATTTGCTCACCAGCGAAGAAGATGTAAGAGATTGGAAATATGCCGCTACCAAAGCACTACAAGGAGCTTCGGAGATATTTGGGGATGGTAGGATACTACCGCAAGATGATCATTAACTTTGCCGCGATTGCAGACCCGCTGACTGAGCTTGTTCGCCTGCAGCCAAAGGCTCGAGAGCTCGTGGGGGAACGAAGAGGTATGGGGGGCATTTGAGAATCGGCTCCGTGAATCTCTGTCACCCGCTGCCCAATAATTCCCCATAGCAGCGGTTGGTGGATTGTTCCTAGTACGCGGCAGGTGCTGTCCTACGCCAGATGGTTGACGGGTCTGCGAAAACAGTCTCGTTCTTTTCGTGCAAGCTAAGCCGGAGGCAGCAATCATACTCCACCTACGACAGAAGCTCCTAGCGGCGTATCTTCCTGTCATGCACTACAAGCACCTAATTGAAGGTCGCCACGTCACCTTGTGTACTGATCACAAGCCTTTAGTTTCAGCTTTCGCATCGCTACTGAGTGCCGAGACAGGCAGATAACAACGCCATTGGACAGCCATTCTGGAATACACTAGTGATATCGTATACGTGCGTGGTCAGGATACGTAGTTGCTGAATGCCTCTTATGGAGCGTCATTCGGTACAAATTGACTCTCTTAACCTCCGAGGTTTGGCGGCAGCGCAGGAAAATGATGCAGAGACAAGTGAATTTCATTTACGCCTGAAACCTTACCCTTTTCCCGAGGATGTTCAGCTTTGGTGCGAAGTAACATCTGGATACGTACGACCGTTTGTCCCGTTCGCATGCATGAGTTGAATCTTCAATCAATTGCACGGTCTGTTACATCCTAGAATCAAGGCTTCACTTCGGCTCATTAAATCGAGATATTTCTGGACAAACATGGACAAGGATATCCGCTCCTGGACGAGAGGGTACCTTCCTTGCCAGTCTTCCAAAATTAATCGCCACACAAAATCACCGATCCTCCATATTAATATTCCTTCCTCGAGGTTTGAAATACATATGGATATAGTTGCAACATTCCCACCGTGAACACTGCCTGGACAATCCAGGTGCACTTCGCCTCGGAGAGTGCAGAGCACGCGAGAGGATGAAGCCACGGGAATTCACCCGGACACGTCTACAGAAACCGGAGATAAGAACGGCGAGACGAACGTGTTCACGTGCTCCGGGAAACGAGTCACATTTACTAGAAATCCGTCGGTTGTATATTTTTAATCCTGTGTGGCAATATTATTGAGAAATATTGTAATGATATAGGAAGAGGCATAAATATATACACGCCTCGTTGCCTCTATAGCCTTAGTGCATGGATTACTATGCATTTGTTAGGTGTCAGTATTATATTTATTTAGGAACCTAACGCGAGATGCACCAGTTGTGAAGGAATTATATATAAAAATATATTAGGCATCATTTAATTACTGTCTTACGATATGGCAGGACTTGGCATAAATAGGCCAATTTGAATACACGTACGCGCATATGTGAATGTCGATGCCCGGTGCGTTGTTAGTAATACGGCCGATATTAAGAGTACCATATAAAACATAATGATTCCACATTTATTTTTACTCATATAAATAGGCCTACTTAAATACAGGGGTGTGCATATGTGAATGTCGACGCCCCACGCACTTACTATTAATACTGCCGATATTAGGAGTGCCAGAAATAATTTCCCATGTATATTTACCTATGTAATGTTATACGACTTTATTAATGACTCCATCACTGGCAAGGGAATACCTGTAGTGGTTGGACTACGCAATAAATAGGCTTGTAGTAATCGGACTACGCAAGAGGTAGGCTTCTGGCACCAAAATGCTGGATTCAATCATTCATTGATTAAGACATTCAATTGTAAAGAATTTACTCGCGTTCACGCTCTCGTTTTTAATTCACTGAGTCTTGTCTTGCCCTTAACTCATACTTGCTTTGATAATATATAAACTACTAGTGTAGGGGAATTCAAAGTAGAATTTCTTTTCCAGCACGGAAGTGACGTCCATGAGTTAAAGAAAATTCTAGAATTTGGTTAGGCTTAAATTGGTAAACCTCCTCCCCCTCTCCCATCCACAAGCGGTAGCCTCGAACCGCGTCCACCTAGGACCACCTTTTTGCAGGTTAGAATCGCCTGGGCGTGAAGGTTCGAGGCCATTCGAGAGTAGCGCTGGCGAAACTCCCCATGTTTCCCCCACCCCTGCGGGAGGAGCCTCGGATATATAGGGCTCGTCTTCCAGGTGGGACATACAGAGTTGAGGAGTCCCACCAGGATCCAAGAAGCATTCCCCCTAGTTCCAAGTCAGGTGCTTAACAACGAAGCAAAGTGACTGCTGAACTTTTCGTGTCGTTGGAATTAGCCCAGCCAGTGAGGTATTTCCATTTGACAATCACCACCGAGCGATTTTTCCGATTTCACTCATGAACTTCTGCAGAAGCCCTCCTCGCTCCCTCCTCGTCTTTAAGTGCCCAAAATACTCTCCCCTGGACCGGACGTTACCCCCTCTCCCCCTTGGAGAACCGTCATCACGTCAACTTCCCGCTCAGAAGCTCCGAGTGCCCTCGCCCTCACGTTTATTGCCTGCAGAAGTCATCCATGGAACCTTACCCTGACGTCTCACCCGGAATCCTCCGTAAGCCAACCCCTCTTCCCTTCAGCAACCTATTTGAGTTAATCCTCCCCATTGGAATAGTCTCCTTCTGTAACGCATTAATTTCTAACTTCAGAGTCTGATGCATAACTCTGCAATTCCCCCCTCATTTACCAATATAATTTTGCCCATTGATTCTCTTATTTTATGTAAATAATATTATATTTTTGTACATGCCTCTTTAAATAACCTTGAGCTGTGCCATTGCCCAAATTTTACCTGACCTCGTTTTGCACTCTATTCTCGCTGCTCCGCGCGTCGAAACTCGTGGCGCCCGCCCCTTTGTCAGTTCGCCTTTAAGTTATTAGTCCCTTCCTCATAGATATAATATGGTATTGATATAATATAATGTCACACCACGACAACTAGTCTCTCGCCTAGTACGTTCCGTGTCACGCCGCTTGCAATGTAATTATTACAATAAAGTGTTTATTTTTGCATGTCCCTTTTTGCTTTGAAACACTTGGTAAGCCCAGCCAAGTAGAAGACCAACTTAAAATCATTTATCTTTGGAGTCAAATAAATAATTCGCCGTAACCCCACCCTTCACCTATAAACTTGAACTCGTCCTGCCCTTATAATGTGGTGGTTACGGAAAACTCTTCTATTCACATACAATTGATTCACCGTCATCCAGACCTACATACGTAACTGGTAATCTTGTCGTTTACGATACCATTTACCTAACACCCCTTAACTGGCGCATCCCCCCCTCCCCTATAGATTCTCGTTAGACAAGGAATCTTAATTTTCATTATGTTATTTCTGTTTGCCAGCCGTCGTAAGGTTCTAAGAATGCAATTTGAATAAGATGTAAACAGATCCATGTTTTCTTAACAATGTATGAGAGCCTTTGTTATTTTATATTCGATATATACATGATACAATTCTTGCTTTTTCAGCATTAATATGAAGTATATGAGGCTAAATGCTAATCAAACTTTTAGACAAAATGTATTCATTTCATTTCTTATGATACTAATAAAATCCTTGCAGATGTAATTGGCTTCCTCACGCGTCATCACTATATAACAAAACGCCAGTTAGCACATATCAAAAAGAACCTACACACTAATGAAATGCTCGTACTTGGGGAGTTTGCTGAAAATGATTCCTTCATTTGTCAGGATGCTCTTGAGAGTTTTCATTAGACGAATGATCAATCGACACGCATCCATTTGTAGTCTATTATAAGAATGATGATGCATTAATACACATTAGTTATTGTATTACCAGTGACTCTCTTGAGCCGTCAACTTCAACAGTTTATACTTTTCAGCAGCTTTTGATTAAAAATATAAAATCAAGATTCCATGATATATAAAAGTTTTTTTTTACTTTTTTGATGACTGTGGTGGAGAATATCAAAATAGATTCAATTTCCTTAATCGCTGCTATCATGAACAAGACTTCGCTGTTAAAGCTGAGTGGAATTTCCTTGCCACAAGCCATGGTAAAAACTCATTTGATGGTATTGGATGGATATTATAAAAAGGTGCAGCGAATTGATGCTCATCATATTTTGACTCAAAGAGTCTTATATGATTTTAGTATTAAGTATTTCAATTCAATTGAAATACTTCCTCATGTGACTAAACAGAAGGGGGAAGCAAGTAAATTACATCTGTCTGTTAGATATGATGAAGCTTTAACTGTCTAATGTACAAGAGGCTTTCATAAAATTACACCTACGTCAAACAATCAGATACAGGCTTCCATAACAACCGAATCAAAAAATTATACTTTGTTTAGAATAAGTAAAATGGACCACCAGAATGAATCAGTACGTGAGTGAAACAGGATACTGAGTATCACATTGGTCAATATATTGCCTGTACCTATGACAGTAAAATCTGGCTAGGAATAATTAAGGACAGTTCAGAAGAATTAATGAGTATCTAATTATTTTTTTTTAAGATATTCGGGACAGCCCATTAAATACTATTTTTCAGAGAAGGAAAATATTTGTTGGATAAGACAAGGTGAAATGATTCAGCCAATGGCTACTCCAAATGTCCAGCCAGGTGTTAAAATTGCTTACTCACTTCATCCAAAGGAGATCAAATTAGTGGAGCCTTGGGATAAAAGGCAAGAGTGACATAGGTTGGTAATCAACTACAGTACATTGGAATTGATGCTCATTCTTTTAAGTGGTATACAACTTCAAGTGTACGCCTTAGGTATGTATCTCTTTCTCTCTCTCTCTCTCTCTCTCTCTCTCTCTCTCTCTCTCTCTATATATATATATATATATATATATATATATATATATATATATATATATATATATATATATATATATATATATATATATATATATATATATTAGCTATATATTATTTCTAGTAGTCAACACCCTCATCTTTCATTTGAAGAATTTGTTATGCATATCCATTATAATAAAAAAAACTTAAATAATAATATAATGACACTGTATTTTGTAATTATATATATTTTCGAAATTAATGCAAATAAAAGATGCTAAGAAATTTATTGTTTCATTCAACAACTTTCGAACTAATTAAATGTGGCTGAATACCGGGTATTGAAAAAGTCCAGTTACCCGCGTTACGACGCTCTCAACCAAGGTCACAATTATAGTTTTGATGTAGCCAGACACTTTTTTTTTATTGTTGTAACGTATAAATATGTGTTTAAATCATAATATTAATCAATATGGTCGCCCTCGGCGGCAAGCACGCGCTCCAGGCGAGACCTGAAGGCAGCGCGCACGTTGCGGACGAAGTCCTTCCTCCTACTGACCCACATGCAGTTGAGGGAGGACTGCAGCTCGTCGACGTTGCTGTGGCGGACCTTGCAGACTTTGCCCTCGACTTTCGCCAACACGCTGTAGTCGAAGAGATTGAGGTCGAGCGACTGCCGCGACCAAAAGTCATTCAACCAGAAGTTCATGATCGATCCCAACCACTCTTGCACAGTCTTGACCGTGTGCACCGGGGCACCATCCTGCCGAAACACTTAGTCCGCCTTCTTCGTGATATTTCTCACCCAGGGCAGAAACTTCGTAGCCAAGATCACCCTGGAATCGGGCGTGGTTATCCCGTAACCGTCCTGGAACCACTCCGTTGGCATCTTCTCGCCATTCGAAGCCACGACGCTAAACATCATCACGGAGGTCGGGTGCTTGATTGTGGACAGGTAGCGGATCTCGGAGACGTTCTGGTCGAAACTTGCCACGTGGTCGTTCGATTGTTGTTGTTTTTTTGTAAAATTATCACTATTCAAGTCTAAACTCAAATGACTTATAAACTAAGCAACAACTTTTTGGAAGGTATTTATGCAGATATGGTTAAGCATCACTTTCATAAATAAAATCTTTAAACAATAGATTTAGGTGGGGAGGTAAAATTCTTTTTTAAAAATTAATATGGCATCTGTTTTCATAGGAATGGGTAGCCATCTTCAACTGAATTGTGAGACGCACTTTATCCACGTTAAGCAAAATTCTAAAAAGTGAGCTAACAGAATCGTTAAAAAGTAAAAAAAAACTAAAATAAAAACGCGTAAGAAAGAAAAGAGCTAGTCGGGTAAGAAAAAACCGGCGTGTGGCGAGATACGAACCATCAGACTCCGCGTTGCCATAATGAATTGACGGGTGCCTCAGACCAATTCACTATCCGGTAGCTTAGAAAGGTCCGTTCGATCTGGCCTTATAGCTCACCCGCTTTCGCACCGCTACGGTACAAAACTATGTTTAACTGCGCCAAGCACGGCTTCCAAACCGCAAAATTAGTCTAAACGTTATTCCATGAGTGTTAGATTGTCTCTAGCAGTGTTTCCCAACCTTTTATGGACTAGCGCCCTCTTTGGATACAAGCACTTTTATCATCACCCCACCTGTCAAATTAAATTTCGAATATATACTGAATTTATCTTTCATAGCGAGAAATAATTGGATATTAGTTTAGTACAAAAATAATTTGAATGTATTTTTTATTTCTATTATAAAGTCTAATGATGAGAATGCTACAAAACAACTTTTATTTGGTAGTTTACTTCATTATGTTTTCAATGAGATCGTTAAATTTGGTGATTACTGGCTAAGGCTCTTACTCTCGGTTCTACGCTGCTTAGAAGTAATCTCAGCTCTCGTTTTGCAATTTGCAGGCGATTTTTTTTGTCCAGTAAGAAGCTGATTAACTGTACTAAAAACCTCGCTCAGCCATAAAGAGAATTGGAAAAGCAATGAAAAAAGTTTGATAGTTTTCCACAGCTTTGGATATCTTTCAGAAAATTCCTTTTGTAGCCCAAATTCCTAGGATGACTGTTTGAAAAGGAGCTTTAATTCGAAGTGGGGTTTTTTTTTAAATTTGTACAAGCATCAATAAATGGGTTAATCAGCCAGTCAGTTATTTCCATATTAATGAGATCCTGCTATCTACAGCTCGTATTCTCGTGCAAAGAGTTCGAATGGTCGCAAGAAATCAAGAGGCCATCATCTAATATGGAGTTATCAGACTCATGATCATTTTCTAGTCGACCAAGATTTGGAAATTAGGATGCTTCCCGACGACCAATATTATGCCCAAAGAGTGAAACCTTGTCCCTGAATGTACAAATAACAGATTTTGCTTTGATCAGATTTACATCACTGTCTTGCAATTGCAAATTCAGATCATTGAATATATTGAATAAATCTGTTAAATAGACAATGTCACATTTCAAGCTGAGAGTTCGTTGCTCAAATAACCGCTTTTCATTTCCTGCCAAAATTGTATGATAGGGTTGAAAAGAGAATAAAAACGCTTCAAACAGTTTCCTTTGGATAAACTCTTCTACTTCATTATGTAAAAGAAGACGATCAAATTTTTCATCATTAAGGGGAAGTCATTTTATTTTATTTACTGTTCTGTTAACACCATTGGTTTATGAAGCCGATCACTCACGTTTCTAGCAAATAGATATTGAGAATGAATTACGCAATGTATTGTGAAGACATTGGGAACAGTTTTCTTTAAGAATGCAACAAGTCGATTATATCACCTTTTTAATGCTGAAGCATCGCCCTTTGCACAATCATAAATATTGTTCATCGTGATTTCCTTTTCTTTGAAAAACTCATCAACTACAGTAAACATGGATTCACCTTTAGTGTTTATTTCAAGTTCCTTTCGAAAGGAAACAGTAATTCGTGCACAATTTTATCTTCAATAATTCGAACATATCCTAAAAGAAGTGCTTCATTGCATGGGAGAGAAAAATTGTCCAATTGTAAACCAAATTGTTGATTTTTAATTATGTTATATAAGGTATCTTCAATGTCCTCGGTCATTTCATTAGTTCTTTTATTGCACAGAATTATTACTAAGCGGGATCGCTTTGATAATTCCACTTGGGGAAGATGATGTACTAATGTACGAAGGGCTTCTTCTATAGCTGGAAAAATGAGTTGTTGTCCGAGTGTATGTAGTTTCCATAATCTAGCAATCATCTTGGAGATGATTAGAGTGAATAGATTTTGTGTTGTGAAATTTATCTCGTAATGTTTTAAAATATGACCAATTTTCTTTCGCTTTATCAGGATGGATCTTCTCTAAATGATCGGAAATACTAGATGGCTTCATGGACTCATTCAAAAATACTTTCTCGCAAAAACACATTGGCTGTTGGTTCAATATTAGAAGTAATAAATCCAAACTTCGTTTTAACGAGTTTCCTCACATGATTATTGGGTAAATTCAACTACTGTAAATAAAGATATACTAAGTAAAAAAAACGACTCCAACAACAACGACTGAACTATAGGAGTGCCTCTTTATCTTTTTTTTAAATAATAGTATGAGAGTGTAACAAAATTGTTTGTTAAAAAAAGGGGAGATGATCATTATTTCTAAAAAAAATACCGATAGAGTCAAAGAAAAATGAAGAAATAATCGATTTAGACATAATTTAACAAAATTTAGGTTAAGATAAAGCGATTCTACTTTATATGGCGGAATGACGGGTTACGGGTTACTCAGCATGACGTATTAACTTGTAAGGTTACTTGATCTGTCAAAATCATGGGTCCATGGCTAATGATAAACTACAGAACTAGGACCAGCAAAGACCCTTAGGGTCCACTCAAGGCCAGTTCAAGAGAAAATAAGGTTTATTATACCACCTCAACCTTGTGAGTGCATTCCATGCACTTAGTATGTCTATATCGATCAGGTTCACACTTATCTACGCGTATACTTTCATATCATGCATTTCTATCTACTTATTCACTGATCTACGACTATACTTTCATATATTAAGATTTCTATTTATGTACACACTCATTTAGGAGTGTACTGTACAGTTCTAATATCCATACTCCTCGCACTCAAATAGTTAATAGGAACGATCTATTCTCTCCCGCAGACAGCGACTGCTAGTTTTGATAAAAACAGCTATTGACCGGAAAGTCAGAAAAGAATATGGAAAACACATTTAGACTTGTGTTCTACGACGACTAATAACTGATATTAAGGAGGGGGTGAGGCTCGTGCATTTATGTGTAAAAACTCAGTCCTTATTTTGTAAAGTGATAATCCTCCGTGCTCCTACTAGGTATATTTAAACGCAAATAATACTCGTTCCTTCTGTTTTTAAATATATTAACCAACGTACATTCTACTACTCGGTCATGTAGACTATTCTATATTTGAGTGATTCTATAGGTAAAAGAAATTTGTACTATGCCACTGGTGAATTGCTTGTTGACTATTTATATCCATTTTGACGGGTATTCGCTGTATAATCAAATTCGAATAATGGCGAGTAATTTAGTTTGGAGAACTCTTTTAAAATTTTAAAAACTTCTATCAGCTGGCTGCGTAAACGTCTACTCGCGAGTGATAGAAGTTTTAGAAAGCGGAGTCTATCATTATAGGTTTTTTTTCCTAAGTTTGGGTATCAGTTTACTCGCCCTGCGTCGAACTCTAACATTTCTACATCTTTGCTTAGATTTGGAGACCAGAACTGAACCGCCTACTCTAGATGTGGTCGAACTAATAATTTATATAAGGGTAATATTTTATCTCTAGCTTATCGAAGAAATTTCGGGCGATGTATCCTAGCATTTGTTTTTCTTTTTAGTGGATTTCTTGCATTGCTTCGATACTTTGAAGTCCGCTTGCATTAGTACCCTAAGATCCTATTCCACATCTACAGATTTCAAAAGTTGTCTACTCATATGATAATATATTTTAAGATTTATGAACTTTGACTTTACATATGTTGAACTTCATTCAGCATTTATCTGACTATTCAACAATTTTGTTTAGGTATCGCTGCAGTCCCACGGCATCGCATCTAGCTGTGGCACTATTTCCTATCTTGGTGTCGTCCGCGAACTTAAAAAATTTACAAATCAGCCCAGTAACGAGGTCGTTTATATTATGAACAATAAAGTGGCGAGAACTGGCCCCTGGAAAACCCCACTGGTAACTTGGCCCAGTCCGAGTTCTTCCCATTAATGACTAAGCCCTCGAGCCAGTGTTTAATTAACTTAAGAATCCCCCACCTTGCCTATTCCGTGAGTTTTTATTTTAAGACCCTCTCATGCGATACTATATTAAATGCTTTTTGAAAGTCGAGGTAAATTATGTTTTCTCCTCTGCTATTTTCGTAGATAGATACCGTCTAGTTTAAAAATGACAAGAGATTTGCTTAGCACGATCTCTCTTTTCTAAAACCATGTTGATTTTCTGAGATTAGGTTATTTGCCTCGAGGTAATTACCATCTTGTCTCTGATTATCGATTTTAAGACTACCAACTAATGACGTAAGGCTAATTATAGGAAAGTTTCTTGGATCAGATTTGTCCCATTTTGTAAAGATGGGCGTGATATTAGCTCCCTTGAAATTAACCCCATAACCGGTGACAGATCTTCTTCTGGAACTCGGGTATTCTCGGATGGCGGCAAACTAGAAACTTCCTCTTATGGTAGGAACCTCTCCATTTGCTTAGCACGCTCTCTCTTTTCTAAAACCATGTTGATTTTCTGAGATTAGGTTAATTGCCTTGAAGTAACTACCATCCTGTCTCTGATAATTATCGATTCTAACACTACGGACTACTGACGTACGGCTAATAAGAGGAAAGTTGCTAAGATCGGATTTGTCCCCTTCTGTAAAGATGGGCGTGACATTAGCTCTCTTGATCTCAACTTGGACTATCCCCTTACATAAAGAACAATTAAAAATCATGCTCAGACGTTTTACAACTTTGGTTTTAATTGCCGGGTTAAGTCTCAACCCACGTTCACTTATAGCCGTTCATTTTAGCTTGCCTAGGTTGCTTGAAGTAGTCCGGTGCGTAAAAATAAGCTCCCTTAATCATTTTTGCTGCTCCTCAGTCTCAGAGCCCAATGTTTTTGGTGTTTAGGAGAGTAGCTCTGCGAGGAGATGAACGTCGGTGGAATTCGATCCAACTTCTCGGGGTGGCAAGGCAACAGAAATCCACCATTTTTGGCCAGCTTGTAATGGCTGCTTCGTTGAAGAAAGGAGACTCGATCCACCTTCTAGGGCGGCAAAGCAATAAAGATTGACAATTTTTTTTTTACCATCCTGTAACGGCTGCTTCGTTGATCACTGTTGGCTCGATGGTGATGGAACTCGATCCACTGTTTTGGATGGTAGAGTAGCAGAGATCGATGATTTTTTACCATCCCGTAACGGCTCTTCTTTGAAGACGGGAGGCCGATGGTGATGGAATTCGATAGGTCTTCTTCTTAGTCGGTAAACCGAGCAGCTTTTTGCTTTCTTAGCGAATCCATCGTCTTCTCCAAGATCCTTTGGAGGGGTCAGCGGTTATGAATGTGCCTACCTCTTTGAGAGAGAAGCACCCTATAACCGGTGGCAGATCTTCTTCTTCTGGAGCTCGGGTATTCTCGGATGGCGGCGAACTAGGAGCTTCCTCTTATGGTAGTAACCTCTTCATTCCATTGAAACGTCCTCAGATGTTACTGTCTCTTCGTACGTAATATCTCTCTTCAAATGTATTTTCTTGATATGAATAATTCCTCTTTTAAACGCAGTCCAGCTCTTTTCTTTCATACACGGCCCGCATACATGCGATATTTTGATATTTCACTTGAATTAATTTTAATACATTTAATTAGCTCTCATAATATTAAATTTATTCTTTCTACTTACATTAACATTATTTTATATTAAAATTGTTTTATTTCAATCACAGATATCTACATATTACATAAACCCCCCAAAAACCTTTACATTTGTTGTTTTCTTAAGTCAAACCTTGCTTGGTTGCCAACTATCACCATTTCGCTTATTTTAGCGCTCTTAAACAAGTAACTTTTTTTGTTAATTTTACTAGATTTATATTAAATATATTGAGGGAATAAGATTGAAATTATTATCTATAGAATTTTACTCTAATTTTATATTTCCCATGCAAAAATGATCAAAATCCAATGTTCGTTTCTTTATTAAATTCGTTTAAATTTCTTTAAATAACTCAAATAAAAATTATTTAGTTAGTGGTAAAATTAACACATGATTGAGATAATGACAACAACTTGGAGAAATATAACTAAGCTGTTTACTTTAGATTATAATGCAAAAGAGAAGTATTTACAATTTAGAAACAGTGCTCTTTCTAGAGCACTTATTATTCGGATTCCATTTTCATGGAATGTTATTTTGGTTTATAACTACACCATTATAAGACTTCATGAAACTCCAAAGGACTCATTTTTGAGGTATGTTTGATTATTTCATTTTATATTTCAATGTGAGCACTACATATCACAATAACTCCCACCAGCTGGCGCTAGCGCCCACGTTGGGAATCACTGGTCTATAGGATCCAGTCACTTACTCAGTGTGGATGAGGAGCGTCTCTTCCCTAGGATGCCCAACCCATTGATAATATGGCCAACCGTTGCCATAGCACCCACCTCTCTTCGGAACCTTGGTCAAAATCTTGAAAATTCAAATATTCTAGACACCATCACGCCTCTCTTAAATCAGTTCTTTATGATTGTACTCATCAGTACTCCACTGTTGATTTAAAGGGTCTCGGTTATATGAAATCTAAAGGGAAAGAATTAAATGTATTATTAATTAACTGAAAAAATCAAATTACATAACCAATGATGGTATTGCCCTCAGTTAAGAAGAGTATGAATGAAGAAAGGATAAATAAAAAGAAGGGGAATCAAAATATGTTAACAATGATACCAATCATAACGAATATCATTAACTCTAAATAGCGGAGATGTGTTGGGTTATATTTAAAATTTCAGGAGCAAACTTGTACAAAAAACACTAATAATAACAAACATTTTTCTATGACGCTCTTCAAGTTCATTGGCCTTCAATAAGCGCCCGTCTATCAACTGAGGAATTGCTTGGGATAAGTGTTGGGTCTTTAACGTAAGCTTGAAGGCTCCAAAGGAGGGAGATGAGCTTATAAGAGCAGTCAGGACATACCATGTTCGATGAGCAAATGTTGAGAGAGCAAGATCGCTCATGCAGTACAGACGACTACGAGGAACGGAACGTAAGGGGGTGCATCCGGAATGGAGCGCTCTCAGGACCCGGTATGGGTTCAAGGAGGAAGGCAACTAAGGGGATGCCATATCATTTAAGATCTTAAAAGTGGCAGCGTTCATCTCTTGAGGATCCCCCTTCCGCCTATCCTCTCTGCCTCGGGGACGCCAACCGGGGACTCAATAGGTTTATGGCATGTTTTAGGTTTCAAAGTCTCGAGGGGAGGAAGGGGGGTTCACCGGCATCGACGGGAAGTTACGAAGAGCTGGCACGTCATTCCCCCCCAAGAAAGTTTGTAATTATCTGCGAGTCAAACAGAAGTGGAAGGTCCCAGAAGAATTCCTACTCTCATATTCATCCCCAAGGGGTCTTTTAAGGCCCTCTGCTGCTCCCTTCTGGAGCCATAAATCTTGGCACGAAGTTTCTTCTATCTTTACAGTGACTCCTCAGAAATAAGAGAAATCCGGACAGAGTCCACGAGGCGTGACTCTAAAGAAGGAGCAAATGGGAAAGCTCCTTCCATTAGGTACACGAGAGAAGAAAGCCCCCTCTAAGCTAAAAAGAGTTTGAATTGGCCCTTGATAAAGCATAGTGGGGTACCTCCTTTTATGAAGTGGTGCTGCCCAAGGGAGGCATAAGAAAAGGAACCCCTTTTCTCCAATAACCCTTTTCACGCGTATATTGCTCTGACCACCTCGCGATGGCCGTTCTTGGGTACATAAGTCTGTATTGCTTATGACGGGCTGGTGGGTAGGTGTTACTGCCCTGTTAAAGTTTTCCACCGCAACCAAGCTTCTAAAAACGTGTGATAAATAGATCGGAAAAAAAAAATAGTTTTGAGCTATATCTCACGCCCAGCTGCTCCCGTCTATCCCGTATCGAATTCTCGGATCTTTTAGGTTCTTCAACTCTGAACGCGTTAAAGGATGGTTTTCTTATCTTCGTAACACGCACACCGAACGGACACGTTTCCCAGCAGACAGTCACTCCTTAAAGGCCACAGCCAGAGAGGCAGGTGCAACAGAATGGAATCCTTTACTAATTCGTACTAGTCGCGGACAAGGCGGCCAGGATTTGAAGATCTGTCATGTGACAGAACCAGAGAAGGGACCTGAAACATTGACCCGGCAGCCAACAGGGCAGTAACACCTAGCCGCCAGCCCGTCATAAGCAATACAGACTTATGTACCCAAGAACAGCCATCGCGAGGTGGTCAGAGCAATATACGCGTGAAAAGGGTTATTGGAGAAAAAGTGCACATCTCTTTAATCGCACACAAATGCCCAGAACCCCTCAAGTCCTCATCTATTTCAATTTTCTTGCGTTGTTTATAAAGGTTCTAAAGCCTTTCGTCTGACACGGAATGAGGTAGCTGGTTAGGTTCTTAAGCCTAGAGAGAGAAAGAAATATGTAAGCGCAAAGGAGAGGATAGTCTTAGAAAAGGGGTGTCCATCAGCTTCCCCAGCCCCGGCCAAACAGTTAATGTCAACTCAGTGAGCTAGAACTTCCCTACGGGCAAGCTGGCCACAAGTATGTGCCATTCATCTAGAGATCTGTAAGGAAAATGGTCATGGTCATCAGAGTGAAAGCCACAGGTGATTCAGGCATTAGCAGGGAGGGTGAAAAGCTGTGCACACTTAGAGGGGTGGGGCTAACTAGATGGTGTGTAACTACTGGCACTGGGCCGGGATGACATGATGCCCCCAGGTTCAATTGTTTACACAGGGCACACTTTTTTAACTACTTCCACATATGTTCGCTGGGGTTAGAATCAGGGCTTTGTGAAGGCCAGTTGAGTACAGTAATTTAGTGCTGTGCTAGGTTTACTGACTAGATTCGCTGGTATGTTTAGGATCGTTGTGTTGTTGAAAGGTGAAATACCTTCCAAGTCCCATAGATTTCAAAATTCATGGTCCCAAATATCACTTTTAATGCGCCAGTGCTAGCAGCATCGAACCATTTCCACAACATAATCGAACCGCTTCCATGTTTGACTGTAGGGACGATGTTCTTTTATATCAGGGATTTGCCAGATCTCTGCCAAACATGCCGTGTGTCTTTTCTAACAAAGAGCTTGTTTTTATTCTCATTTGACCATAGTATTTTATATAATTTAGCTTGGATATCTTCCAGAAGCTCTTTAGCAAACAACAAACGACATCTTTATGACCTCTCTTCAACAGAAGTTTCCTTTTAGGGACACATCCATGAAATCCTTCCCGATGTAAATAACTTTGTACAGTTGAAGCTTGTATATCTACCGCACGTGATGTAAGGTTTACTTGTAACATTTGATGTAGGCTTAAGATTGTTTCCCACTATCTTCATCATTGACCGAAAATTTTTAGGGTTCAGTTTTCTTGGTCGACCTTAACGTGGATGATTTACTGTGGTGCCATTAGATTTATAATTAACAATAATGTTCCTTACGGAAGGAATTGGAAGGTACACAATGGAAGAAATATTTATATATGAATAACCGGCCTTGTTTAGTTAAATAATATGGTTTCTTGCAGATTATGAATGCTCAGCAGCTTTCACAATTGCGTTCTTGGAAATGTGACCTCGGGTTAATCGTAGCAATTGATAAATCTCGCATTAAATTAGGATCTAACCTATCCTTACGGAATGTTCTAGTTTATTCTAGAATCGTTTCGAAAACATTTCTAAAAACTTGCTCTCTCGGTTTATATAAATAATGCATATGTAATCATTAAAACACAAAAGTTATCAATGTTGCTTATCATTTTGCACGCGCATAATATTTACTCGTATACGAAAACAGCATTTATTTACTAGGATTCCCTGTTCTAAACGAGTTAAATATACCATCCAAGAAACAGAAAGTTCCTGATACGAGGGGTGGCAGTCAATAAGTTTTGCGAATCGGTAGGACAAAACAGAGGAAGGGGGATAGCTGTTTGTGGGAGTGTTAGGACAAGTTATGACAAGCCAGGACGTGCAGCCGCACGCTCCTGCCTCGTATATTTAAGAAGCAGTAGCTGATCGCAGATCGTCAGTCACAAATTTTTCAACAATGAAGAAGGTTGAGCACCGCGCAGTGATCAAATTTTTGACCAAGGAAGGCTAGAATGCAAAAGAGATCCATGGACGCATGGTTGCAGTGTACACTGACACCGCCCCTTCCATATGCAATCATTGCTCGCTGGAATAGGGAGTTATGCCATGATCATGAGTACCTTGAAGATTACCCCATCCAGGACGCCCGTCAGACGTGACCAATGAGGACAATGTGGCCCGTGTGGAGAGGAGGATCCTCGAAAATTAACGCGTGAAGGTCGAAGAAATCGAGCAAGAACTTGGAATATCATATGGAAGTGTTATCAACATCATCCACGACAATTTGGCCGTGACCAAGGTCTCTGCCCGTTGGGTCCCTAGAAACCTCACGAAACCTCACGCCCCATGACCGACTTCAACGTCGTCCAAGGTTGGAAGAGCTGCTACTCCTGTAAAACTAAGACCCGATGGGATTTGAGTTACGCACAGTGACAGGTGACGAAACGTATGTCCATCACTGGGATCCCGAGACCAAGCTCGAAAGCATGGCCTGGAAGCACAGGGGCTCTCCGACCCCCATCAAGTTCCGAACCCAACCCTCAGCCGGGAAGATTATAGCCACCATCTTCTAAGATTCTGAGGGAGTGTTGATGGTAGACTATGCGCCTCGTGGAAGGACCATCACAGGCTAATATTACGCCGAGGAACTGGCTTGGTTGAAGAAGTTCATCCGTCAGAAGCGGCACGGCAAGTTGACACGCGGTGGCCTGCTTCTCCACGACAATGCCCCTGTCCACAAGGCCCAAGTTGCCCAAGCTGCCCTGCGCGAGTGCGGATTATAGGAGTTCAACCATCCCTCCTACAATCCAGATCTGGCTCCTAGCGACTACTTTTTATTCCGCCAGCTCAAGGCTGCACTGCGTGGACGCCGGTTTGGGGACGATGAAGATGTCCAGCTCGCCGTCCAGGAATGGATTGAACAGCAGTCAGGAGATTTCTGGTTGTCGGAAATTCGAAGCCACAGGGACAAGTGGCGCAAGTGCATTGAAGTCAAGGGTAGTTATATTGAAAAATAATAAAAAACTTTTCCTCATATCTCGTTTCCTTATATCTGAATTGCAAAACTTATTGACCGCCCCTCGTACCACTTAAGTTTGAAAAACGGATTTAAACTTAACCAATATACAAATGGGATCCTATATTAGACCGTGCCTGACCTTGCCTATACTAATGTAAGCTCTGAATATATATATATATATATATATATATATATATATATATATATATATATATATATTTATATATATATATATATATATATATATATATATATATATATATGTATATATATATATATATATATATATATATATATATATATATATATATATATATACATATATATATATATATATATATATATATATATATATATATATATATATATATATATATATATATATATTGTCTTAGGATAGGCTCTCGACGATATACCATATATAACTATT
Organism: Ceratothoa steindachneri; assembly: GCA_963969495.1. Classification (NCBI taxonomy): domain Eukaryota; kingdom Metazoa; phylum Arthropoda; class Malacostraca; order Isopoda; family Cymothoidae; genus Ceratothoa; species Ceratothoa steindachneri. Next base: position 218,113,011 of record OZ018319.1, read on the forward strand.
CGTTAAGGGAATTTCTATATTTCGAGTGCGTGGTAATCTGATTGACCGAGGTTAGTACAAAAAGGAGGGGGGGTGGCCTGGAAAGGCTTATTTATCTTCAATATGCTTAATAAGTGGTTTGGAGTACAAGGATAAATAATATGGCTATCATTAATAAAATAGAGTTTTATTAATTAAACTATCAACAACACACAAAAAAATGTTTACATAAACGGGGAATGAAAGGGTAGTGGGAATATCTGACTAATCTGAGGATTAAGATTTGGAGAGATTTAAAACGGTAAACAAACAAACCAAAGGGAGGGAATGGTTCGCTAAACCATTTAAAGCACAGGGTTGAGTTGACAAAAGGTTAAATGATTAAAGTTAATGCTCAGCTTACGTAATTACAAAGTTTTTATGCAGAGGAAGACGATGCGAAGGAATCTTCGGTCCTACTGGCGATTTCCAGCAGAAGGGTTCTTCGGGGGGTTGTCCTTAACGAGGGGGAAGGACTGTCTTCGAGGAGTGAGAGCGAAGTGGGGCTCGGAAGTACGAGCGATCTTTTTGACAGCAAATCGGAGATGTTCTAGATGAACAATGGAGGTTATTGTTGAAACCAAGCGTTCTCTTGAAGAACGTTAAAAAGGGGGGAATTAAATTATCCGGACGTGATGTCTTGGGAACGAGAGCTGTTTCTTGACGAACGGGCTTAAAAAACACAGGCTGTTCTAACGTTGTTCTCTTTCTGAACAACAGGGAGGTGGGTGAGAACCGTTTATTGTCAAACGGGCTCAAAGAACAATGGCTGTTCTAACGTTGTTCTCTTTCTAAACAACAGGGGGACCTTGTTTACTTGGCGTCTCGAAGGGCACGAACCTTGGCACTCAAGGGATATTGTCCTCTTCTGGACAATAAAGGGTTTCTCGGCAGAGTTCCTAGGTGCACAAGGGAGACCGGATCGGTTTGATGCCTCGCGAAGATAATCTGGATCTGCTTCAATTTGAAAAAAGCTATGATATAAATAGCGGGAGCCATCTCCATGGCGTAGGGGATAATAGAGTGGGGGACTTCGGGGGAATGTCCCGGTGGCGCCTGGGAAAATACCTTATCTGCCCATAAGCCTAATTCAATCTGGTGAGATCGAGGTATGGAGGTGAAACGGGGGAGTGAACCTCCTTGATTAAACATTGTCTATGATGGGAGATAACGCGCTTCTGCTTCCTCTCGCAGGCAGGATACACGTGGGTAAGCATGTGGTTAAGCATGGTTAATATGTGATAGAGGCTGAATTAAAGCGGCCTTAGACCGTTCTATCACACACACACACACACACATATATATATATATATATATATATATATATATATATATATACCAGGCAATGGCTTCGCCACTCCCCTCTACGGGGGAATCTTGCACTTCGCTACTAAGTTTAAAATCTAAAGTCTAAAAAAAGCAGCCATGGTCAAATTTTTCTAAATTTTCTGATCTTCGCCAATTATAATAATTTTAAAAAGGAACTAAATTTCCCCCCTTTCAAAATATCACGTTGCTGAAATATAGAGTTATAGAAGAAGATATATTCTAAATAAATTTTCTGAACTTCACCATTTGTAATTCTTTGGGTTTTAAAAAAATTCACAAAATTTCGATACTTATATTTATTTCTGAACTTCACCATTTTGTTTTTGGATATTATAAAAGAATTATTCGAAATAACTTCGATAAAAAACATAAGTCATAACCAAACTAAGATGAAATTATTGTTCAAATACTCAAAAAAATCCCCTTCTTAAATTATAGAGTTAGTGATGATATATATATATATATATATATATATATATATATATATATATATATATATATATATATATATATATATATATATATATATCGAGGAGTCACAGAAAAATAATATTCATTTGGAATAGTAGAAATATAATTATATAACATTCATTAAAAAATGTTTAACTCCAAATATGTGTTTTTTCTAAAAAGATTATGGCCTTAAAATATCAGTGAGAGATATGTGAAACATTTCCGAGACTGTATATATGTATAATTTGCCTGATAACACTATGATGCTTTTCGAAGGTAAATTAAATATATTCATATTAAAGTATAAATGGTGTAATAATTATTTAATGGAAACTACGAATTCAATGGTTAATTGACACTTTATATGATGTATTCAAAGTAAGAACCAGTCGCTGCAATGTAATGATTACATTTGCAGTACACAAATTACTACACTTCACTTAAACTTCTGATATATTTTAGTAAAAATAATTAAATATTTGGAATCAGATGTAAGTTTTGTCTTAATACAATAATCATTGAATGATTTACTATTGTATTGGCGAAAGACTGTGTACCCATTTTTCTAGGAAACGTCATGATCCGTCGGGCACGTAACTCTCCTTAATCTTGCCTCATTTTGGTAAACCAATTCCTCTTATTTAGGATTAATTATGAATGAAGAACTAGGACAAGTAACCAGACACCAGAGGTACCTGAATTACTCAATTTAGGTCTGGAATTTAGGACCTTATTGTATGAATACGAGTTGTATAAATACACGTGTGTCTGTGTGCATGTAACAACACTATGAATATAACTACTCATATAAGAATAAGACTGGAATGTTCATGATGACTAAGGCGGTAGTCTTGTAGCCTCAAGTTATTGAGTTTAAATCCCAGCTAGATTGGAGACAACAAAGTTCACTGCACTTAGGGAGCTAGTCGCATATTGTAGGCTCGATGAGTTTATGGCTGGGCACAGACAGCTGCATCCACGCACTTCCTCACCGAAATATAGATAATCACGCCTTCACTCTCCCTTTCTCTACGCCATCTCTTCGCACACATGTCACATCACCTTTCCACACAGGAATCTGCCAGAGTGGGCCTACATATTTACATGAGGCAAGACGCAGTAGTGCCCATCTTCATGCACCTTCCTTTCCCACCAACAATCGGTCTGCTGTGCCTCAGAGTTTGCTGAAGATGGTAATTCTGATCTTTATGTGAGTTTCATTATATAATAGGTGGGTCTACGATTGAATAAAGATCATCGGCGCAATTAAATTGATACTTAAGGGATAAAGGTAATTTCTTTGCTACCACGCAATGCGAACGCCATGTTTATTGTTTTAACACTTAGATTAGATATCTCACCACAAAGTAAGAGCAAATTATTTGGAAGCATGGGTGCATTCTGAGAGACCCACTTCACCCTCAACGTATGTTGCTCAACCAAGCAAATGTGGTATTTTGTATGTTTCCCAATTACATACGCAAGAACATACCACCCTCTTGTACTGATATTAGAAGCCTCTCCGAGAGAAAGAGGTGCTCAATTTTTATATTTATACACTAGCACCGAATTTTCATTAATAATAAATCATTCCGTGTTTTACAACACACACATTGGGGTGACCACCAAAAGACGGACTTGCACACACTTTTTTGTGATATATCCTTCATTCATTCACGAATCACCCTTACTTTGCAGGACATGACAGAAGCAACGCCTCTGAACACAACTAGATCTCAATGGTAGCTCTAGCAAAGAAACTGCAGGACACTTTCGTGCATCAGTTCGAATGTGAAAAAGCCCGCTCTAAGAATACAGGACTGGGTGGACTACCTTGAGCAATATTCGACATTGGGAAAACTCAATGCAGCCAATGACAACCGTCCAAACCATTCAGGATGCCCCAGGAAGCGTACAGCTGAGCTGGTCGAGAGCGTGAGAGAGTCAGTTCAGCAGAGTCCAAAAAGCTATGTGAGCAAGCGAAGTCAGTCCCTCGCTATATCAGGTGAGAGTTACAGGAGAGTGCTAGTAATGGATGTAAAGGCCCACTCATACATTATACAGACGAAGCAGACCCTTGCAGCCTCAGACAAGAAGCAGAGCAAGGCTATGGGAGTCAAGATACTGGAGAAGATTCAGAAGACCCCAACTTTCCTTAACCTCGTTTGGACCTCAGATGAAGCTCGCTTCTATCTTGAAGGAAAGGTAAACACGAATAAAAATGTCTTCTGGGGGACCTCCAGACCAAATTAGGTAGCCACCAAGCCCCTACACTCCCCTAAGTGCACGGTATGGATTGCAATCTCAGCGAAAGGCACAATCGGACCATTCTTCTTCGAGGAATCTGGCGCGACAGTGAGTCACTAAGGAGCGGCATGTTGAGGTCCTCAAAGCTTTCAAGAGGAAGCTGCAGACCCGGTTCCCGTCGCTTATGGGAAAGTTTGGGTTCCAGCAGGATGGAGCAAGCTCTCACACCTCAAACCTGTCCCGAGATTGGCTGAAAGAGAACTTTGGTGGCCGTGTGATTAGTTTCAAGACTGATTTTGAGTGGGCACCTCACAGCCCAGACCTTAGCCCCCAGATTTTTTTTTTCTTGGACTACCTTAAAGACAGAGTGTACGCAGGGAGACACAAGACTATCACGGAACTCAAGGATGCCATCAGAGAGGAGATCAGAACTATAAGTCAGTCGGTTTTCAAGGACGTCATGGACAACTTTGTGCTGCGCCTCAAGAAATGCACAGACCTAAATGGAGATTATCTCGAACATTTAGACTTCCAGAAAGCCTTTTATAAGGCACCACACCTCCGCCTTCTCCGGAAAGTGTGAGCGCTGTGCATAGATGGAAAAGTAGCCAGCTGGATCGAGAACTGGCTAAGTGGCAGGCGGCAACGGGTGGTGGTAAATGGACAGGCTTCTGAGTGGGTCCCTGTTACTAGCGGAGTGCCTCAAGGTTCTGTCCTGGGACCAATACTATTCATCATCTACGTCAACGACATGGACAGTGACATGGTTGCCAAGATTTTCAAATTTGACGACGATACCAAGCTTGGTATGAACGTTGCAAAGGATGGAAATACTGCCCGCCTGCAGGAAGATCTTGTGAAGATTGGGGAGTGGTCGGACACGTGGCAAATGCCTTTGAACGTGAACAAATGCAAAGTAATGCATATCGGCCACAAAAACCCCCAATCTCAATGTATCCTTAAGGGCACTGCTCTTGAATCGAGTGACACTGAGAAGGACTTGGGTGTAACTATCACTAGCAACCTCAAGTTCTCGAAACAGTGCATCGAGGCAGAAAAGAAAGCCCAAAGGATGTTAGGCTACATAAAGCGCCAGTTTGGATACCGTAACAAGGAGATAGTACTTTGTCTGTTCAACTCCCTCGTTCGGCCGCACCTGGAGTATGCCGTACAATTTTGGAGTCCTTCGTTTCGAAAGGACATCGCAAGGTTGGAACGCGTACAAGCTAGGGCAACCAAACTGATTCCCTCCATCCGACATAAAAGTTATGAGGATAGACTAAGGAAGTTAGATCTGTTCTCGCTGGAAACCCGTAGACTGCGTGGTCAGCTCATCGAGGTCTTCAAAATACTTCGAGGGTTCGACAATGTTGACTACCGGGATATTTTCACACTGAGTGAGAACAGAACGCGCAATCACAGCTTCAAACTTGAACTGAAGCGTTACAACCGCAATATGTGTGGAAATTTGTTCACCTACAGTATCTGCGGTAAGGGGAACACACTTCCAGTGCAAGTTGTCAACAGTGAATCTGTTGACCAGTTCAAGTCAAGACTAGACAAAGTCTTGAAAAGTGGCCGTTTAGGGACGCAAAACAATTGAGCAGCCTTGTGCCCGCTCAATTGCTAGTCCAAAGGTACCCTCTTTGAATGGACCGTAAGGTCTCCTAGGGTACTCTCTTTCCTTGTAACTCTAGAATAAAGAAGAAAAGTCCAAAGACTCTCATGTTTTAATATGATGTTTTTTAACACAATAAATTAGTTATCACCAAAGTTTCATTCGATCCTTGCAGAAAATTAAGAAATGAGGCCTATCGAAAGTTGGGGACCATTTTGGGAAGTCACCCTGTATTTATACTTTATGTATTTACACTCAATATCTTTCTCCTTATATTTAAACATAAATAACCCTTCAATATAGATTGTTTAAACCTTACATTTATACTTTGTGCACTCATCAAATGGAAATTGCTCCCTTCACAATTTAACAACACCTGGATAGTCACCACTGAAAGTGTTTTTGCTTCAAATCACGACTACTTAAACGAAAAAAAGTAGAATTAATAAAATCAACTTAATGTATTGTATATAGAATAAACCGCTAATCCTAGAGCGGAGACAACCGAATGCTACCAAGAATTACAATAGAATGGCGGGCCCTCTGAAACCTTCCCTTTTCGCTCCATCCTAAAAATGAAATGGGAAAAGTGACGGTTGCTTCTTCTTGGTGCAATCCTTAGGTAATTTAAATGTCGCATAAATTTGCGACTATCCAGAATTTACACAGATTGATTCCGTTTAATTAGTGCAATCTTTACGTGTGGATCCCGTAGAGTTTTACTCTTCAATCTCTTATTTTCAAACTGATATTATTTTTTTAAATTTTAACCAGTTTCTTACAAAGTCGGGACGAGACGTTTCAACGCTCCTAAAATTACCTTCCCATCCATATATTATTATTTATAATAAGTATTTGAGCAGGGATATATTAAAGCCCACTGGCATTCAACTTGCAACTAAGAAATAGCTTGGCTATTATGGTTAAAGTGAAAGCGGATGAGACTGGAATTAAGGGTGAAGCAGAGAAAAGACTCGCGTATATTAGCGGAAATTAGCTTCGAGAGATAGTTGACTATCGAATGAGCCGCCCTGATTTAAACCAGTGCCCGAAAAGAAGACATGGGCCTCACCAAAATTTTAAAAAAGTAGCAGGATTTTTAGAGCCAGCGGGATGTGAAGATGTGCCCATTCGGTGATGACGAAAATAGAAAATGTCTAACTCTCAGAAATCCGGTTGAATTAATTGAATTAAAGATAAACCAATTTTTGTGTGATCGGGAGAGATGAAGTATCAAAAATGCCAGAGGGAAAAAGAAAGATACGAAAAAGGAGCGAGTGAAGATCTGCCATTTGTAGAACAACAAAATGCATCATTCGCCGGCATATATATATATATATATATATATATATATATATATATAATTTGAAGGATTAACGAAAGGACGTATAAAGGGAAATTCGTTTCATTTTCTCCGGGGAGATACAGGGGCAGTACGGTGCGCTCGCTGAAGGCGAGGTTCTGTTCCCATTTGGGTGTTAGCAACAGGACACGAAAGGTTCTCTCTACGAAAGAATTCTCACCTGTTAGGCTTCACTCTATTAAGTGTAAAACTGAAATCACAACGGATGATTTTAAAATCTTGAAAACCACCCCTGATCCCATATCACTAAGGATTCTTGAATCCATGTATATTAAATACCTTTCTCCTTCCTTAAATTCCGATTCTTCTTCTCACCCACTACTTCTACTCTAAACAAAAATATTACCAACCTCCTAACCTCCTCTTCCTTCTTACGCTCATCGCCCTTTCTCCCCAGTTATCCTCTAGCGGCTAATTGTTTAAGGATGGTTTATCCTGTTGTGTTTCCTCTGTTTCCCCAATCGTTAATTTTTTACCTCTCAACATAATAATCCAAAAGTATCAATTACCTGTAAATTTCTTGCTATTTCCCCCTTAATAAACATTAAATACTTTCCATAAATTCATCATTTTGATTATCTGTTTAACTCTAACTTAAATTGTTTTCCACGAATTGTATTTCCAGTACCCGAAGATGGGTGAAAAGTTCATCCGAAACGTTGTATCAAGAAAATGAAATGAATTTCCCTTTATACGTCCTTTTGTTCATCCTTCAAATTAAATTGAAGCTCCATAGGAGAAGCCCTAACCAATATATATATATATATATATATATATATATATATAGGAGAGGTTGCGCATTGCAAGGCATATACGTACGAGTATTTTTAGGATAAATAAGCAGGCTAAATTTAGGAAGTTCATTATTATATATTAAGTTCTTGGTACCGACGTTTCGGGTAGGAACCCATTTTCAAGGATATGACATTATAAATATATAAACATAAGAATTTTTTAAAGAAGTTATCAGATATTTATAAATTAATTATATGGGAAATGGGAAGCAGCAGAGGTGGCAATATTCAAATTATAGAAATGCAGAGCTTTTAACTATTAGGGAATAGGAAATATGTTTTTGTTTTTAAAATAAAACTGAGATTAATTATTTTAGGGTGTCTTAGTTGTAAAAAAGGGAGATAATAGAAATATTTTTAAAATATGGTTTGCTTTGGGGGAAAGTGGATTTGCTGTGTTTAATTCGTGGGTGATTATAGTTGTAGTAAAAGTGGAAATGAGCTTGTGTCGGAGTTTAAAGTGGGGTTTGTAAATCTAATATAAAGATATTCCAGTGTACGTAGTTGGTTTTCGGTGTTTGCTGTATTTTTAATTGAAAAATTATTTAAGTTGGGTTTATGGTGTGGATATCTGTTTTCGTAGTGTATTCGGGTAGGGGAGAACTCGGGAGTAGTGAGTGGGGCTCCAGTTCTATTGATGATGCCTAAATGTGCGCAAAACGGGTATGTAGTGTGCGCTGTGTCGATCCTAAATACACCTCGGAATTACACCTCGAGCAGTTGAATTCATATATGATGGAGGATTGAAGCAGCGTTGGTATTTTGTTTCTAATGTTGGAAAGATGTTGTACTTTGAGAAAGAACTCAATAGCGAGTTATGATATATGATAGTAAAACCACTGTATAAAAGCATAGAATTTAAACTTTATACCGAAACTAGTTTAGTAATTAAATTATATGCTCCTATACAGTGGTTTTACTATATATATATATATATATATATATATATATATATATATATATATATATATATATATATATATATACCACACTGCTAGAAATGAAAATTTAAAAACTTTTAGTTAACACATGATAATGAAATTTACAACAATGCCGATGGAACTTCATTCTTCATGTAATAAATAAAAATCAATGATCAAAAAAGCAAAATTTTGAACAAGAAGACTTTATACGGGCTACAGTGAACACGAAAGTTCAGAACACATTCATATAAACATGGTTTGATACTTAGAGGCATAACCATTTTTTTTGTAAATTACAGCCCTCGGGCGCTTTGAGTAGTCTCTTATGATCTTTCTAAAGATACTTTGGCGTATTTTGTTCCATTCCTCCAAGCATATTTTTTCTTCAGGTTAGGTAAGTTACTCGGATCTCGTTTGTGGACCATGAATTTCAATTCCCTCTACAGACTTTCGATGGAATTCACGTCAGAAGATTGACTTAGCCATACTATGTCTTTGTTTGTTTTGTTGTATGCTTGGGCTTATTATCTTGTTGAAATATCCATCCTGGTTTCAAGCTCAGAGAGCCAACGCTAGATAACAAATTTCTTTCCAAAATTCTCCTGCACATTTCGTCTGTCATTCTTCCTTCAACTACCTCCATTCTTCCAGCCCCTGATGAGCAAAAAAAATCTCTTTCCATGATTGATTCCCGACCAAATTTGACTCTAGGGATCGTATTCTTTGCAGAGTCAGTTCCACACATTTTTATATTACCCTGCTTATTTAATTTTTACAGAAAAGTTCTATTTTATTTTCATTCGACCAAAAAATTAGTTCCCAGAACATTTGCCAGTTAATTTAAATGTTCATTGTCAAACGCTAAGCGAGCTTTATAGTGAATTTTCTTATGGAATGGCGTCTTTCTTGGAGTATCATAACGATGCAGCGTTCTACTTTTTGTACCCTTCCTAACTTCAAATCCACTTGTTTCCAGATGTTCTTCAGCTCTCTAAGTGTAACCTATGGTTTATCATATACTGTTATAACAATTTTTCGAGATGCACGTTCCGTTAAAATCCGAGGCCGACCTAACGATCCAAAAGATAAATTGAATTACGAGACTTTCTATTACTTATTATAGTACCAACTGAATTTTGAGGATCATTAAGATGTACAGAGAACTTTCTGTACTAGAGGCCATTCTTATGAAGGGTGATAATGCGTTCACGAAGATCTTGACTGATTTGTTTTATTTTCCCCATAATAAAGATAACCGGTACGACTATCTTATAAGGAATGACGCAGTAGCCTTACACGATAACTAACCTTAGAATTTCTAGATATTTTGAATTCTATGAGGATTAGTTTTAATGAAACATGTAACCTATTTAGATGAATGTTTTGAAAACTTTTGCGTTGTTAAATTTCTCTATTGTCGTTATAAAGTTCATTAACCTGCGTAAACTAAATTTGCATTTCTAACTGTGTGCTATAAACTTTTATGGCCTATTGTATATATCATATATATATATATATATATATATGAAGAACAAGCAAGCTAATGTTTAAATCATCTTTCATCATCTTCATTTTACCAATCCATGACACTCCCCACAAAACAGTGGTTTTATTTAATCTTGATGATTTATGTTAAAGGCGGGATGGATGGATGTCCTTAGGGAAGGGATATAAACTCTGTAATTTAACTATTAGTTGGCGTTTCCAAAATGAAATCTTTTTCGTCGGGAAACACAAAGTTTCTTGTATCTTAAGATGAATAGCGATCGTCAAGCAACTTACAACGTGCCTTTCGACCTTAATATCACGAGGAGAAACGTGCATTCTTTTATAAGCTTATAAGTTTGGTCGTTTTGAACTATGTTGCAAAAAAGAACGGAGATCTTTCCGTGGGATAAATGAGCTTTGAGTTTTTCCTCCGAGATAAAACAAGTTCTTCTACTTCAATCATTTAATCCTCTATCCTAGTAATTTTATTATGGCCACCACTACCTTTCTTGTAACTATCGAACCAGTAGTTTTTATCTTTTAAATCAAGTTATAAACACTTCTTCGAGTCTAATTTCTATCTGGAAATTCAAGAAAAATTCTAATTCCATTCCAACCTTTTTCTTTAAAACATGCTTCTCTTATAATTTTAGCTTTTCAACAACACCATTGTAGTAGGGGGTATAATAACGCAATTTATAAATTTAAAGCTTAAATGATGACTGAAAGAAAGAGACAGAACAAACAAGGCTAATAATTATAGCCTAAAGCCTAGGCATGCAGACTGTATTTTCTATACACAAATATCGCACGTTTTCTTGATTCGAGAAGCAAATTTTTTGAGTGACTATATTATTTTTGACCATTGTAGCAATAATATCATGGGTATATTGTTGAAATTTTTAGAGATAATATATGATACACATTCTCTACATTTTCGTGGAGAATAAAAGTTTGTCACTGTAATTCAGCGTGAGTTTCGTCGCCGATTCAACATTCCCGAAATCAGGCTGTGTCCACTCGTAACACAATCTTACGTTGGGTTCATGCACCTCGTATACGAGGTACACTAATGAATAGCAGGCCGTTGGGGGGCCCACGAGCGATACGTAAAACCGAAAATGTGGAACGAGTCAGACAAGCTTTGCTGCGCAGTCCGTATCGTTCTGCTCGGAGGCATGCTACGGAACTCTCTGCCTCACCCTATATAATATATATATATATATATATATATATATATATATATATATATATATATATATATATATATATATATATATATCATCGGGCGAAAAGTAGTCACCTAGAGCGATACCGTAACTAATAGCGTGTAATATCACCACAAGCCTGGATAACAGCTGCGATTCGAAGTGGCGTGGACTATCTAAGTTACTGGATGAAGGAGACAGTCCAGTCACTCTTGCATCAAAGAATTGTACAATTATTCTGTCCTGACGTTTGGCACGTTGTTCGAGGTAGTCTCATAGCATTCCGATATGGTTCAGATCCGATGATTTTGCCAATCCAGATGTCTGATTTTTTTTTAATGTTCATCATGCCGGTCAGTAACAGTTCTAGCCCGGTGACTGTGGGAGTTGTTATCCTGGAAGACATTATGATCCAAATTGGTTTTCACATCAACTAAAAGACAAATATCCGCATATTTATCACACCCACAGTACATCACAGAGCCACCTGTACCTTGAACTGCACTCTGCACGCAGTCCTCCTTGAAGGCCTTATGACATCTACCATGAACACGACGCCGGGTATCATTCACATACAGGCAGAAACATGATTCGTCTGACCAAATAGCGCGTTTCCATTCCTCCAAGGTCCACTGTTTGGAGTCTTATCGCCCACTGTACCTAAGTCACTTTATATGAATAAGAGAGGAAAGGTCTCTTGAGTGCCACTCTGCCATATATGTTCATGTTATTCAGCTCTCTGGGGAGTCTTGCAGCAATTCCTGCCTTGAAAAGAAGCGATTTTTAGCAAAAAGGCCAGAAACACTCTTGCGGTCCAGCTCACAGTCGCTTAGTATCCTCTTTCGGACACAATTCTGGCGGGAAATTCCTGTACACCGAGATTTTTGCCATTGCATAGAGACCCGTATGACCATACTCATAGATACACTTGCAAATTCTGCTACATCCTTCAAATGATTGCCTTTGGCCAGTTTAAATACAAACACTCCATTTTTTCACTGGGAATCATCTGATTTGCGCCCCATTTTACACATAACGTACGATACAGGCAGTGCACCGTACGACTTTTGCCAAATCTAAAATCCTGTCACATACTTCTCAGGTAATAACATCTCAATTCTCCTGGTTCAATACTAAACACAGGCCCTTGTGGCTTAAATTATTTTAAACACGCTGCGTAACTAACTGGTGGGTGAGCTATCCTATAAATGTGGTCTCCTAGTTCGAGGACGAAAGGATGCCACGCCGGACCTGAATTATATCAGTTGTCTAATAATGCCGCTACATTAACCGTATATATATATATATATATATATATATATATATATATATATATATATATATATATATATATATATCATGGTAGGAGGCCATGTTGTATGCAAGATTTATTAAAATAATCGACAGCGATGGCTGCTTGGTTAAGCTTGGGGCGCTGCAGCTTTTTAACCTTTTCCAAGACTTTCATTTCAGAAAACGAAAGGTGACGAATAATGTCAAGACGTCTTTCAACCCTTTTCAAAGATCATCTTCTGGGCAAACAGTGAAAATATTTTTTACATTTTTGTACATTTTTTCATTGTTTGCCCAGAAGTTGATATTTGAAAAGGTTGAAAAAGGTGTCGGCTAATTTGAGATGGCTTTTTTTTATAATTGATTAAGTCTGGTTATCGTAGGTGCCTTTATAACTACGCAGATGAAAATCTCCAATCTCGCTTACGATCTTAAGTTATAGATGAAGACACATAAATAGCTTCTTGCTACAGCTTCTACCTATGGGCAACTCTATGTTGTCCCCAAAATTCACCAGGAAAATATTTCTCGTCGACCAAACATAAAACCACCAAATTCATTGCGCCACGTAGTAGCGCCCTAACCATAAATGATTATAACCTTAAAAATTCTCCTCACCTTAAAGAAGAAAATAAAATGTTATATCCGAAATTCTACATGGAAGGTTTTGACATAACATCCCTTTATACCAGCGTCCAACTCATAGAAACCATTAATTTTTATCTTTCTCCTACCTTCAACACTCCTTGTTATTTGTTTCTTAATATAGCCTATTCTCGCCGCAGCGAAAATTGGACGATGGGGATGTGGCCAGAATTGTCTACAGGTGTCCAACCACTGTTGTCATAGTAGTAGGCTGTGTCGTGTACGGCTATTTATGCCCAAGCAAGTAGTCGCCAGATGGGCTCCCTCAAAAAAAAATCCCCACTTTCAACTCCCTTTTTCATCGCCTAAACAAGCAACAAATTAAGCAAATATTCATTGCATTTTTACATCTGATTACACTTTCAGACTCGTCATGTCAATTACTAAGGCCTCTTTCGAAGAATTTTGCATTTTATTCACAACTACTAATAAATGTATCTTTGAATATTGGAATAATTTCATATTAAACTTAAAAATCCCCGATGCTGAAAGCAGATACAAGCTCCTCTCCTTTACTATTACAAATATAACCAACGAAAACCAGCGCCTTTTAATTCCATGCGCACCCAAAACAAGTTCTATCCCTCCACAATTTTTAGTTCTTCCCTCTTCAGCACAGATAAAAGGAGTCGGCAGTGACATTATTTTCCGTTCTTAGAACTATTTACACATACCTTTCCCGTTCAAACGCGTTCCCTCGTTACTCCCACTTTTTAACTTAGAAATATTTTCAAAATTAAATATTAACGATAACAATTCATCTATATTATTTAAGAAAATTATGTCAATAAAAATGTACTAGATAAAAAAGTAGTAAAATCAGTGAGCTGCGCTATAGTAGAAGGAAAATTTCCCTTAAATTTCCCTAATTAGTTTGTTTTAGAGTATTATCATTTCATTTTGTATTGCGCTTGAAAATGGGTTACCAACCTGAAACCTAAAGACAAAGAATAGATTTCTTTAAACAAGACGGATTCTTTTATGGAGTTATATTATTTATCAGATATATATATATATATATATATATATATATATATATATATATATATATATATATATATATATATATATATATTTATATAGTGCAAGAGAAAGAGAAATTTGACGCGAATGAGCAATAATACAAGAAACAGAAGTTTCTCTTGTACTAATTGTTATTATAGTCTGCAATTCAAGGTTTCTGCATCTTTCTTTCTGTCTTCAAAATTGTTTTAAAAGGAAGAAAATAAATATGGCGAAAGCCCTGTGGTGGTTGTTATCACCCGCAGAACTTGTATTTGCTCTTTCTATATATATATAAATATATATATATATATATATATATATATATATATATATATATATATATATATATATATATATATATATATATATATATATATATATATATATATATTAATTCGAAAAATTTCGTACAGAGGTGTGATTCGAACCAAGCGCACTGAGGTAGCAAGCAACCGCTTTGATCTTAATTAAACCGCCCCTTAGACCACTCGGCTATGAGGAAGACCTTGGTCTAAAGGGTCGTTTAATTGAGATCAAAGTGGTTGATCGCTGCATCAGTGTGCTTGGTTCGAATGCTACCCCTGTACGGATTTTTCGAATTAGGAAATAACTTTTTCCGAAGAATGATCATCCTGTTTTTCTGTTTCTTGCAGTTTGCTGGATTCATTTCATCATTCTTTCACGCTCATGAAATATATATATATATATATATATATATATATATATATATATATATATATATATATATATATATATATATATAACTGCAGAAGAACTTTACAATAGCAAGTATTTATTTCAAGATATTAAAACCTCGCTTTAGTAGAATCACTTTATTACATACAGGACAGTTTCTGTATCTTCTACCATCTTCAACTGTACAATAAGAAGACTGTACGCAGAAATGCTTTATATATAGGAGGTGATGAGGGAAGGATCGCAGTGAAGGGAGAGAGGGAACAAAGGAAAACATAGATTAGGGAACAGGTAAATTTGTGATTATTTTCGAAACAAGTTTGGAGTCAAGAGAGTTTTGAATAACTTTGTTAAATTTTAATGAGCCCTCGGACATATTGTAATTTGGAATTTGCTTAATCAATATTGATTAAATTATACGTCTTTTGTCATAATTATCAGGATAATAGACTAGTTTGGCATTATTAAAATCAATTTAGTGATTACAATTAATTACTTGTGTCGTTGAACAAACTCGAAGTTAAACTTCCTCTTTTTTTATCTCTCCGATCTGCATATATGCGTTTATTAAAGTTGCTAGTATCCCCTACATAAGATGTATTGCAATGATTACATGAAATAAGATACACTCCAGACTGTTGTCACATGGTTTGTTCTTTGAAAAGAACTTTTTTTTATATAGTATGGTTATATTTTAATATTGGTATTTGTGGCGAAGTCCTTTAATTTGAAAAATTGTAGGGCAAACGGTAATATAATAAATGTTTTGGTGGAAGCGTTATTGGTGTTTCTCGTAGAATGACTCCCGACGATATACCATATATCACTATTCGTTGAGGGAACTTCCTTAATTATCTTTAGAGTGCGTTAATGTCTGGCGGCCGATATTATGTATCTTCGATATGCTTAAGAAGTGGAACTGAGCTCAAGGATAATAATATTGCTATCATTAATAAAATAGAGTTGTATTAATAATAACTATTAACAAACACAAGACGGAAAATATTGACATAAACAGAGAATGGAAAGGGTCGTGGGGGCTCGGGCTAATCCAAGGATTTAAAGGATTTAAAAAGGTAAAACAAATATAGAGTTAAAGAGATGGGATGGTTCGATAAACCATTTAAAGCACAGGATAGAATTGACAAAAGGGTTAAGTACTCAAAGGTGACGTTTGGCTTACGTAACTTTATGCTAGTGGTGCCGTGGAAGGTGGCTTGAAGGAATTTTCGGTCCGCTTGCGAGTTCCAGCCGAAGGAGGGGGGAATAAAAGGATCCTGACGTGGCGTCTTGAGAATGAGAACCGTTTCTCGACGAACGGCTTGAAGAACAATGACTGTTCTACGTTGTTTTCTTCTGAACAAAAGGAAGGGGGGGTGAGAACCGTCTCTTGTCTACGGGCTCAAGAACAATGGCTGTTCTAATGTTGTTCTCCTCTGAACAACAGGGGGGGGGGGGGGGGTGAGAACCGTCTCTTGTCTACGGGCTCAGGAACAATGGCTGTTCTAATGTTGTTCTCCTCTGAACAACAAGGGGGAAGGGTGAGAGCCGTTTCTTGGCGAAGGCTCAAAAGAACAATGGCTGTTCTACGTTGTTCTCTTCTGAACACGATGGGGAAGCCTTGGGGACTTGGCGTCACGAAAGGCTCGAACCTTTGGCACTCAAGGAATATTGTCCTCCTTCTGGACAAGTGATGGTGAATCTCGAGGTCGAGGTCCCTTGGCGCACAAAGGGAGAAAGGGTCGTGGTGATGTTTCGCGACGAAAATCTGGATCTCCAATCTGATCTTAGTGGTAAAGTTTCCATATAAATAGCCAGGACACTCCCTTGGCGTGGGGGACAATGGAGTGGGGGCTTCGAGGGAATGCACAGCCGAGCCTGTGAACAATGCCTTATCTGCCCATAAGCCTAACTCAATCTGGCGAGGTCGGCGTATGGGGGCGAACGGGGGGATGATAACCTCCTTGTTTAAACATTGACATCTGGTGGCTGCGATAAGGCGCCAAGCTTCGAAACGAAGATGCACGTGGGCCCATCGTGGTTTTAAATAATATGTGATAGAAGTTGAAATTAACGCAGCTTCAACTCGTTCTATCACACCGTTATTAGAGTAATAATAAATGTCTCGGTCTGGAGCAACATGATTCAATAAACCATAAAGGGTACATTAAACCAATAAACGTACAATAAATTAAGTTAAATAAGTTCCTCTTGAAGGAGCTCTTAATATTTGTGATGAGACAACGGATTTCTTAATTGATTTATCATAGAATGAATAAAAATGTATATACGAATTTGAATTTGTGGGTTTGTGGTATACAGAATGTATTATTGAGCCTTCGATTCTCATAAGTTTTGTGTCGAGGAACGGCAGCGAGTTGTGTGATTTCCATTCGACCTTCAATTTAATAGTAGGATGCAAGTTGTTGAGATTTTGAAAGAAGCTATCAAAGTTTTCAAGATTATTATAATGCCATCGAAAGAATACATCATCAACGTATGTCAACCAAACCATAGGAAAGGGCATAATTTGAGGTAAACTAACCACATAGTAATTTTAGATAAATAACAGTATTAGTAAAAAATCGAAGATCTCTTCAACGATCACGAGACATGAAAAACATATGTGACCCCATAAAAAATAAGACCCAAATTTTTCAATGACTCTCTACGGAAATTTTCTAAAGGGAAGACATAATTAATTAATAAATGCAAGACGATTAATCCCTCTTTGCCCTCTTTATACAGTCTTCATATGACACACAAAACCGGAATCCTCGAAAGACCTATAATATCAGCGGTTGGGTCTCATTCTTACCATCTTTCAAAGTGGCTAGCGATGTTCTCACCAAATTTAGTTGGTAAAATGTTCAAATCTCATTTAATACATTCGAGAGATTTCGTGAAATGGTTAAAAACTTAGATTTGACCAATATCAAAATGGTGAGTTTTTATGTTCATAGCATATTTACAAAATTCCCAGTTGAGGAAGCTTTTAATGTCCTTTCGACCCACATCTGTAAAATAGATATTGATTTGCCCTTCCCGTGTGCGAAAATATTTAACCTTGCACTTTTACGTGTAATACATAAAATTTTAACCTGCGGATATAGTTTTTATCGCCAATTTACAGCCTTGCCATGGGCAATCCCCTTTCACTGATTCTCTGCAATTTATTTATTATGGAAAAATTGCCAAAAGAACTACTACCTAAAATTACGCCTTTCCTTTGGTTTGGTTGAGATACGCTTATGATGTATTCTCTCGTTGGCCCTCTAATAATCTTGAAAATCTAAAAAATTTGCCCCCACAGGGGGGTCCGTGTGTAGCTTGTTGCACCTGATACATGGAGAAGATGCACATCCTCCCGATGTGAAGCCCTGTCCCTGGGTTGACTTGAACTCTGATGGGGCCTGGGGAAGTTGGTGCGCTTTCCCTTCGCTCCCTCTCAGCGCGTATTTATCTTCATTTGTTATTAGTATTATTATTTTTAGTTATTATTATTGTTGTTATTATCATTCTTTTAATTATTAATTGTTATTATTATTTAGTAGTAGTATTTATTACTGTTATTATTATTATTTATTACTATTGTATTCATGCCGTAAAAAATGACGGCATTATTTTTAAGTTAGAGCTTTTTTTCTTTCGTGAAAACTGTTTTTAAATTAAAAAAACCCGCCTTTTTCTATCTATAATAAATCAATATACATTTGTATATCTATTTCAGCGTCTTCATCATATCTGTTTTGCTCAACTCATTATTAACCCAAATATTCCATAAGACATGAAATGAATAAATTCTATCTGTATTGTTACACACACACATCTATATTATACACCCACCCTAAATCCTAAGTGTGGTCGGCAGAAGTGGGTATTTCGCTACTTTTTGGCCTATTTTTTCCGGTACTTCAGTTCACAAAAAGTATATATAATATATAAAAAAAAATAAAGTTACTTCACCATTTTTTCATTTAAAATTATATAAAAAAACTACAATTATCTTATTTATTCAATGATTATCATATATTAAATAATTTAACAATATGTAGTCTTTTTATATTATACATATAAAAGAAATAAATGGTGAAGCAACTTTATTTTTTTATATAATACCAAGTCGTTGAAATATAAATTAGAATTTTCTTTTCAAAATAAGTAGATTCGAGTGTTACCGACAAAAGAACAATTTATAAATAAATACACGACGGGTAATATTATTATAGATTACCAGTATTATTTATTATTATAAATCATTATTATCATTATTGTTATTATTGTGGCTATTCCCTCAACATTTTCTACTTGCATTTTGTTCCAGGAGGATAATTCCGAACTGGACAGAGTTCGGTCCATTAGCCATGGAGCCTTCGTGGACTGCACGCCCTCCTGGGATCACCTACCACCTTGAGTATCATAACAATAGGTGATCACCCACACAACTCGTTAGTTGACCTGCCTCTCTATACCTCTCTGTATTGCATACCCTCCTACCCATTCTAGACTTGCTTTTCTATCCACATAGATTCTAGGCTGCCCGGCGCACTCTCGTCCTCTTATGGGTCTTCAGTCGAGTGGCAGTGTACACGGTGAGGTCACTACCTGTTACAAGGGCCGAAAGCCCGCTGGCTGAGGCAACTATTAGACACAGGGTGTGTTGGGCCGTGAATCGGCTCACCTTCTTCCAGTACACATATAAGGTGCTTACGCCGGCACCATCCTTTATGGTTAAAGCTCAAGGACAATTTCGCCAGAATGACGGGCCGGGTTGTCAAAGCCTAGCTGGACCCGTTGGCCGAGAATGTGCAAATGATTACATTTTTTTATTTTCTGATACAATGTAGACTTTTCTCATAACCTTCTAAAGCATCGGAAAGTTATAGTATCTACTCCCCTGGTATTTTTCTCCTCATTTCTCCCTTACGATGCTTACAATAGAGATGAATAGTGGTCGACCGGAAGCGCATGGAGATCCGCCTCCAAGCGTGGCCTCGTCCTCGTTAGGTGTCGGGAAACACTCGGTTAAACAATACATATCTTCGACCGGTAGAGTGAGTTCTCTCTCACCATCTGCATACGGAAAAGGGGCTTCTTCTTTGTCATCTTTGGAGCCGCCCTTTGGAGGCTTCACCTCTGAAAAGAAGGTGTTGCTTCAATGTTTTCTCAGGGCTCCTTCCAACTCTCTTCCACCGAAAGGAGGTTTACTTCTCTCCCAAATCTAAGGATAAAGCGGTTTCTCCATCCCTTCTTATTGGAGTTACCCAAGGGTGACTCCATCTTTCCAATAGCCGCAGCCCCCCTTTCCTATCATAGGGGACTGCCAAGAGAGCAAGCAGGCGGCACAAGATCGACCGTTCCCTTTGGAAGCCGTTCGATAGGGCCAACCCTCTTAAGGGGACAAGGAATAGAAGTGCCCGTACTCCCTACAGTCATGCATTGCGAGTTTGCAGGGGGGGCGACTTGCCTGCCCCCTCTCTTTCCCGAAGACAA
Organism: Ceratothoa steindachneri; assembly: GCA_963969495.1. Classification (NCBI taxonomy): domain Eukaryota; kingdom Metazoa; phylum Arthropoda; class Malacostraca; order Isopoda; family Cymothoidae; genus Ceratothoa; species Ceratothoa steindachneri. The sequence continues at coordinate 218,133,584 of OZ018319.1, forward strand.
ACCATGGAAAGAGTAATTCCTCGATTGGGATCCGTGATGCTTTGTGGGGGGATACCCACATGGAGGCAACCACTGAGATGGACATGGTACCGCAGGTGGGCCAGTCTCATTTGACAGGATCTTCCATGTGGGCAAACCTGGGTTCAGTGCTGAACAACGAACCTAAATCCGCCCCTGTGTGAGCTTTTCTTCCTTTGGCTCGGGTCCCCGGATAATCACAAGAAGAGGAACCTCCTCCCCCGAATGGTGTCCGTATGATAACGAAGACTTACTTCATTTCGGAGAATGATCTCTCTGACAACGGTACGTCCTGCAAAGGGGTTCCTTCTGGGATGAAGAGAAACTAGGTCATCCCCCACCGTCCTTTTCGAAAAAGAAAAGTAAGAAAAATACAAAGAAGACTAGGGTTTATCTCCCTCCGCTAAGGCCCCGGGGACGGACGGGACTGCTGTGGTTTTAGCAAGCGACTAGGCCAAGATTGGCTCGTCCGGCTCAAGGCTCCCTCGGATTGGGGCACCCCTCGATTACATCGAGCCCCTCATTGAGAGATTATCTTATATTTTAGAGCCCGCTGGCTTTAAACGCTTTCTGATTATTTGCTCCACAGAGAGACGCATGTTGTTTAAAAGCAACATGATCGATCATAGGAGAGCATTAGATAGCTTGATTGGTAGAGAGTCGAAGGTGACCCGGTTCTCGTATTGGAGCCTTCTGACGAATGGGTTGGACCCCTCCGAGATGGCCATGATTAGTGCTCTTCGGACACCTAATGGCTCACTGGTGAGTGTGACACCACACTCTATTATGAACTTCGTGAAAGGGATGATTTATGCGAGGGAACTTGTGGACTACTCCTTAAAAGACATCCCCTTTGAGATGGCAGACCATGGGGCTATCAAAGTCGAATGTGTGATGAGAAAACCCACCTCTACAATCTTCGTCCCCTTCCACAGTGACAGGCTCCCTGAATCGGTGCGTGCAGGTTATTATCGCAACCACGTGAAGGCGTTTGTGCCACTGTCGCCGCTTTGGCCATACTAATCGCTCGTGTATGTCTGCTGATTCGGATCTATTCGAAGTCTGTGTAAGTTTCTCCAATGCCTTACACGATAAATCCCAATCGTGTATGGTCAAGTGTGTCAATTGCGGAAAGCTGCCCACCGCTTTTTAGATACAATGCGGTGCGTATCTCTTGGAGGAAGAAATCCTGTCCGTTCCGGGTGCGGATCGTCTCTTATTTGACGAGGCTAAGGGCTTGGTGCTGGCGCGCCCGGCGCTGCCTCGGACGCCATATGCCTCAAATTTTAAAAAGGCACCCGCGGCTCCTGTCCCCTCCAGGCCTACGAGCATGGTCATTCCCGTGCCCATTCAGAACCCTTCCGTGGTGCTACCCCACCCTCCCTTCCCTCGCGAGCGCTCCCCTGGTAGAGCTAGCGTCACAAAGGGCTTACACCCCTCCTCAGCTAAAAATAGATCTTTCCCCCTCTCTCCAGCACGACCGTTTACCGTAAGGTGAAACAACCGGGCGCCTCCACCGAGTCTTTAGACTCACAGGTGCCAATACCTAAGAAGGTGGTTGTGGCGTCATCTTCCTGGGCTTCTAAAGCTGCGCTTTCCTTAAAAGAAGGACAGCACCAAGGTCCTACGCTCTCACCAACGGCTGGACTGGTTGGTTCAGATACGGTGGATCCTGCCAAGGACGGACCTCACCTCTGCAGGCCCCCGCCGCCCGCCGAAGGTTTCGAGGCGGGAAAAGATTCGATAAGCGAGCGAAACCTTCCCTCTTCGGCGCCTCATTCGGAGTTCTACCTTCGGGAATCATATGACCATTTCCGTGGGGGTCTTCTCTTTGAAGAGGGTCCCCACATTTCCGAGGTGGGCCTGGAGGGCATATTCTTTCCATTAAACTGTCGCTGACTCCGGGCCAACTGGGAGGAGCTGCGGAGGCTTGTCTCCTCCCGTTTCTCGTTCGCTATCTTTGTTCAAGACACCATGCTGGACGTGTGCCCCCAGCCAGCCTTCCTGTAGTATAAGGGTTTTGCGACTGCACCACCACGGGATGGGGGCCCCGGGCAGGAGAATGCACGATTTACACCAAAAATTATGACTTCGTTCTTCTCATTGCTATAAATCCCCCTTTTCAGGAAGTAGCAGTGCAGCTGCACGTGGATAGGAGATATGTTGTTATTTCTGCGTACATTTCACCGTTAGCTGACTTCGAAGCCGGGGTTTCCGCCTAGCCATGGTGGAAAAGTTGCCGAGACCCTCTAGACTGCTCGTGGATCTGAACGGTAGACACTCCCTCTGGTGAGACTACTCGATCAATCCCAGGGTCAGGTCTTTGCCTACCTGATCGATGAGCTGGAAATAGGTGCATCTTGTACCCGCTTTATGGACATTCTTCGTTCCGTGAAGTTCAGCAGCACTTGGGGGTGCTGATGAGGCTACAGCCTAACTTTTCTCCTGACCCTTTTTTCGTTCGAAACTTAACTATGGATGCAAGTTTTATGCATCTCCAGTCGATCGTGTATTGCGGAAAGTAAGTAGACTCGATCCACCACACTATCTCCGCTTGGCGCTCAGTGCCTTTTGCACGTTCCACATTGAAAGCCTACTTATCGATGCTGGGGAGATGCCACTCGCTCTACGCCGTGCACAGTGCATTATGCGGCTATAGGTGCCAACTCGGCGCGTCTCTCGGTCGCCAAAGGCTCTCAGTGCATCCACTGCCAATCTCGACAGTGCCATGTGGCCGAGAGACGCCAGTCATACCCTAAGCCACTTGGATTTAGGAATAATAAAATCCTTCGAGAGGTCGCTGTATCTCTCTGGCCGGTGGCTCCTCAAGTTCTGCCCTAGATGGCACCCTAGAGGGTACCACATTCGACAATTTGTCACCACGTCTCAGCTCCCAAAGCTTCTACAGCACTGGGAGTATTGCGTTCGACATTTTTCGGAGCACACTTTGTGTCACGCTGGAACCATGCCAGTGTATACGGATGGCTCCATGTCCCAGGAGTTAGTCGGTTTCCACGCCCTTATCCTCTCTGTTTGGTTGGTTTGGAGACCGAATATTAATCTTTAGCAACTCACAAAGCTCCCTAAATCTTCTCGGACCATTGGAATTTCCACGCACCCTGGTTCGCGGTAACGGTGACGCCACTGTTGCCGTAAGACCGATAGATGTCGAGATTACTTTTCTACTGGGAACACTCGCGGGACGCGAGTGTTATGATCACTTTCAATGGTTTGTATCCCTCTCAAAACCTATAACCACATTTACTTTTTCATCCCTATTGAAAAGATATGACCCCATTAAATTAATTCTTTTTTATTCCTAATGAAAACGTATGATCCATTTAAATGGTTTATATCCCTCTTAAAAACTATGATTACATTTAATTTTTATCCCTATTGAAAACATATGATCCCATTAAATTGTTTCTTTTTATTCTTATTGAAAACGTATGATTGCATTTAATTATTTCATTTTTTTTAGTCTTATTTAAAACGTATGATCTCACTAAATTGTTTTTTTTTAATTGTTAAAATTTCACTAATTTAATACACTTTTATGAAGTCTCGACCAAAGAATTGATTTTTTATGAAGAACATCTGAGCGCTTGATTAAAATATTTAAGCGCACAAACATTTTTATTCAAAGTAAAAATTATATGAAAACTTTTTCTAAACTTTATATTCAAATGTATAATAAAAAACATTATTTTTTTTTAGTTTTATAGATTTTCTTTCCCAGAATTTAATACTGAAATATTAATTTAATCAAATTTGCAATGATATTAGAAGGATAACTACGAGGGGCGGTCACTAAGTTTTGCAATTCGGATATAAGAAAACGAGATATGAGGAAAAGTGTTTTATTATTTTTCAATATAACTACCCTTGACTTCAATGCCCTTGCGCCACTTGTCCCTGAGGCTTCGAAGTCCCGACAACCAGAAATCTCCCGACTGCTGTTCAATCCACTCCTGGAGGGTGAGCTGGACATCTTCATCGTCCCCAAACCAGCGTCCACGCAGTGCAGCCTTGAGCTAGCGGAATAAAAAGTAGTCGCTAGGGGCCAGATCTCGACTGTACCCCCTCCGAACTTTAATGACGTTGAAGTCGATCATAGGGCGTGAGGTTTCGTGAGGTTTCTAGGGACCCAACGGTCAGAGACCTTGGTCATGGCCAAATTGTCGTGGATGATGTTGATAACACTTTCATGTGATATTCCAAGTTCTCGCTTGATTTCTTTGACCTTCACCCGTCGATTTTCGAGTATCCTCCTCTCCACACGGGCCACATTGTCCTCGTTGTTCACGTTTGACGGGCGTCCTGGACGGGGCTCATCTTCAAGGGACTCACGACCATGGCGAAACTCCCAATTCCAGCGAGCAATGATTGCATAGGAAGGGGCGGTGTCGGTGTACACTGCAACCATGCGTTCATGGATCTCTTTTGCATTCTTGCCTTCCTTGGTCAAAAATTTGATCACTGCGCGGTGCTCAACCTTCTCCATTGTTGAAAATTTGTGACTGACGATCTGCGATCAACTACTGCTTCTTAAATAGACGAGGCAGAAGCGTGCGGCTGCAGGTCCTGAGTTGTCATAACTTGTCCTAACACCCCCATAAACAACCATCCCCCTTCCTCTGTTTTGCCTTGCCGATTCGCAAAACTTATTGACCGCCCCTCGTAATTCTTTTTGTTTAAAATTACTTGTTATATAATTATCGTTATATGCAAGCGTCATTATTACTTCTTTGATGATTTATTAAATTCATAATGATAAAAGTACATAAATAAATATGCAATCACTATTTTTCCCCTCGTAATTAAAGAGAACTACCAACGAGGGTAACTAACGCAGAAAGTTTGTATCAAGAAATTCTATAAAGAAAGTGGCACTAGAGAAGGCAAACCTCAGATAGCGGGGCCGAGAGAGCCCACAATCCTTCAGACGTCAATCACAGCAATTTGCCCATATTATAGCTGACATCCTCTTGCGGGTGCAGTGGAAGGCCGCCGACCAATGATGAATGGACGAATGCTGGTTGGCGACTTTCCTGCGAAATTAGCCGCCGGCCAAGATGAGAAGCTTGTAAAGAAAGCGCCCAAAATATAAAATGACTAGAGAAATAAAGCGCAGATAGTGTCAATCTAGTTCAAGTGTGCCGGGGCCATAGGGCCATGAGGGTGGGCCACTTCACCAGATGCACCAGGTACCTGGTCTAAAAATCACCAAATTTTATTGCTTCGGATGTACTAACTGAAATAACTGATACTCTCTAAATTTATATATTACATTTTTCTATTTATAGTTGCATTACACACACATACACATACACACACGTGGGTGTATATAAAAACAATGTCCCAGCGCCGTCTAATTTGATGAGTTAAGCAAGCCACCATTATAAATTATAAGAAGTTCGCCCGTCCTCAAGTAATTCGATCTAGCAGAGATAAGCACACGAAAATTGAGCTATCTTTAAGGCCACTGAGGTGAACCGTCTTAATATTTAGACCCACTAAAGATAAGGACGGATAAATCCTCTAAAATTTACCAATAAAAAATAGTAAAATATTAAACTGATCTTGAGTTTATTCAGCCACGGAGATAAAAAGAAAGCTGGTGAATTTGGTTTTGGGAATTAAAAAAATGAAGGAAAAATGTTTCTAGGCTAATTATTATCTTAAGTATCCTTGTCCGAAAAAAAACCATTTAATAAAGATAGTTATCGAGGTGATTTTCGTATCTTGTTTCAGTCTAATATTTTCATAAATCTTAATTTATTTTTATGGTCCTTAGTCACGAATAGGGGCAGTATTTTAAATGTGTTATTCTCGGTGTTTAAATATACACAGTGTATATGCAAATAGTGTAATTTCTGTGTGCAAGATTGCCTTCTTAGTTTAAGTGACAACTCACTCATATTTTGCTCAACAGATGTCTCTCAAGGTGATTAAATTTAAAATATATACAACAGCGTTTTAGTTTGTTTTTTTTTCTATCTTTCTCTTATCAATAAGAGAAAGATATTCTAGACATTTTAAATAAGTTCTTGGATCACTCTATTTATGGGGCTTTTTCTTTATTTTACGACTTGAAATAACAATGTTAGCAAAATAATGAGTATTCTTGCATATTCAACGCCCCGGAGAGGAGAGACACCTCAGAGATATTAGCATACGCTGGGCTAAATTGGACACTAACGTCAGGCAGGAAAAACTGTTGCTCTACCCCTGCCCCCCCCAACGAAAAGAACATTTACATGTAAAACGAAACGCATGAATTCAATTTTTGTTTTTTACCTTTCTTCTCCCCATACGTCGATTGGCAGTACTGTTAGAGTAGTTGAACTATATAATATCGTTTTTTAGATCTCTCTTTCCCCATTGCGTCTTAAATTACCAAAGAAACTGTGAACTCCGATGCATAGTAAAGATAACATTATCCTAAATAGTTATTATACATAAGAAATTTTCCCATATTTTTTCTCATCATACGCGTATAACTTTTCCCTAAAGTTGCCCATACGCAACTAAATTTGAAGCGTCGATAGAAATAACTCAAAACCGAAAAAAAACCCACCTATTCAATTTGAGTAAAGATATTCGCGTGATTCTTTCTTCTTCGTGGACTTGAATCCTCCCTACCTCGTTCTTTATGGCATTGAACGTTCATTGGCCTTTCGATGATAAATTGGATTCCTTTATAACAAGGCGACCTAATCCATAAATCTCTTATTAAGAAATGAAAACTCTCGAACGAGATGATTCAATCATGTTCCGACGGCCCTGCGGTATATGTAGTTTTACTGACGTCTATTTCATTTTACACTTACAAATCACCTCATTTATTCAAACGAAGATATAATCTGCTAATGGTATTTCCATAATTTTACCCTTCTGTGAGCGGTTTATGTCTAAATAAAAACAGACGCATGCGCAGAAGACTGAGCGTAGGCCAGGTCAACCTTGCCTGCTTGTGCGGCCGCCGCCCTGATTGGTCCACGCCGGTGTCCTGCCGCCACACGCAATCCCCCGAGCGCGCTGCTGCCATGGAAACCTGTGACGTCATACAGATAGGTAGAATAAAGATATTTTCTGGAACGTTTTCATTTCATTAAGTTTTACACTACGATAGATAACAAATGTTTTTGCTTACGTCATTCTCAGTTTAATTAAGACAGATATTAATGTCCCGGGAGTCTCCTCATAAATTACAATGACAACTGCTCCCACTGTGATTATTACAGAAAGGTTTTTAATTGTAAGCATTGTTAATGAACATTTTTTCTTTCGTCCTACCGACTTATTACCACTACTAATATTCGTACTATTCCCATTAATACTACTAATAATTACGATAATATTTTAAACGAATACCCTCATAAATTCTAATCTGCCGACACTATATACGATAAAAGAATGTGAGCAATTTTCTAAATCATAAATATTAATCCTATTTTCTTCCTAACCCGTTTTCACTTGTATCAAGCATCGTCAGGGCTACATAAAAATAATGGATAACTGATTACAAATTATATGCAAAATTAGGAGAATAAGGAGCAATTCACATACACCTTGCAAGAAGCACTACATCTACCCCTTCAATAATCGAAACTGGATGAATTTTGATTTTTATATTGAGTTTCATCTCACTATGGTAAGTTGTATGGTAACTGCAGAAATATTAGCCGCACCATAAAAAACTGAATAATTAATTACTAGTTAAAATAATTAATCGCAGTTGTGAGACGGACTAATGCGAAGAGTTTTGTAGCCGTAGTTAAAATAGCATATTTCTGACTGGTTTGTTGTTCCTTTTTATCTCGGCGAATAACTTTCATCTAATTGACAAGTATGTGTGCTTATTGTCGAACTCCGCTTAACTGAAGGTTGTTCCGTCGCTGTGTGCGTGGCGGAATGTGTAAAGAGAAATATGTATTGTGTGGGCGTGCGTGCAGACATGTGTGGGATTAATTATATACTGAGAGTTGCACACGTGTATTTCGATGCTGTATATATTAAGTGGGAGGCAAGAAATGTATTTATATATATATATATATATATATATATATATATATATATATATATATATATATCAATTAAATCAACGCAAAAAGAAACTAAACATAACACAGGGTTTTTTCAAGAGCTGAAGAGCTACCTACCGTGATTGTGGTCATAATTAAAGTAAAAAGAATAAAATAAGAAATAAAAAACATGTTCAGAACACGATACATTATTGCTCCTGATACCAATAAATCCATTAACGATATTTGGGGAGCTTCTTAGTTTCGAGACCATTTATTAGAAAGTTGCCAAGGCAATTGAAAAAGTGAAAGCCTGTAGGAGAAAGGATTGGGTAATAAATACTCTACCAGTTCGATGCTAAATTGTTTAATTTCATCCTGTCACCTTTGATACATGTTCGTAATATTTTTTGTGTGTGTGTGTGTGTGTGTGTGTGTGTGTGTGAATTTACGAAACATATTAGATAACGCCTGATGTCGTTCACCGTTTGAGTCCGTGATCACTTTAGCTATTTATTATCTCACAAATGAAAATAATTCGATATTGAAGATAGGCTTCCTGGTGTTAATAGGTGATTGAGACCAAACACTAATTAATGATGGCCTAATCATTGGGCCTATCTTCTCCCTCTGTTTTAAGGAAGCTCCAATCACGCCCTGTTTAAGAAATAGGTAATTGTGATTCCTTGGTAACTTTAGAAATCGTGAAGCACATTTTGCTGCTCTTCATCCTGTTCCATTTTCAGCTACCGTGCAGGTAGATGGACATACTTAATTTGCTTGCACACACTTGCATGCTGTTGTTCGGTTATTTTCATCTACTACTTCCTTCACAATGGCGGTAGCTTTCGTTGCAGAACGAGGACAAGTCTCGGGGAGTTGCGTCCTACACGGGACCTAGAACACTAAATACTCGCATTTCCATGTACTTTCACGCGTTTTAACTTTCCTTAACTACAAGTCTTAAGGTACCGTTTTTCAAAAGTTTGGAGCCAAGATAGCCTCGTCGGTTTTCGCTCTATTAAATAAATAAAATGAGGTTATCTTTACTGAGTTTTTATTCGCATCTTTCCTGGACGTCCATGGCCTTTCAGCTCATCCCCAAAACCTCAGTAAATGAACGAACAACAATAAAACCGAAACAAATTGATATGCTTAATTAGTTGTTAGGATAGAATGGAATAGGTTAAGTTAGATTAGATTTTGCTTGGTTAGATTAGGCGAGGTTGGGTGACCTTAGATAAAGTTAGTTGCATGAGGTTTAGTTAGGTACAGCTAAGTTAGATTAAATTAACTTAGTATAGGTAAAGGTAGACTATGCTAGGTTAAATTATATTATGTTAGACTACCTTAGGCGAAGTTAGCGTAGTTTAGACTAAGCTTGACTAGTTTATGCTAGGCTAGATTAAGTTAAGTTTGACTAGCTGAATCTAGCTTAGGCTAGACTAATTTATTATAGATTAGATTATCTTAAGCTGGCTTAGGTTAGATTATGTTAAACTAGGTTAAGAAACGTTAGGTTAACTTAGGCTAGCTTAGGTTAGACAATGTTAAATTAGTTTAGGCTACGTTAGTTAACTTATACTGTTAGGTGTCGCTAAGTTAAGTCTTCTTAGGTTAGTGTGACGTTTTCGATCAATTTTGGAAGCTTACCCTTCCGGTTGATTATATAATGGCCGAAATTCCCGTTTCGTTTATTCCGTGAATGAAGGAAACTTGAAAGGGATGAAAAAACTCTAAAACATTGAATTGGGGGATTATTTTGAGCAAATATTGAACATCTCTTGGCATATAATTGAAATCTTTGTTTATAAATTTGAATGCAAATAAGTTATTGGCTGGTAGCCTCTCATCCAAGAAAGAAGACTAGTGAGATCGAGAGAATCTTCACTAGGTCTGGTGGGAGGGGGGAGGGAGAGGGGTCAGTGAAAGAATAAACTGGAGGGGGTGTAAATAATAATAAAGAAAGGCTTAAGAATGGGAAGATGTCTATGTATAGCAAATCTCGCCATCATTCAGTGCTGAGACCGGAAGGGGGCGTTAAAAGTCTACAGGAAGGGATTCGTACATAAGAACTTGGAACTTATAAGTAGGAACTAGAACCAACTGGGAACGTGAGGATTGGGGCGTGAGTTCGAATCCCATTAGAAAGATTTGAGCGTAGAGTGTAGCGTGTTCTTCTAGCGCACCAAATAGTAACCTCTTTTAGCTACTGGCCTACATACCTTCCAAATATTTTTACATTGTCTAACTTCACGACTTTAAGTCTTATTTGTAAAAATGTGCATGATAATTTTACAACACTAGTGATAATAATAACCAGTTTAGCGCAGGTACAAGCATAGTCCAAACTTTTGAGACTACTATATTTTTTCATATAAAAATTTAATAAGAACTAAAAAAAAAGTAAATAAAGTTGCTTTTTTTGTATGTTTGTATAATAATTCGAAGGCGAAATATACAAACATTTAGAGCCCGAACCCATTTTATTAATAAATACACTCAATGCACGCACTCAATATATGCCATGATGTCCTTGTTCTTTAGTCCTGCTTCAACACGTTTTGCCATGTTCGAGACAAAATTAGTGATGTCTTAACTGATATTTCTCCATTTTTGTTCACTAAGAATCCACAGCTGCTTACAATTGGATGGCTTCGGTTCATCAATTCTCTATTGGGTGCAAATTTGGCGAATTCCCTGGCCAAGGGTTCCAAAATTCGTTGTTATTTTCAGCCAAGAACTTTGTAGTTGCTTTAACTTTGTGTCAAGGTGCTCTATCATGCTGAAACATACAGTTGTCATCCTTAGATTAATCATAAACTGTTGTAAAGAGGCGATAATGAAGGACGTTTTTGGTATCATTTCCATTTCATTGGTGGGCGGTCTTAGGCAAAATTGTTAGTGATCCAGTTACCTGAGAAGCAGCCCCAGAGATGGAGTGTATTCGGAGGCTTCACCCTGGGCATGGCACAGGACTCGTGGAAGCGCTCCCCTTTTTCCCTTATAACGAAGGATCTTCCAGAAGCTCCAAACAAGCAAAAATGAACTTTATCATAGAATATCACTTTGCCCCATACTTTATATTCACTACAAAAGTAGAGCCTATCTGTATGGTTCTTCTTGGTGAGATGAGGCTTCTTCGCAGTCCTTCTCGACTTGAGACCTTTGTCAAAAGGTATTCACCTCACTTTGCTCGCTGAAGCGTTCATACCTGTTTTTTTTCAATCTTAAGCAAGAAGCTTGACACTAGAGGCAACCCGATCCTTGAGCTGTATCCTTATCAGGAGGTGATATTCGCGGTTATTTAAAGTTCTCGGGCGTCTAGAAGACTTCTTCAGAGGAGCGTAACCAATCATTTTAAAGTCAATGATCCTAAAGATGGTATTCTTTAATGCAATTACCTTTAGCAACTATCTCCTTGCATTTCACGTCACATTCAAACCTTTATTTTAACAAACATTACAAAATAGATTATAATTAAACATCATTCATTCAACCCATATTTTTCATCATTTTATCCTTTTGATCGATGCCAAAGCTCCACGGGCTGAGACTCACTTCCTACAGGAACAGGACTGGAGGCGCGATTTCGGATTAGCGAAGGAATGCAGTTTTTTCTTCTTATTTTTTTGAAATGTTGTCTTTTTAATAACTCTGTAATAATTGAAATATTAGAATAATTATTTCTTTCACGTAGATTTTAAAAATGGATGACAAAAATAAAAATATATATTAATCTCAAAACTTATGCCCATGACTGTATAGCCTCACTGTCCAGAATCCATGCCCTCGTCCTCTATACCCCCAAGACCTTGTAAGACTCCTCCCTCCCGGGGTCTCCCCATTTAAGTAGACCTTTCACCGTACTCATATGTGCCTGGTGACAGGTATCCGGCTGTCGTCCTCTCGTCATCACCTTGGCAACGGCCTCTTGAGTGCAATTACGCGCCGCGAACGTAAATAATTGCTCCCGTCGCGGACCAGGTGACTGTCGCTTAGGTCATTTGCCTCTTGGGCCTTTGCTCCTCTGTTTGCCTCTGCTTCACCCATTCTCAATAGGCCAGGAAACGGTGGTAAAACAGGTCATAAATTGTTATAGTACCTACAAGGTGTTTGTTTGTTTTTTTAGATCTATAAAAGAAAGGGGTTAAGTAAGGAAGTGAAAATCCCGCTGCAGATATTGAGGCTTTGGGGGCACGCATTCCTACAGATGTCAGCTGCTGCATTGTTCCCCAAGCTACATCTAAGACTCCTTTACACGTGCGACCTAGTAAAGCCGGGTCGTATCGCATAAGCATGATCTGATTATGGTTAAGTTCTAGGAATGATTCTGAATTATTCTAAAATTAGGACTGAAAAACGGGAATAAGGGGTGTTTATAAGATACAATAGAAAAATCATTAATTTGATTAGATATTGACAATAAAAATATATATATATATATCATTAAAATAAAAAAAATTACAATCGCATTTTTTTTATTGCCCTCCATCACGCGAACGCCCTCCCGCAAACTTCGTGAACCATAAGATATGACGTCACACCGATCAACCGTTAGGCAGTGCATAGAGTGAGTATGAGGATGGATGAGGTGAAACGGGACAGATGTAGGTCCTCGTCCTGAGAATTAAAAAATGAGCGCTTTTACAAGCTTGCGTTTAAGTGATGCATATAAAAGTCCTAATTTTTCCTCTATTTTTTACTCTATTTTTTACTCTAGTGGGGATATTTAAGAGTTTTGCGATGAAAGTGAAGTTAAGGGATATTTAAAATGTATGAAAGGAGAAAAAAGTCAAGTAACAAGGAGACAACCTTTGTGACAGGAGCTATGTTTAGTCAATACATTGAAATATTTATTCAAATAAATTGAGAAGTTTAGCCAATAAACCAAGGGGAGTTTAGTCAATAAATTGGAATAGTTAGTTGATAAATTTTGAGGTTTAATTAACTCCCCCAATAAAATAATTAGTTAATAAATTGAAAGTTGGTCAATAACGTAATAGGTTTATTGTATAGCCTGATAGGTTTCGTCAAAAAAATGTGCGGTTTAGTCATTAAATTGTGAAGTTCATCAAATAAAGTGAGAAGTTAAGTCAATAAATTGGGAAATTAGGTCAATAGAATCAGAGATCTTGTCAATAAGTATAGAGATGTTTAGTTAATAAATCAAGAAGTTAAGTCAATGAATGGAGAGATATAATCAATAGATTGAAGGCTTTCGTTAATACAATAGGGATTTGGGGCAAAATATAACAGGCTCAGTCAATAACATGAGAAGCTTAGTCAATAGCCTAAGAGGTTGGATTTAGTCAGTACATTGCGACGCTTAGTTAATAACATGGCAGTAAACGAGTCTTCTAAAAGGTTAATTAATAAATTGAATGATTTAGTTAATAACTTCAAAGATTTCTTCAATTATTTTAGATCTTTTGTCAAGAAATTAAGAGGCTTAGTTAATAAAGTGAGACGTTTAGATAATATAATCAATAAATAGAGAGGATTAGTCAACTAATTAAGAGGTTTAATCAATAACATGAGAGATTTAATTAATAAATTGAAAAATTAGGTAATAAAGTAGGCAATAAATTAAGGGTTTCGGTGATAAAAAATGTGTGGCAAAAATGAGACATTCAGGTGATAACAAAGCGTAGTTAATAAATTGAGACGTTCAGCTGATAACAACTGAAGTCAATAAATTGAGATGTTCAGCTGATAACAACTGAAGTCAATAAATTGAGATGTTCAGCTGATAACAACTGTAGTCAATAAATTGAGATGTTCAGGTGATAACAATTGTAGTCAATAAATTGAGATGTTCAGGTGATAACAATTGTAGTCAATAAATTGAGATGTTCAGGTGATAACAATTGTAGTCAATAAATTGAGATGTTCAGGGAGTAATAATTGCAGTCATTGAATCAAGATGTTCAGGTGATACCAATTGTAGTAAATGGATTTAGCCGTTCAGCTGATAACAACTGTAGTCAATAAATTGAGATGTTCAGCTGATAACAACTGTAGTCAATAAATTGAGATGTTCAGCTGATAACAACTGTAGTCAATAAATTGAGATGTTCAGCTGATAACAACTGTAGTCAATGAATTGAGATGTTCAGCTGATAACAACTGTAGTCAATAAATTGAGATGTTCAGCTGATAACAACTGTAGTCAATAAATTGAGATGTTCAGCTGATAACAACTGTAGTCAATAAATTGAGATGTTCAGCTGATAACAACTGAAGTCAATAAATTGAGATGTTCAGCTGATAACAACTGTAGTCAATAAATTGAGATGTTCAGCTGATAACAACTGAAGTCAATAAATTGAGATGTTCAGCTGATAACAACTGAAGTCAATAAATTGAGATGTTCAGCTGATAACAACTGTAGTCAATAAATTGAGATGTTCAGCTGATAACAACTGTAGTCAATAAATTGAGATGTTCAGCTGATAACAACTGAAGTCAATAAATTGAGATGTTCAGCTGATAACAACTGAAGTCAATAAATTGAGATGTTCAGCTGATAACAACTGTAGTCAATAAATTGAGATGTTCAGCTGATAACAACTGTAGTCAATAAATTGAGATGTTCAGCTGATAACAACTGAAGTCAATAAATTGAGATGTTCAGCTGATAACAACTGAAGTCAATAAATTGAGATGTTTAGCTGATAACAACTGAAGTCAATAAATTGAGATGTTCAGCTGATAACAACTGTAGTCAATAAATTGAGATGTTCAGCTGATAACAACTGAAGTCAATAAATTGAGATGTTCAGCTGATAACAACTGAAGTCAATAAATTGAGATGTTCAGCTGATAACAACTGTAGTCAATAAATTGAGATGTTCAGCTGATAACAACTGTAGTCAATAAAGAGATGTTCAGCTGATAACAACTGTAGTCAATAAATTGAGATGTTCACCTGATAACAACTGAAGTCAATAAATTGAGATGTTCAGCTGATAACAACTGAAGTCAATAAATTGAGATGTTCAGCTGATAACAACTGTAGTCAATAAATTGGGATGTTCAGGTGATAACAATTGTAGTCAATAAATTGAGATGTTCAGGTGATAACAATTGTAGTCAATAAATTGAGATGTTCAGGGAGTAATAATTGCAGTCATTGAATCAAGATGTTCAGGTGATACCAATTGTAGTAAATGGATTTAGCCGTGAGGCTGATAACAACTGTAGTCAAAAAAATTGAGATGTTCAGCTGATAACAACTGTAGTCAATAAATTGAGATGTTCAGCTGATAACAACTGTAGTCAATAAATTGAGATGTTCAGCTGATAACAACTGTAGTCAATGAATTGAGATGTTCAGCTGATAACAACTGTAGTCAATAAATTGAGATGTTCAGCTGATAACAACTGTAGTCAATAAATTGAGATGTTCAGCTGATAACAACTGTAGTCAATAAATTGAGATGTTCAGCTGATAACAACTGTAGTCAATAAATTGAGATGTTCAGCTGATAACAACTGAAGTCAATAAATTGAGATGTTCAGCTGATAACAACTGAAGTCAATAAATTGAGATGTTCAGCTGATAACAACTGTAGTCAATAAATTGAGATGTTCAGCTGATAACAACTGTAGTCAATAAATTGAGATGTTCAGCTGATAACAACTGAAGTCAATAAATTGAGATGTTCAGCTGATAACAACTGAAGTCAATAAATTGAGATGTTCAGCTGATAACAACTGTAGTCAATAAATTGAGATGTTCAGCTGATAACAACTGTAGTCAATAAATTGAGATGTTCAGCTGATAACAACTGAAGTCAATAAATTGAGATGTTCAGCTGATAACAACTGAAGTCAATAAATTGAGATGTTCAGCTGATAACAACTGTAGTCAATAAATTGAGATGTTCAGCTGATAACAACTGTAGTCAATAAATTGAGATGTTCAGCTGATAACAACTGAAGTCAATAAATTGAGATGTTCAGCTGATAACAACTGAAGTCAATAAATTGAGATGTTCAGCTGATAACAACTGAAGTCAATAAATTGAGATGTTCAGCTGATAACAACTGTAGTCAATAAATTGAGATGTTCAGCTGATAACAACTGAAGTCAATAAATTGAGATGTTCAGCTGATAACAACTGAAGTCAATAAATTGAGATGATCAGCTGATAACAACTGTAGTCAATAAATTGAGATGTTCAGCTGATAACAACTGTAGTCAATAAATTGAGATGTTCAGCTGATAACAACTGTAGTCAAAACATGAGATGTTCAGCTGATAACAACTGAAGTCAATAAATTGAGATGTTCAGCTGATAACAACTGAAGTCAATAAATTGAGATGTTCAGCTGATAACAACTGTAGTCAATAAATTGAGATGTTCAGCTGATAACAACTGTAGTCAATAAATTGAGATGTTCAGCTGATAACAACTGAAGTCAATAAATTGAGATGTTCAGCTGATAACAACTGAAGTCAATAAATTGAGATGTTCAGCAGATAACAACTGTAGTCAATAAATTGAGATGTTCAGCTGATAACAACTGTAGTCAATAAATTGAGATGTTCAGCTGATAACAACTGAAGTCAATAAATTGAGATGTTCAGCTGATAACAACTGAAGTCAATAAATTGAGATGTTCAGCTGATAACAACTGAAGTCAATAAATTGAGATGTTCAGCTGATAACAACTGTAGTCAATAAATTGAGATGTTCAGCTGATAACAACTGAAGTCAATAAATTGAGATGTTCAGCTGATAACAACTGAGGTCAATAAATTGAGATGTTCAGCTGATAACAACTGTAGTCAATAAATTGAGATGTTCAGCTGATAACAACTGAAGTCAATAAATTGAGATGTTCAGCTGATAACAACTGAAGTCAATAAATTGAGATGTTCAGCTAATAACAACTGTAGTCAATAAATTGAGATGTTCAGCTGATAACAACTGAAGTCAATAAATTGAGATGTTCAGCTGATAACAACTGTAGTCAATAAATTGAGATGTTCAGCTGATAACAACTGTAGTCAATAAATTGAGATGTTCAGCTGATAACAACTGAAGTCAATAAATTGAGATGTTCAGCTGATAACAACTGAAGTCAATAAATTGAGATGTTCAGCTGATAACAACTGAAGTCAATAAATTGAGATGTTCAGCTGATAACAACTGTAGTCAATAAATTGATATGTTCAGCTGATAACAACTGAAGTCAATAAATTGAGATGTTCAGCTGATAACAACTGAAGTCAATAAATTGAGATGTTCAGCTGATAACAACTGTAGTCAATAAATTGAGATGTTCAGCTGATAACAACTGTAGTCAATAAATTGAGATGTTCAGCTGATAACAACTGTAGTCAATAAATTGAGATGTTCAGCTGATAACAACTGAAGTCAATAAATTGAGATGTTCAGCTGATAACAACTGAAGTCAATAAATTGAGATGTTCAGCTGATAACAACTGTAGTCAATAAATTGAGATGTTCAGCTGATAACAACTGTGGTCAATAAATTGAGATGTTCAGCGGATAACAACTGAAGTCAATAAATTGAGATGTTCAGCTGATAACAACTGAAGTCAATAAATTGAGATGTTCAGCTGATAACAACTGTAGTCAATAAATTGAGATGTTCAGCTGATAACAACTGTAGTCAATAAATTGAGATGTTCAGCTGATAACAACTGAAGTCAATAAATTGAGATGTTCAGCTGATAACAACTGAAGTCAATAAATTGAGATGTTCAGCTGATAACAACTGAAGTCAATAAATTGAGATGTTCAGCTGATAACAACTGTAGTCAATAAATTGAGATGTTCAGCTGATAACAACTGAAGTCAATAAATTGAGATGTTCAGCTGATAACAACTGAAGTCAATAAATTGAGATGTTCAGCTGATAACAACTGTAGTCAATAAATTGAGATGTTCAGCTGATAACAACTGAAGTCAATAAATTGAGATGTTCAGCTGATAACAACTGAAGTCAATAAATTGAGATGTTCAGCTGATAACAACTGTAGTCAATAAATTGAGACGTTCAGCTGATAACAACTGAAGTCAATAAATTGAGACGTTCAGCTGATAACAACTGAAGTCAATAAATTGAGACTTTCAGGTGATAACAAAGCGTAGTTAATAAATTGAGACGTTCAGCTGATAACAACTGTAGTCAATAAATTGAGATGTTCAGCTGATAACAACTGTAGTCAATAAATTGAGATGTTCAGCTGATAACAACTGAAGTCAATAAATTGAGATGTTCAGCTGATAACAACTGAAGTCAATAAATTGAGATGTTCAGCTGATAACAACTGTAGTCAATAAATTAAGATGTTCAGCTGATAACAACTGAAGTCAATAAATTGAGATGTTCAGCTGATAACAACTGAAGTCAATAAATTGAGATGTTCAGCTGATAACAACTGTAGTCAATAAATTGAGATGTTCAGCTGATAACAACTGAAGTCAATAAATTGAGATGTTCAGCTGATAACAACTGAAGTCAATAAATTGAGATGTTCAGCTGATAACAACTGTAGTCAATAAATTGAGATGTTCAGCTGATAACAACTGAAGTCAATAAATTGAGATGTTCAGCTGATAACAACTGAAGTCAATAAATTGAGATGTTCAGCTGATAACAACTGAAGTCAATAAATTGAGACTTTCAGGTGATAACAAAGCGTAGTTAATAAATTGAGACGTTCAGCTGATAACAACTGAAGTCAATAAATTGAGATGTTCAGGTGATAACAAAGCGTAGTTAATAAATTGAGACGTTCAGCTGATAACAACTGAAGTCAATAAATTGAGATGTTCAGGTGATAACAATTGTAGTCAATAAATTGAGATGTTCAGGGAGTAATAATTGCAGTCATTGAATCAAGATGTTCAGGTGATACCAATTGTAGTAAATGGATTTAGCCGTTCAGCTGATAACAACTGTAGTCAATAAATTGAGACGTTCAGCTGATAACAACTGAAGTCAATAAATTGAGACGTTCAGCTGATAACAACTGAAGTCAAAAAATTGAGACGTTCAGCTGATAACAACTGAAGTCAATGAATTGAGACGTTCAGCTGATAACAACTGAAGTCAATAAATTGAGACGTTCAGCTGATAACAACTGAAGTCAATAAATTGAGACGTTCAGGTGATAACAAAGCGTAGTTAATAAATTGAGACGTTCAGCTGATAACAACTGAAGTCAATAAATTAAGATGTTCAGCTGATAACAACTGAAGTCAATAAATTGAGATGTTCAGGTGATAACAACTGAAGTCAATGAATTGAGACGTTCAGCTGATAATAACTGAAGTCAATAAATTGAGACGTTCAGCTGATAACAACTGAAGTCAATAAATTGAGACGTTCAGCTGATAATAACTAAAGTCAATAAATTGAGACGTTCAGCTGATAACAACTGAAGTCAATAAATTGAGACGTTCAGCTGATATCAACTGAAGTCAATAAATTGAGACGTTCAGCTGATAACAAAGCGTAGTTAATAAATTGAGACGTTCAGCTGATAACAACTGAAGTCAATAAATTGAGATGTTCAGGTGATAACAATTGTAGTCAATAAATTGAGATGTTCAGGGAGTAATAATTGCAGTCATTGAATCAAGATGTTCAGGTGATACCAATTGTAGTAAATGGATTTAGCCGTTCAGCTGATAACAACTGTAGTCAATAAATTGAGACGTTCAGCTGATAACAAGTGAAGTCAATAAATTGAGACGTTCAGCTGATAACAACTGAAGTCAATAAATTGAGACGTTCAGCTGATAACAACTGAAGTCAATAAATTGAGATGTTCAGCTGATAACAACTGAAGTCAATAAATTGAGATGTTCAGCTGATAACAACTGTAGTCAATAAATTGAGATGTTCAGCTGATAACAACTGAAGTCAATAAATTGTGATGTTCAGCTGATAACAACTGAAGTCAATAAATTGAGATGTTCAGCTGATAACAACTGTAGTCAATAAATTGAGATGTTCAGCTGATAACAACTGAAGTCAATAAATTGAGATGTTCAGCTGATAACAACTGAAGTCAATAAATTGAGATGTTCAGCTAATAACAACTGTAGTCAATAAATTGAGATGTTCAGCTGATAACAACTGAAGTCAATAAATTGAGATGTTCAGCTGATAACAACTGTAGTCAATAAATTGAGATGTTCAGCTGATAACAACTGTAGTCAATAAATTGAGCTGTTCAGCTGATAACAACTGAAGTCAATAAATTGAGATGTTCAGCTGATAACAACTGAAGTCAATAAATTGAGATGTTCAGCTGATAACAACTGAAGTCAATAAATTAAGATGTTCAGCTGATAACAACTGTAGTCAATAAATTGATATGTTCAGCTGATAACAACTGAAGTCAATAAATTGAGATGTTCAGCTGATAACAACTGAAGTCAATAAATTGAGATGTTCAGCTGATAACAACTGTAGTCAATAAATTGAGATGTTCAGCTGATAACAACTGTAGTCAATAAATTGAGATGTTCAGCTGATAAAAACTGTAGTCAATAAATTGAGATGTTCAGCTGATAACAACTGAAGTCAATAAATTGAGATGTTCAGCTGATAACAACTGATGTCAATAAATTGAGATGTTCAGCTGATAACAACTGTAGTCAATAAATTGAGATGTTCAGCTGATAACAACTGTGGTCAATAAATTGAGATGTTCAGCGGATAACAACTGAAGTCAATAAATTGAGATGTTCAGTTGATAACAACTGAAGTCAATAAATTGAGATGTTCAGCTGATAACAACTGTAGTCAATAAATTGAGATGTTCAGCTGATAACAACTGTAGTCAATAAATTGAGATGTTCAGCTGATAACAACTGAAGTCAATAAATTGAGATGTTCAGCTGATAACAACTGAAGTCAATAAATTGAGATGTTCAGCTGATAACAACTGAAGTCAATAAATTGAGATGTTCAGCTGATAACAACTGTAGTCAATAAATTGAGATGTTCAGCTGATAACAACTGAAGTCAATAAATTGAGATGTTCAGCTGATAACAACTGAAGTCAATAAATAGAGATGTTCAGCTGATAACAACTGTAGTCAATAAATTGAGATGTTCAGCTGATAACAACTGAAGTCAATAAATTGAGATGTTCAGCTGATAACAACTGAAGTCAATAAATTGAGATGTTCAGCTGATAACAACTGTAGTCAATAAATTGAGACGTTCAGCTGATAACAACTGAAGTCAATAAATTGAGACGTTCAGCTGATAACAACTGAAGTCAATAAATTGAGACTTTCAGGTGATAACAAAGCGTAGTTAATAAATTGAGACGTTCAGCTGATAACAACTGTAGTCAATAAATTGAGATGTTCAGCTGATAACAACTGTAGTCAATAAATTGAGATGTTCAGCTGATAACAACTGAAGTCAATAAATTAAGATGTTCAGCTGATAACAACTGAAGTCAATAAATTGAGATGTTCAGCTGATAACAACTGTAGTCAATAAATTAAGATGTTCAGCTGATAACAACTGAAGTCAATAAATTGAGATGTTCAGCTGATAACAACTGAAGTCAATAAATTGAGATGTTCAGCTGATAACAACTGTAGTCAATAAATTGAGATGTTCAGCTGATAACAACTGAAGTCAATAAATTGAGATGTTCAGCTGATAACAACTGAAGTCAATAAATTGAGATGTTCAGCTGATAACAACTGTAGTCAATAAATTGAGATGTTCAGCTGATAACAACTGAAGTCAATAAATTGAGATGTTCAGCTGATAACAACTGAAGTCAATAAATTGAGATGTTCAGCTGATAACAACTGAAGTCAATAAATTGAGACTTTCAGGTGATAACAAAGCGTAGTTAATAAATTGAGACGTTCAGCTGATAACAACTGAAGTCAATAAATTGAGATGTTCAGGTGATAACAAAGCGTAGTTAATAAATTGAGACGTTCAGCTGATAACAACTGAAGTCAATAAATTGAGATGTTCAGGTGATAACAATTGTAGTCAATAAATTGAGATGTTCAGGGAGTAATAATTGCAGTCATTGAATCAAGATGTTCAGGTGATACCAATTGTAGTAAATGGATTTAGCCGTTCAGCTGATAACAACTGTAGTCAATAAATTGAGACGTTCAGCTGATAACAACTGAAGTCAATAAATTGAGACGTTCAGCTGATAACAACTGAAGTCAATAAATTGAGACGTTCAGCTGATAACAACTGAAGTCAATGAATTGAGACGTTCAGCTGATAACAACTGAAGTCAATAAATTGAGACGTTCAGCTGATAACAACTGAAGTCAATAAATTGAGACGTTCAGGTGATAACAAAGCGTAGTTAATAAATTGAGACGTTCAGCTGATAACAACTGAAGTCAATAAATTAAGATGTTCAGCTGATAACAACTGAAGTCAATAAATTGAGATGTTCAGGTGATAACAAATGAAGTCAATGAATTGAGACGTTCAGCTGATAATAACTGAAGTCAATAAATTGAGACGTTCAGCTGATAACAACTGAAGTCAATAAATTGAGACGTTCAGCTGATAATAAATGAAGTCAATAAATTGAGACGTTCAGCTGATAACAACTGAAGTCAATAAATTGAGACGTTCAGCTGATATCAACTGAAGTCAATAAATTGAGACGTTCAGCTGATAACAAAGCGTAGTTAATAAATTGAGACGTTCAGCTGATAACAACTGAAGTCAATAAATTGAGATGTTCAGGTGATAACAATTGTAGTCAATAAATTGAGATGTTCAGGGAGTAATAATTGCAGTCATTGAATCAAGATGTTCAGGTGATACCAATTGTAGTAAATGGATTTAGCCGTTCAGCTGATAACAACTGTAGTCAATAAATTGAGACGTTCAGCTGATAACAAGTGAAGTCAATAAATTGAGACGTTCAGCTGATAACAACTGAAGTCAATAAATTGAGACGTTCAGCTGATAACAACTGAAGTCTATAAATTGAGACGTTCAGCTGATAACAACTGAAGTCAATAAATTGAGACGTTCAGCTGATAACAACTGAAGTCAATGAATTGAGACGTTCAGCTGATAACAAAGCGTAGTTAATAAATTGAGACGTTCAGCTGATAACAACTGAAGTCAATAAATTGAGATGTTCAGCTGATAACAACTGAAGTCAATAAATTGAGACGTTCAGCTGATAAAAACTGAAGTCAATAAATTGAGACGTTCAGCTGATAACAACTAAAGTCAATGAATTGAGACGTTCAGCTGATAACAACTGAAGTCAATAAATTGAGACGTTCAGCTGATAACAACTGAAGTCAATAAATTGAGACGTTCAGCTGATAACAACTGAAGTCAATAAATTGAGACGTTCAGCTGATAACAACAGAAGGTCAATAAATTGAGACGTTCAGCTGATAACAACTGAAGTCAATAAATTGAGACGTTCAGCTGATAACAACTGAAGTCAATAAATTGAGACGTTCAGCTGATAACAACTGAAGTCAATAAATTGAGACGTTCAGCTGATAACAACTGAAGTCAATAAATTGAGACGTTCAGCTGATAACAACTGAAGTCAATGAATTGAGACGTTCAGCTGATAACAACTGAAGTCAATAGATTGAGACGTTCAGCTGATAACAACTGAAGTCAATAAATTGAGACGTTCAGCTGATAACAACTAAAGTTAATAAATTGAGACGTTCAGCTGATAACAACTGAAGTCAATAAATTGAGACGTTCAGCTGATAACAACTGAAGTCAATAAATTGAGACGTTCAGCTGATAACAACTGAAGTCAATAAATTGAGACGTTCAGCTGATAACAACTGAAGTCAATAAATTGAGACGTTCAGCTGATAACAACTGAAGTCAATAAATTGAGACGTTCAGGTGATAACAAAGCGTGGTTAATAAATTGAGACGTTCAGCTGATAACAACTTAAGTCAATAAATTGAGACGTTCAGCTGATAACAACTGAAGTCAATAAATTGAGACGTTCAGCTGATAACAACTGAAGTCAATAAATTGAGACGTTCAGCTGATAACAACTGAAGTCAATAAATTGAGACGTTCAGCTGATAACAACTGAAGTCAATAAATTGAGACGTTCAGCTGATAACAACTGAAGTCAATGAATTGAGACGTTCAGCTGATAACAAAGCGTAGTTAATAAATTGAGACGTTCAGCTGATAACAACTGAAGTCAATAAATTGAGATGTTCAGGTGATAACAATTGTAGTCAATAAATTGAGATGTTCAGGGAGTAATAATTGCAGTCATTGAATCAAGATGTTCAGGTGATACCAATTGTAGTAAATGGATTTAGCCGTTCAGCTGATAACAACTGTAGTCAATAAATTGAGACGTTCAGCTGATAACAACTGAAGTCAGTAAATTGAGACGTTCAGCGTATAACAACTGAAGTCAATAAATTGAGACCTTCAGCTGATAACAACTGAAGTCAATGAATTGAGACGTTCAGCTGATAACAAATGAAGTCAATAAATTGAGACGTTCAGCTGATAACAACTGAAGTCAATAAATTGAGACGTTCAGGTGATAACAAAGCGTAGTTAATAAATTGAGACGTTCAGCTGATAACAACTGAAGTCAATAAATTGAGATGTTCAGCTGATAACAACTGAAGTCAATAAATTGAGATGTTCAGGGGATAACAATTGTAGTCAATAAATTGAGATGTTCAGGGAGTAATAATTGCAGTCATTGAATCAAGATGTTCAGGTGATACCAATTGTAGTAAATGGATTTAGCCGTTCAGCTTATAACAACTGTAGTCAATAAATTGAGAGGTTCAGCTGATAACAACTGAAGTCAATAAATTGAGACGTTCAGCTGATAACAACTGAAGTCAATGAATTGAGACGTTCAGCTGATAACAACTGAAGTCAATAAATTGAGACGTTCAGCTGATAACAACTGAAGTCAATAAATTTAGACGTTCAGGTGATAACAAAGCGTAGTTAATAAATTGAGACGTTCAGCTGATAACAACTGAAGTCAATAAATTGAGATGTTCAGGTGATAACAAAGCGTAGTTAATAAATTGAGACGTTCAGCTGATAACAACTGAAGTCAATAAATTGAGATGTTCAGGTGATAACAATTGTAGTCAATAAATTGAGATGTTCAGGGAGTAATAATTGCAGTCATTGAATCAAGATGTTCAGGTGATACCAATTGTAGTAAATGGATTTAGCCGTTCAGCTGATAACAACTGTAGTCAATAAATTGAGACGTTCAGCTGATAACAACTGAAGTCAATAAATTGAGACGTTCAGCTGATAACAACTGAAGTCAATAAATTGAGACGTTCAGCTGATAACAACTGAAGTCAATGAATTGAGACGTTCAGCTGATAACAACTGAAGTCAATAAATTGAGACGTTCAGCTGATAACAACTGAAGTCAATAAATTGAGACGTTCAGGTGATAACAAAGCGTAGTTAATAAATTAAGACGTTCAGCTGATAACAACTGAAGTCAATAAATTAAGATGTTCAGCTGATAACAACTGAAGTCAATAAATTGAGATGTTCAGGTGATAACAACTGAAGTCAATGAATTGAGACGTTCAGCTGATAATAACTGAAGTCAATAAATTGAGACGTTCAGCTGATAACAACTGAAGTCAATAAATTGAGACGTTCAGCTGATAATAACTGAAGTCAATAAATTGAGACGTTCAGCTGATAACAACTGAAGTCAATAAATTGAGACGTTCAGCTGATAACAACTGAAGTCAATAAATTGAGACGTTCAGCTGATAACAAAGCGTAGTTAATAAATTGAGACGTTCAGCTGATAACAACTGAAGTCAATAAATTGAGATGTTCAGGTGATAAGAATTGTAGTCAATAAATTGAGATGTTCAGGGAGTAATAATTGCAGTCATTGAATCAAGATGTTCAGGTGATACCAATTGTAGTAAATGGATTTAGCCGTTCAGCTGATAACAACTGTAGTCAATAAATTGAGACGTTCAGCTGATAACAAGTGAAGTCAATAAATTGAGACGTTCAGCTGATAACAACTGAAGTCAATAAATTGAGACGTTCAGCTGATAACAACTGAAGTCAATAAATTGAGACGTTCAGCTGATAACAACTGAAGTCAATAAATTGAGACGTTCAGCTGATAACAACTGAAGTCAATGAATTGAGACGTTCAGCTGATAACAAAGCGTAGTTAATAAATTGAGACGTTCAGCTGATAACAACTGAAGTCAATAAATTGAGATGTTCAGCTGATAACAACTGAAGTCAATAAATTGAGACGTTCAGCTGATAACAACTGAAGTCAATAAATTGAGACGTTCAGCTGATAACAACTAAAGTCAATGAATTGAGACGTTCAGCTGATAACAACTGAAGTCAATAAATTGAGACGTTCAGCTGATAACAACTGAAGTCAATAAATTGAGACGTTCAGCTGATAACAACTGAAGTCAATAAATTGAGA
The DNA here is from genome assembly GCA_963969495.1 of Ceratothoa steindachneri. Classification (NCBI taxonomy): domain Eukaryota; kingdom Metazoa; phylum Arthropoda; class Malacostraca; order Isopoda; family Cymothoidae; genus Ceratothoa; species Ceratothoa steindachneri. The sequence goes on from OZ018319.1 coordinate 218,160,117, forward strand.
CGTTCAGCTGATAACAACTGAAGTCAATAAATTGAGACGTTCAGCTGATAACAACTGAAGTCAATAAATTGAGACGTTCAGCTGATAACAACTGAAGTCAATAAATTGAGACGTTTAGCTGATAACAACTGAAGTCAATAAATTGAGACGTTCAGCTGATAACAACTGAAGTCAATAAATTGAGACGTTCAGCTGATAACAACTGAAGTCAATGAATTGAGACGTTCAGCTGATAACAACTGAAGTCAATAAATTGAGACGTTCAGCTGATAACAACTGAAGTCAATAAATTGAGACGTTCAGCTGATAACAACTGAAGTTAATAAATTGAGACGTTCAGCTGATAACAACTGAAGTCAATAAATTGAGACGTTCAGCTGATAACAACTGAAGTCAATAAATTGAGACGTTCAGCTGATAACAACTGAAGTCAATAAATTGAGACGTTCAGCTGATAACAACTGAAGTCAATAAATTGAGACGTTCAGCTGATAACAACTGAAGTCAATAAATTGAGACGTTCAGCTGATAACAACTGAAGTCAATGAATTGAGACGTTCAGCTGATAACAACTGAAGTCAATAAATTGAGACGTTCAGCTGATAACAACTGAAGTCAATAAATTGAGACGTTCAGCTGATAACAACTGAAGTCAATAAATTGAGACGTTCAGCTGATAACAACTGAAGTCAATAAATTGAGACGTTCAGCTGATAACAACTGAAGTCAATAAATTGAGACGTTCAGCTGATAACAACTGAAGTCAATGAATTGAGACGTTCAGCTGATAACAAAGCGTAGTTAATAAATTGAGACGTTCAGCTGATAACAACTGAAGTCAATAAATTGAGATGTTCAGGTGATAACAATTGTAGTCAATAAATTGAGATGTTCAGGGAGTAATAATTGCAGTCATTGAATCAAGATGTTCAGGTGATACCAATTGTAGTAAATGGATTTAGCCGTTTAGCTGATAACAACTGTAGTCAATAAATTGAGACGTTCAGCTGATAACAACTGAAGTCAATAAATTGAGACGTTCAGCGTATAACAACTGAAGTCAATAAATTGAGACCTTCAGCTGATAACAACTGAAGTCAATGAATTGAGACGTTCAGCTGATAACAACTGAAGTCAATAAATTGAGACGTTCAGCTGATAACAACTGAAGTCAATAAATTGAGACGTTCAGGTGATAACAAAGCGTAGTTAATAAATTGAGACGTTCAGCTGATAACAACTGAAGTCAATAAATTGAGATGTTCAGCTGATAACAACTGAAGTCAATAAATTGAGATGTTCAGGGGATAACAATTGTAGTCAATAAATTGAGATGTTCAGGGAGTAATAATTGCAGTCATTGAATCAAGATGTTCAGGTGATACCAATTGTAGTAAATGGATTTAGCCGTTCAGCTTATAACAACTGTAGTCAATAAATTGAGAGGTTCAGCTGATAACAACTGAAGTCAATAAATTGAGACGTTCAGCTGATAACAACTGAAGTCAATGAATTGAGACGTTCAGCTGATAACAACTGAAGTCAATAAATTGAGACGTTCAGCTGATAACAACTGAAGTCAATAAATTTAGACGTTCAGGTGATAACAAAGCGTAGTTAATAAATTGAGACGTTCAGCTGATAACAACTGAAGTCAATAAATTGAGATGTTCAGGTGATAACAAAGCGTAGTTAATAAATTGAGACGTTCAGCTGATAACAACTGAAGTCAATAAATTGAGATGTTCAGGTGATAACAATTGTAGTCAGTAAATTGAGATGTTCAGGGAGTAATAATTGCAGTCATTGAATCAAGATGTTCAGGTGATACCAATTGTAGTAAATGGATTTAGCCGTTCAGCTGATAACAACTGTAGTCAATAAATTGAGACGTTCAGCTGATAACAACTGAAGTCAATAAATTGAGACGTTCAGCTGATAACAACTGAAGTTAATAAATTGAGACGTTCAGCTGATAACAACTGAAGTCAATGAATTGAGACGTTCAGCTGATAACAACTGAAGTCAATAAATTGAGACGTTCAGCTGATAACAACTGAAGTCAATAAATTGAGACGTTCAGGTGATAACAAAGCGTAGTTAATAAATTGAGACGTTCAGCTGATAACAACTGAAGTCAATAAATTAAGATGTTCAGCTGATAACAACTGAAGTCAATAAATTGAGATGTTCAGGTGATAACAATTGTAGTCAATAAATTGAGATGTTCAGGGAGTAATAATTGCAGTCATTGAATCAAGATGTTCAGGTGATACCAATTGTAGTAAATGGATTTAGCCGTTCAGCTTATAACAACTGTAGTCAATAAATTGAGACGTTCAGCTGATAACAACTGAAGTCAATAAATTGAGACGTTCAGCTGATAACAACTGAAGTTTAATGAATTGAGACGTTCAGCTGATAACAACTGAAGTCAATAAATTGAGACGTTCAGCTGATAACAACTGAAGTCAATAAATTGAGACGTTCAGGTGATAACAAAGCGTAGTTAATAAATTGAGACGTTCAGCTGATAACAACTGAAGTCAATAAATTGAGATGTTCAGGTGATAACAAAGCGTAGTTAATAAATTGAGACGTTCAGCTGATAACAACTGAAGTCAATAAATTGAGATGTTCAGGTGATAACAATTGTAGTCAATAAATTGAGATGTTCAGGGAGTAATAATTGCAGTCATTGAATCAAGATGTTCAGGTGATACCAATTGTAGTAAATGGATTTAGCCGTTCAGCTGATAACAACTGTAGTCAATAAATTAAGACGTTCAGCTGATAACAACTGAAGTCAATAAATTGAGACGTTCAGCTGATAACAACTGAAGTCAATAAATTGAGACGTTCAGCTGATGACAACTGAAGTCAATGAATTGAGACGTTCAGCTGATAACAACTGAAGTCAATAAATTGAGACGTTCAGCTGATAACAACTGAAGTCAATAAATTGAGACGTTCAGGTGATAACAAAGCGTAGTTAATAAATTGAGACGTTCAGCTGATAACAACTGAAGTCAATAAATTGAGATGTTCAGCTGATAACAACTGAAGTCAATAAATTGAGATGTTCAGGTGATAACAATTGTAGTCAATAAATTGAGATGTTCAGGGAGTAATAATTGCAGTCATTGAATCAAGATGTTCAGGTGATACCAATTGTAGTAAATGGATTTAGCCGTTCAGCTTATAACAACTGTAGTCAATAAATTGAGATGTTCAGCTGATAACAACTGAAGTCAATAAATTGAGACGTTCAGCTGATAACAACTGAAGTCAATAAATTGAGACGTTCAGGTGATAACAATTGTAGTCAATAAATTGAGATGTTCAGGGAGTAATAATCGCAGTCATTGAATCAAGATGTTCAGGTGATACCAATTGTAGTAAATGGATTTAGCCGTTCAGCTGATAACAACTGTAGTCAATAAATTGAGACGTTCAGCTGATAACAACTGAAGTCAATAAATTGAGACGTTCAGCTGATAACAACTGAAGTCAATAAATTGAGACGTTCAGCTGATAACAACTGAAGTCAATGAATTGAGACGTTCAGCTGATAACAACTGAAGTCAATAAATTGAGATGTTCAGGTGATAACAATTGTAGTCAATAAATTGAGATGTTCAGGGCTTAATAATTGCAGTCATTGAATCAAGATGTTCAGGTGATACCAATTGTAGTAAATGGATTTAGCCGTTCAGCTGATAACAACTGTAGTCAATAAATTGAGACGTTCAGCTGATAAAACTGAAGTCAATAAATTGAGACGTTCAGCTGATAACAACTGAAGTCAATAAATTGAGACGTTCAGCTGATAACAACTGAAGTCAATGAATTGAGACGTTCAGCTGATAACAACTGAAGTCAATAAATTGAGACGTTCAGCTGATAACAACTGAAGTCAATAAATTGAGACGTTCAGGTGATAACAAAGCGTAGTTAATAAATTGAGACGTTCAGCTGATAACAACTGAAGTCAATAAATTGAGATGTTCAGCTGATAACAACTGAAGTCAATAAATTGAGATGTTCAGGTGATAACAATTGTAGTCAATAAATTGAGATGTTCAGGGAGTAATAATTGCAGTCATTGAATCAAGATGTTCAGGTGATACCAATTGTAGTAAATGGATTTAGCCGTTCAGCTTATAGCAACTGTAGTCAATAAATTGAGATGTTCAGCTGATAACAACTGAAGGCAATAAATTGAGACGTTCAGCTGATAACAACTGAAGTCAATAAATTGAGACGTTCAGGTGATAACAATTGTAGTCAATAAATTGAGATGTTCAGGGAGTAATAATTGCAGTCATTGAATCAAGATGTTCACGTGATACCAATTGTAGTAAATGGATTTAGCCGTTCAGCTAAAAACAACTGTAGTCAATAAATTGAGACGTTCAGCTGATAACAACTGAAGTCAATAAATTGAGACGTTCAGCTGATAACAACTGAAGTCAATAAATTGAGACGTTCAGCTGATAACAACTGAAGTCAATGAATTGAGACGTTCAGCTGATAACAACTGAAGTCAATAAATTGAGACGTTCAGCTGATAACAACTGAAGTCAATAAATTGAGACGTTCAGGTGATAACAAAGCGTAGTTAATAAATTGAGACGTTCAGCTGATAACAACTGAAGTCAATAAATTGAGATGTTCAGCTGATAACAACTGAAGTCAATAAATTGAGATGTTCAGGTGATAACAATTGTAGTCAATAAATTGAGATGTTCAGGGAGTAATAATTGCAGTCATTGAATCAAGATGTTCAGGTGATACCAATTGTAGTAAATGGATTTAGCCGTTCAGCTGATAACAACTGTAGTCAATAAATTGAGATGTTCAGCTGATAACAACTGAAGTCAATAAATTGAGACGTTCAGCTGATAACAACTGAAGTCAATAAATTGAGACGTTCAGGTGATAACAATTGTAGTCAATAAATTGAGATGTTCAGGGAGTAATAATTGCAGTCATTGAATCAAGATGTTCAGGTGATACCAATTGTAGTAAATGGATTTAGCCGTTCAGCTGATAACAACTGTAGTCAATAAATTGAGACGTTCAGCTGATAACAACTGAAGTCAATAAATTGAGACGTTCAGCTGATAACAACTGAAGTCAATAAATTGAGACGTTCAGCTGATAACAACTGAAGTCAATAAATTGAGATGTTCAGGGAGTAATAATTGCAGTCATTGAATCAAGATGTTCAGGTGATACCAATTGTAGTAAATAGATTTAGCCGTTCAGCTGATAACAACTGTAGTCAATAAATTGAGACGTTCAGCTGATAACAACTGAAGTCAATAAATTGAGACGTTCAGCTGATAACAACTGAAGTCAATAAATTGAGACGTTCAGGTGATAACAATTGTAGTCAATAAATTGAGATGTTCAGGGAGTAATAATTGCAGTCATTGAATCAAGATGTTCAGGTGATACCAATTGTAGTAAATGGATTTAGCCGTTCAGCTGATAACAACTGTAGTCAATAAATTGAGATGTTCAGCTGATAACAACTGAAGTCAATAAATTGAGACGTTCAGCTGATAACAACTGAAGTCAATAAATTGAGGCGTTCAGGTGATAACAATTGTAGTCAATAAATTGAGATGTTCAGGGAGTAATAATTGCAGTCATTGAATCAAGATGTTCAGGTGATACCAATTGTAGTAAATGGATTTAGCCGTTCAGCTGATAAAAACTGTAGTCAATAAATTGAGACGTTCAGCTGATAACAACTGAAGTCAATAAATTGAGACGTTCAGCTGATAACAACTGAAGTCAATAAATTGAGACGTTCAGCTGATAACAACTGAAATCAATAAATTGAGACGTTCAGCTGATAACAACTGAAGTCAATAAATTGAGACGTTCAGCTGATAACAACTGAAGTCAATAAATTGAGACGTTCAGGTGATAACAAAGCGTAGTTAATAAATTGAGACGTTCAGCTGATAACAACTGAAGTCAATAAATTGAGATGTTCAGCTGATAACAACTGAAGTCAATAAATTGAGATGTTCAGGTGATAACAATTGTAGTCAATAAATTGAGATGTTCAGGGAGTAATAATTGCAGTCATTGAATCAAGATGTTCAGGTGATACCAATTGTAGTAAATGGATTTAGCCGTTCAGCAGATAACAACTGTAGTCAATAAATTGCGATGTTTAGCTGATAACAACTGAAGTCAATAAATTGAGACGTTCAGCTGATAACAACTGAAGTCAATAAATTGAGACGTTCAGGTGATAACAATTGTAGTCAATAAATTGAGATGTTCAGGGAGTAATAATTGCAGTCATTGAATCAAGATGTTCAGGTGATACCAATTGTAGTAAATGGATTTAGCCGTTCAGCTAAAAACAACTGTAGTCAATAAATTGAGACGTTCAGCTGATAACAACTGAAGTCAATAAATTGAGACGTTCAGCTGATAACAACTGAAGTCAATAAATTGAGACGTTCAGGTGATAACAAAGCGTAGTTAATAAATTGAGACGTTCAGGTGATAACAAAGCGTAGTTAATAAATTGAGACGTTCAGCTGATAACAACTGAAGTCAATAAATTGAGACGTTCAGCTGATAACAACTGAAGTCAATAAATTGAGACGTTCAGGTGATAACAAAGCGTAGTTAATAAATTGAGACGTTCAGCTGATAACAACTGAAGTCAATAAATTGAGATGTTCAGCTGATAACAACTGAAGTCAATAAATTGAGATGTTCGGGTGATAACAATTGTAGTCAATAAATTGAGATGTTCAGGGAGTAATAATTGCAGTCATTGAATCAAGATGTTCAGGTGATACCAATTGTAGTAGATGGATTTAGCTGTTCAGCTGATAACAACTGTAGTCAATAAATTGATATGTTCAGCTGATAACAACTGAAGTCAATAAATTGAGACGTTCAGCTGATAACAACTGAAGTCAATAAATTGAGACGTTCAGCTGATAACAATTGTAGTCAATAAATTGAGATGTTCAGGGAGTAATAATTGCAGTCATTGAATCAAGATGTTCAGGTGATACCAATTGTAGTAAATGGATTTAGCCGTTCAGCTGATAACAACTGTAGTCAATAAATTAAGACGTTCAGCTGATAACAACTGAAGTCAATAAATTGAGACGTTCAGCTGATAACAACTGAAGTCAATAAATTGAGACGTTCAGGTGATAACAAAGCGTAGTTAATAAATTGAGACGTTCAGCTGATAACAACTGAAGTCAATAAATTAAGACGTTCAGCTGATAACAACTGAAGTCAATAAATTGAGACGTTCAGGTGATAACAAAGCGTAGTTAATAAATTGAGACGTTCAGCTGATAACAACTGAAGTCAATAAATTGAGACGTTCAGCTGATAACAACTGAAGTCAATAAATTGAGATGTTCAGGTGATAACAAAGCGTAGTTAATAAAAAGAGACGTTCAGCTGATAACAACTAAAGTCAATAAATTGAGATGTTCAGCTGATAACAACTGAAGTCAATAAATTGAGATGTTCAGGTGATAACAATTGTAGTCAATAAATTGAGATGTTCAGGGAGTAATAATTGCAGTCATTGAATCAAGATGTTCAGGTGATACCAATTGTAGTAAATGGATTTAGCCGTTCAGCTGATAACAACTGTAGTCAATAAATTGAGATGTTCAGCTGATAACAACTGAAGTCAATAAATTGAGACGTTCAGCTGATAACAACTGAAGTCAATAAATTGAGACGTTCAGGTGATAAAAATTGTAGTCAATAAATTGAGATGTTCAGGGAGTAATAATTGCAGTCATTGAATTAAGATGTTCAGGTGATACCAATTGTAGTAAATGGATTTAGCCGTTCAGCTGATAACAACTGTAGTCAATAAATTGAGATGTTCAGCTGATAACAACTGAAGTCAATAAATTGAGACGTTCAGCTGATAACAACTGAAGTCAATAAATTGAGACGTTCAGGTGATAACAATTGTAGTCAATAAATTGAGATGTTCAGGGAGTAATAATTGCAGTCATTGAATTAAGATGTTCAGGTGATACCAATTGTAGTAAATGGATTTAGCCGTTCAGCTGATAACAACTGTAGTCAATAAATTGAGACGTTCAGCTGATAACAACTGAAGTCAATAAATTGAGACGTTCAGCTGATAACAACTGAAGTCAATAAATTGAGACGTTCAGGTGATAACAAAGCGTAGTTAATAAATTGAGACGTTCAGCTAAAAACAACTGAAGTCAATAAATTGAGACGTTCAGCTGATAACAACTGAAGTCAATAAATTAAGACGTTCAGGTGATAACAAAGCGTAGTTAATAAATTGAGACGTTCAGCTGATAACAACTGAAGTCAATAAATTGAGACGTTCAGCTGATAACAACTGAAGTCAATATATTGAGATGTTCAGGTGATAACAATTGTAGTCAATAAATTGAGATGTTCAGGGAGTAATAATTGCAGTCATTGAATCAAGATGTTCAGGTGATACCAATTGTAGTAAATGGATTTAGCCGTTCAGCTGATAACAACTGTAGTCAATAAATTGAGATGTTCAGCTGATAACAACTGAAGTCAATAAATTGAGACGTTCAGCTGATAACAACTGAAGTCAATAAATTGAGACGTTCAGCTGATAACAACTGAAATCAATAAATTGAGACGTTCAGCTGATAACAACTGAAGTCAATAAATTGAGACGTTCAGCTGATAACAACTGAAGTCAATAAATTGAGACGTTCAGGTGATAACAAAGCGTAGTTAATAAATTGAGACGTTCAGCTGATAACAACTGAAGTCAATAAATTGAGATGTTCAGCTGATAACAACTGAAGTCAATAAATTGAGATGTTCAGGTGATAACAATTGTAGTCAATAAATTGAGATGTTCAGGGAGTAATAATTGCAGTCATTGAATTAAGATGTTCAGGTGATACCAATTGTAGTAAATGGATTTAGCCGTTCAGCTGATAACAACTGTAGTCAATAAATTGAGACGTTCAGCTGATAACAACTGAAGTCAATAAATTGAGACGTTCAGCTGATAACAAATGAAGTCAATAAATTGAGACGTTCAGGTGATAACAAAGCGTAGTTAATAAATTGAGACGTTCAGCTGATAACAACTGAAGTCAATAAATTGAGACGTTCAGCTGATAATAACTGAAGTCAATAAATTGAGATGTTCAGGTGATAACAAAGCGTAGTTAATAAATTGAGACGTTCAGCTGATAACAACTGAAGTCAATAAATTGAGATGTTCAGCTGATAACAACTGAAGTCAATAAATTGAGATGTTCAGGTGATAACAATTGTAGTCAATAAATTGAGATGTTCAGGGAGTAATAATTGCAGTCATTGAATCAAGATATTCAGGTGATACCAATTGTAGTAAATGGATTTAGCCGTTCAGCTGATAACAACTGTAGTCAATAAATTGAGATGTTCAGCTGATAACAACTGAAGTCAATAAATTGAGACGTTCAGCTGATAAAACTAAAGTCAATAAATTGAGACGTTCAGCTGATAACAACTGAAGTCAATAAATTGAGACGTTCAGCTGATAACAACTGAAGTCAATGAATTGAGACGTTCAGCTGATAACAACTGAAGTGAATAAATTGAGACGTTCAACTGATAACAACTGAAGTCAATAAATTGAGACGTTCAGGTGATAACAAAGCGTAGTTAATAAATTGAGACGTTCAGCTGATAACAACTGAAGTCAATAAATTGAGATGTTCAGCTGATAACAACTGAAGTCAATAAATTGAGATGTTCAGGTGATAACAATTGTAGTCAATAAATTGAGATGTTCAGGGAGTAATAATTGCAGTCATTGAATCAAGATGTTCAGGTGATACCAATTGTAGTAAATGGATTTAGCCGTTCAGCTTATAACAACTGTAATCAATAAATTGAGATGTTCAGCTGATAACAACTGAAGGCAATAAATTGAGACGTTCAGCTGATAACAACTGAAGTCAATAAATTGAGACGTTCAGGTGATAACAATTGTAGTCAATAAATTGAGATGTTCAGGGAGTAATAATTGCAGTCATTGAATCAAGATGTTCAGGTGATACCAATTGTAGTAAATGGATTTAGCCGTTCAGCTAAAAACAACTGTAGTCAATAAATTGAGACGTTCAGCTGATAACAACTGAAGTCAATAAATTGAGACGTTCAGCTGATAACAACTGAAGTCAATAAATTGAGACGTTCAGCTGATAAGAACTGAAGTCAATAAATTGAGACGTTCAGCTGATAACAACTGAAGTCAATAAATTGAGACGTTCAGCTGATAACAACTGAAGTCAATAAATTGAGACGTTCAGCTGATAACAACTGAAGTCAATAAATTGAGACGTTCAGCTGATAACAACTGAAGTCAATAAATTGAGATGTTCAGGGAGTAATAATTGCAGTCATTGAATCAAGATGTTCAGGTGATACCAATTGTAGTAAATAGATTTAGCCGTTCAGCTGATAACAACTGTAGTCAATAAATTGAGACGTTCAGCTGATAACAACTGAAGTCAATAAATTGAGACGTTCAGCTGATAACAACTGAAGTCAATAAATTGAGACGTTCAGGTGATAACAATTGTAGTCAATAAATTGAGATGTTCAGGGAGTAATAATTGCAGTCATTGAATCAAGATGTTCAGGTGATACCAATTGTAGTAAATGGATTTAGCCGTTCAGCTGATAACAACTGTAGTCAATAAATTGAGATGTTCAGCTGATAACAACTGAAGTCAATAAATTGAGACGTTCAGCTGATAACAACTGAAGTCAATAAATTGAGGCGTTCAGGTGATAACAATTGTAGTCAATAAATTGAGATGTTCAGGGAGTAATAATTGCAGTCATTGAATCAAGATGTTCAGGTGATACCAATTGTAGTAAATGGATTTAGCCGTTCAGCTGATAAAAACTGTAGTCAATAAATTGAGACGTTCAGCTGATAACAACTGAAGTCAATAAATTAAGACGTTCAGCTGATAACAACTGAAGTCAATAAATTGAGACGTTCAGCTGATAACAACTGAAATCAATAAATTGAGACGTTCAGCTGATAACAACTGAAGTCAATAAATTGAGACGTTCAGCTGATAACAACTGAAGTCAATAAATTGAGACGTTCAGGTGATAACAAAGCGTAGTTAATAAATTGAGACGTTCAGCTGATAACAACTGAAGTCAATAAATTGAGATGTTCAGCTGATAACAACTGAAGTCAATAAATTGAGATGTTCAGGTGATAACAATTGTAGTCAATAAATTGAGATGTTCAGGGAGTAATAATTGCAGTCATTGAATCAAGATGTTCAGGTGATACCAATTGTAGTAAATGGATTTAGCCGTTCAGCTAAAAACAACTGTAGTCAATAAATTGAGACGTTCAGCTGATAACAACTGAAGTCAATAAATTGAGACGTTCAGCTGATAACAACTGAAGTCAATAAATTGAGACGTTCAGGTGATAACAAAGCGTAGTTAATAAATTGAGACGTTCAGGTGATAACAAAGCGTAGTTAATAAATTGAGACGTTCAGCTGATAACAACTGAAGTCAATAAATTGAGACGTTCAGCTGATAACAACTGAAGTCAATAAATTGAGACGTTCAGGTGATAACAAAGCGTAGTTAATAAATTGAGACGTTCAGCTGATAACAACTGAAGTCAATAAATTGAGATGTTCAGCTGATAACAACTGAAGTCAATAAATTGAGATGTTCGGGTGATAACAATTGTAGTCAATAAATTGAGATGTTCAGGGAGTAATAATTTCAGTCATTGAATCAAGATGTTCAGGTGATACCAATTGTAGTAAATGGATTTAGCCGTTCAGCTGATAACAACTGTAGTCAATAAATTGATATGTTCAGCTGATAACAACTGAAGTCAATAAATTGAGACGTTCAGCTGATAACAACTGAAGTCAATAAATTGAGACGTTCAGGTGATAACAATTGTAGTCAATAAATTGAGATGTTCAGGGAGTAATAATTGCAGTCATTGAATCAAGATGTTCAGGTGATACCAATTGTAGTAAATGGATTTAGCCGTTCAGCTGATAACAACTGTAGTCAATAAATTAAGACGTTCAGCTGATAACAACTGAAGTCAATAAATTGAGACGTTCAGCTGATAACAACTGAAGTCAATAAATTGAGACGTTCAGGTGATAACAAAGCGTAGTTAATAAATTGAGACGTTCAGCTGATAACAACTGAAGTCAATAAATTAAGACGTTCAGCTGATAACAACTGAAGTCAATAAATTGAGACGTTCAGGTGATAACAAAGCGTAGTTAATAAATTGAGACGTTCAGCTGATAACAACTGAAGTCAATAAATTGAGACGTTCAGCTGATAACAACTGAAGTCAATAAATTGAGATGTTCAGGTGATAACAAAGCGTAGTTAATAAAAAGAGACGTTCAGCTGATAACAACTAAAGTCAATAAATTGAGATGTTCAGCTGATAACAACTGAAGTCAATAAATTGAGATGTTCAGGTGATAACAATTGTAGTCAATAAATTGAGATGTTCAGGGAGTAATAATTGCAGTCATTGAATCAAGATGTTCAGGTGATACCAATTGTAGTAAATGGATTTAGCCGTTCAGCTGATAACAACTGTAGTCAATAAATTGAGATGTTCAGCTGATAACAACTGAAGTCAATAAATTGAGACGTTCAGCTGATAACAACTGAAGTCAATAAATTGAGACGTTCAGGTGATAACAATTGTAGTCAATAAATTGAGCTGTTCAGGGAGTAATAATTGCAGTCATTGAATTAAGATGTTCAGGTGATACCAATTGTAGTAAATGGATTTAGCCGTTCAGCTGATAACAACTGTAGTCAATAAATTGAGACGTTCAGCTGATAACAACTGAAGTCAATAAATTGAGACGTTCAGCTGATAACAACTGAAGTCAATAAATTGAGACGTTCAGGTGATAACAAAGCGTAGTTAATAAATTGAGACGTTCAGCTAAAAACAACTGAAGTCAATAAATTGAGACGTTCAGCTGATAACAACTGAAGTCAATAAATTAAGACGTTCAGGTGATAACAAAGCGTAGTTAATAAATTGAGACGTTCAGCTGATAACAACTGAAGTCAATAAATTGAGACGTTCAGCTGATAACAACTGAAGTCAATATATTGAGATGTTCAGGTGATAACAATTGTAGTCAATAAATTGAGATGTTCAGGGAGTAATAATTGCAGTCATTGAATCAAGATGTTCAGGTGATACCAATTGTAGTAAATGGATTTAGCCGTTCAGCTGATAACAACTGTAGTCAATAAATTGAGATGTTCAGCTGATAACAACTGAAGTCAATAAATTGAGACGTTCAGCTGATAACAACTGAAGTCAATAAATTGAGACGTTCAGCTGATAACAACTGAAATCAATAAATTGAGACGTTCAGCTGATAACAACTGAAGTCAATAAATTGAGACGTTCAGCTGATAACAACTGAAGTCAATAAATTGAGACGTTCAGGTGATAACAAAGCGTAGTTAATAAATTGAGACGTTCAGCTGATAACAACTGAAGTCAATAAATTGAGATGTTCAGCTGATAACAACTGAAGTCAATAAATTGAGATGTTCAGGTGATAACAATTGTAGTCAATAAATTGAGATGTTCGGGGAGTAATAATTGCAGTCATTGAATTAAGATGTTCAGGTGATACCAATTGTAGTAAATGGATTTAGCCGTTCAGCTGATAACAACTGTAGTCAATAAATTGAGACGTTCAGCTGATAACAACTGAAGTCAATAAATTGAGACGTTCAGCTGATAACAAATGAAGTCAATAAATTGAGACGTTCAGGTGGTAACAAAGCGTAGTTAATAAATTGAGACGTTCAGCTGATAACAACTGAAGTCAATAAATTGAGACGTTCAGCTGATAATAACTGAAGTCAATAAATTGAGATGTTCAGGTGATAACAAAGCGTAGTTAATAAATTGAGACGTTCAGCTGATAACAACTGAAGTCAATAAATTGAGATGTTCAGCTGATAACAACTGAAGTCAATAAATTGAGATGTTCAGGTGATAACAATTGTAGTCAATAAATTGAGATGTTCAGGGAGTAATAATTGCAGTCATTGAATCAAGATATTCAGGTGATACCAATTGTAGTAAATGGATTTAGCCGTTCAGCTGATAACAACTGTAGTCAATAAATTGAGATGTTCAGCTGACAACAACTGAAGTCAATAAATTGAGACGTTCAGCTGATAAAACTGAAGTCAATAAATTGAGACGTTCAGCTGATAACAACTGAAGTCAATAAATTGAGACGTTCAGCTGATAACAACTGAAGTCAATGAATTGAGACGTTCAGCTGATAACAACTGAAGTCAATAAATTGAGACGTTCAGCTGATAACAACTGAAGTCAATAAATTGAGACGTTCAGGTGATAACAAAGCGTAGTTAATAAATTGAGACGTTCAGCTGATAACAACTGAAGTCAATAAATTGAGATGTTCAGCTGATAACAACTGAAGTCAATAAATTGAGATGTTCAGGTGATAACAATTGTAGTCAATAAATTGAGATGTTCAGGGAGTAATAATTGCAGTCATTGAATCAAGATGTTCAGGTGATACCAATTGTAGTAAACGGATTTAGCCGTTCAGCTTATAACAACTGTAGTCAATAAATTGAGATGTTCAGCTGATAACAACTGAAGTCAATAAATTGAGACGTTCAGCTGATAACAACTGAAGTCAATAAATTGAGACGTTCAGGTGATAACAATTGTAGTCAAAAAATTGAGATGTTCAGGGAGTAATAATTGCAGTCATTGAATCAAGATGTTCAGGTGATACCAATTGTAGTAAATGGATTTAGCCGTTCAGCTAAAAACAACTGTAGTCAATAAATTGAGACGTTCAGCTGATAACAACTGAAGTCAATAAATTGAGACGTTCAGCTGATAACAACTGAAGTCAATAAATTGAGACATTCAGGTGATAACAAAGCGTAGTTAATAAATTGAGACGTTCAGCTGATAACAACTGAAGTCAATAAATTGAGACGTTCAGCTGATAACAACTGAAGTCAATAAATTGAGACGTTCAGCTGATAACAACTGAAGTCAATAAATTGAGACGTTCAGGTGATAACAAAGCGTAGTTAATAAATTGAGACGTTCAGCTGATAACAACTGAAGTCAATAAATTGAGACGTTCAGCTGATAACAACTGAAGTCAATAAATTGAGACGTTCAGGTGATAACAAAGCGTAGTTAATAAATTGAGACGTTCAGCTGATAACAACTGAAGTCAATAAATTGAGATGTTCAGCTGATAACAACTGAAGTCAATAAATTGAGATGTTCAGGTGATAACAATTGTAGTCAATAAATTGAGATGTTCAGGGAGTAATAATTGCAGTCATTGAATCAAGATGTTCAGGTGATACCAATTGTAGTAAATGGATTTAGCCGTTCAGCTGATAACAACTGTAGTCAATAAATTGAGATGTTCAGCTGATAACAACTGAAGTCAATAAATTGAGACGTTCAGCTGATAACAACTGAAGTCAATAAATTGAGACGTTCAGGTGATAACAATTGTAGTCAATAAATTGAGATGTTCAGGGAGTAATAATTGCAGTCATTGAATCAAGATGTTCAGGTGATACCAATTGTAGTAAATGGATTTAGCCGTTCAGCTGATAACAACTGTAGTCAATAAATTGAGACGTTCAGCTGATAACAACTGAAGTCAATAAATTGAGACGTTCAGCTGATAACAACTGAAGTCAATAAATTGAGACGTTCAGCTGATAACAACTGAAGTCAATAAATTGAGATGTTCAGGGAGTAATAATTGCGGTCATTGAATCAAGATGTTCAGGTGATACCAATTGTAGTAAATGGATTTAGCCGTTCAGCTGATAACAACTGTAGTCAATAAATTGAGACGTTCAGCTGATAACAACTGAAGTCAATAAATTGAGACGTTCAGCTGATAACAACTGAAGTCAATAAATTGAGACGTTCAGGTGATAACAATTGTAGTCAATAAATTGAGATGTTCAGGGAGTAATAATTGCAGTCATTGAATAGAGATGTTCAGGTGATACCAATTGTAGTAAATGGATTTAGCCGTTCAGCTGATAACAACTGTAGTCAATAAATTGAGATGTTCAGCTGATAACAACTGAAGTCAATAAATTGAGACGTTCAGCTGATATCAACTGAAGTCAATAAATTGAGGCGTTCAGGTGATAACAATTGTAGTCAATAAATTGAGATGTTCAGGGAGTAATAATTGCAGTCATTGAATCAAGATGTTCAGGTGATACCAATTGTAGTAAATGGATTTAGCCGTTCAGCTGATAAAAACTGTAGTCAATAAATTGAGACGTTCAGCTGATAACAACTGAAGTCAATAAATTGAGACGTTCAGCTGATAACAACTGAAGTCAATAAATTGAGACGTTCAGCTGATAACAACTGAAATCAATAAATTGAGACGTTCAGCTGATAACAACTGAAGTCAATAAATTGAGACGTTCAGCTGAAAACAACTGAAGTCAATAAATTGAGACGTTCAGGTGATAACAAAGCGTAGTTAATAAATTGAGACGTTCAGCTGATAACAACTGAAGTCAATAAATTGAGATGTTCAGCTGATAACAACTGAAGTCAATAAATTGAGATGTTCAGGTGATAACAATTGTAGTCAATAAATTGAGATGTTCAGGGAGTAATAATTGCAGTCATTGAATCAAGATGTTCAGGTGATACCAATTGTAGTAAATGGATTTAGCCGTTCAGCTTATAACAACTGTAGTCAATAAATTGCGATGTTCAGCTGATAACAACTGAAGTCAATAAATTGAGACGTTCAGCTGATAACAACTGAAGTCAATAAATTGAGACGTTCAGGTGATAACAATTGTAGTCAATAAATTGAGATGTTCAGGGAGTAATAATTGCAGTCATTGAATCAAGATGTTCAGGTGATACCAATTGTAGTAAATGGATTTAGCCGTTCAGCTAAAAACAACTGTAGTCAATAAATTGAGACGTTCAGCTGATAACAACTGAAGTCAATAAATTGAGACGTTCAGCTGATAACAACTGAAGTCAATAAATTAAGACGTTCAGGTGATAACAAAGCGTAGTTAATAAATTGAGACGTTCAGGTGATAACAAAGCGTAGTTAATAAATTGAGACGTTCAGCTGATAACAACTGAAGTCAATAAATTGAGACGTTCAGCTGATAACAACTGAAGTCAATAAATTGAGACGTTCAGGTGATAACAAAGCGTAGTTAATAAATTGAGACGTTCAGCTGATAACAACTGAAGTCAATAAATTGAGATGTTCAGCTGATAACAACTGAAGTCAATAAATTGAGATGTTCGGGTGATAACAATTGTAGTCAATAAATTGAGATGTTCAGGGAGTAATAATTGCAGTCATTGAATCAAGATGTTCAGGTGATACCAATTGTAGTAAATGGATTTAGCCGTTCAGCTGATAACAACTGTAGTCAATAAATTGATATGTTCAGCTGATAACAACTGAAGTCAATAAATTGAGACGTTCAGCTGATAACAACTGAAGTCAATAAATTGAGACGTTCAGGTGATAACAATTGTAGTCAATAAATTGAGATGTTCAGGGAGTAATAATTGCAGTCATTGAATCAAGATGTTCAAGTGATACCAATTGTAGTAAATGGATTTAGCCGTTCAGCTGATAACAACTGTAGTCAATAAATTAAGACGTTCAGCTGATAACAACTGAAGTCAATAAATTGAGACGTTCAGCTGATAACAACTGAAGTCTATAAATTGAGACGTTCAGGTGATAACAAAGCGTAGTTAATAAATTGAGACGTTCAGCTGATAACAACTGAAGTCAATAAATTGAGACGTTCAGCTGATAACAACTGAAGTCAATAAATTGAGACGTTCAGGTGATAACAAAGCGTGGTTAATAAATTGAGACGTTCAGGTGATAACAAAGCGTAGTTAATAAATTGAGACGTTCAGCTGATAACAACTGAAGTCAATAAATTGAGACGTTCAGCTGAAAACAACTGAAGTCAATAAATTGAGACGTTCGGGTGATAACAAAGCGTAGTTAATAAATTGAGACGTTCAGCTGATAACAACTGAAGTCAATAAATTGAGATGTTCAGCTGATAACAACTGAAGTCAATAAATTGAGATGTTCGGGTGATAACAATTGTAGTCAATAAATTGAGATGTTCAGGGAGTAATAATTGCAGTCATTGAATCAAGATGTTCAGGTGATACCAATTGTAGTAAATGGATTTAGCCGTTCAGCTGATAACAACTGTAGTCAATAAATTGAGATGTTCAGCTGATAACAACTGAAGTCAATAAATTGAGACGTTCAGCTGATAACAACTGAAGTCAATAAATTGAGACGTTCAGGTGATAACAATTGTAGTCAATAAATTGAGCTGTTCAGGGAGTAATAATTGCAGTCATTGAATTAAGATGTTCAGGTGATACCAATTGTAGTAAATGGATTTAGCCGTTCAGCTGATAACAACTGTAGTCAATAAATTGAGACGTTCAGCTGATAACAACTGAAGTCAATAAATTGAGACGTTCAGCTGATAACAACTGAAGTCAATAAATTGAGACGTTCAGGTGATAACAAAGCGTAGTTAATAAATTGAGACGTTCAGCTAAAAACAACTGAAGTCAATAAATTGAGACGTTCAGCTGATAACAACTGAAGTCAATAAATTAAGACGTTCAGGTGATAACAAAGCGTAGTTAATAAATTGAGACGTTCAGCTGATAACAACTGAAGTCAATAAATTGAGACGTTCAGCTGATAACAACTGAAGTCAATATATTGAGATGTTCAGGTGATAACAATTGTAGTCAATAAATTGAGATGTTCAGGGAGTAATAATTGCAGTCATTGAATCAAGATGTTCAGGTGATACCAATTGTAGTAAATGGATTTAGCCGTTCAGCTGATAACAACTGTAGTCAATAAATTGAGATGTTCAGCTGATAACAACTGAAGTCAATAAATTGAGACGTTCAGCTGATAACAACTGAAGTCAATAAATTGAGACGTTCAGCTGATAACAACTGAAATCAATAAATTGAGACGTTCAGCTGATAACAACTGAAGTCAATAAATTGAGACGTTCAGCTGATAACAACTGAAGTCAATAAATTGAGACGTTCAGGTGATAACAAAGCGTAGTTAATAAATTGAGACGTTCAGCTGATAACAACTGAAGTCAATAAATTGAGATGTTCAGCTGATAACAACTGAAGTCAATAAATTGAGATGTTCAGGTGATAACAATTGTAGTCAATAAATTGAGATGTTCGGGGAGTAATAATTGCAGTCATTGAATTAAGATGTTCAGGTGATACCAATTGTAGTAAATGGATTTAGCCGTTCAGCTGATAACAACTGTAGTCAATAAATTGAGACGTTCAGCTGATAACAACTGAAGTCAATAAATTGAGACGTTCAGCTGATAACAAATGAAGTCAATAAATTGAGACGTTCAGGTGGTAACAAAGCGTAGTTAATAAATTGAGACGTTCAGCTGATAACAACTGAAGTCAATAAATTGAGACGTTCAGCTGATAATAACTGAAGTCAATAAATTGAGATGTTCAGGTGATAACAAAGCGTAGTTAATAAATTGAGACGTTCAGCTGATAACAACTGAAGTCAATAAATTGAGATGTTCAGCTGATAACAACTGAAGTCAATAAATTGAGATGTTCAGGTGATAACAATTGTAGTCAATAAATTGAGATGTTCAGGGAGTAATAATTGCAGTCATTGAATCAAGATATTCAGGTGATACCAATTGTAGTAAATGGATTTAGCCGTTCAGCTGATAACAACTGTAGTCAATAAATTGAGATGTTCAGCTGACAACAACTGAAGTCAATAAATTGAGACGTTCAGCTGATAAAACTGAAGTCAATAAATTGAGACGTTCAGCTGATAACAACTGAAGTCAATAAATTGAGACGTTCAGCTGATAACAACTGAAGTCAATGAATTGAGACGTTCAGCTGATAACAACTGAAGTCAATAAATTGAGACGTTCAGCTGATAACAACTGAAGTCAATAAATTGAGACGTTCAGGTGATAACAAAGCGTAGTTAATAAATTGAGACGTTCAGCTGATAACAACTGAAGTCAATAAATTGAGATGTTCAGCTGATAACAACTGAAGTCAATAAATTGAGATGTTCAGGTGATAACAATTGTAGTCAATAAATTGAGATGTTCAGGGAGTAATAATTGCAGTCATTGAATCAAGATGTTCAGGTGATACCAATTGTAGTAAACGGATTTAGCCGTTCAGCTTATAACAACTGTAGTCAATAAATTGAGATGTTCAGCTGATAACAACTGAAGTCAATAAATTGAGACGTTCAGCTGATAACAACTGAAGTCAATAAATTGAGACGTTCAGGTGATAACAATTGTAGTCAAAAAATTGAGATGTTCAGGGAGTAATAATTGCAGTCATTGAATCAAGATGTTCAGGTGATACCAATTGTAGTAAATGGATTTAGCCGTTCAGCTAAAAACAACTGTAGTCAATAAATTGAGACGTTCAGCTGATAACAACTGAAGTCAATAAATTGAGACGTTCAGCTGATAACAACTGAAGTCAATAAATTGAGACATTCAGGTGATAACAAAGCGTAGTTAATAAATTGAGACGTTCAGCTGATAACAACTGAAGTCAATAAATTGAGACGTTCAGCTGATAACAACTGAAGTCAATAAATTGAGACGTTCAGCTGATAACAACTGAAGTCAATAAATTGAGACGTTCAGGTGATAACAAAGCGTAGTTAATAAATTGAGACGTTCAGCTGATAACAACTGAAGTCAATAAATTGAGACGTTCAGCTGATAACAACTGAAGTCAATAAATTGAGACGTTCAGGTGATAACAAAGCGTAGTTAATAAATTGAGACGTTCAGCTGATAACAACTGAAGTCAATAAATTGAGATGTTCAGCTGATAACAACTGAAGTCAATAAATTGAGATGTTCAGGTGATAACAATTGTAGTCAATAAATTGAGATGTTCAGGGAGTAATAATTGCAGTCATTGAATCAAGATGTTCAGGTGATACCAATTGTAGTAAATGGATTTAGCCGTTCAGCTGATAACAACTGTAGTCAATAAATTGAGATGTTCAGCTGATAACAACTGAAGTCAATAAATTGAGACGTTCAGCTGATAACAACTGAAGTCAATAAATTGAGACGTTCAGGTGATAACAATTGTAGTCAATAAATTGAGATGTTCAGGGAGTAATAATTGCAGTCATTGAATCAAGATGTTCAGGTGATACCAATTGTAGTAAATGGATTTAGCCGTTCAGCTGATAACAACTGTAGTCAATAAATTGAGACGTTCAGCTGATAACAACTGAAGTCAATAAATTGAGACGTTCAGCTGATAACAACTGAAGTCAATAAATTGAGACGTTCAGCTGATAACAACTGAAGTCAATAAATTGAGATGTTCAGGGAGTAATAATTGCGGTCATTGAATCAAGATGTTCAGGTGATACCAATTGTAGTAAATGGATTTAGCCGTTCAGCTGATAACAACTGTAGTCAATAAATTGAGACGTTCAGCTGATAACAACTGAAGTCAATAAATTGAGACGTTCAGCTGATAACAACTGAAGTCAATAAATTGAGACGTTCAGGTGATAACAATTGTAGTCAATAAATTGAGATGTTCAGGGAGTAATAATTGCAGTCATTGAATAGAGATGTTCAGGTGATACCAATTGTAGTAAATGGATTTAGCCGTTCAGCTGATAACAACTGTAGTCAATAAATTGAGATGTTCAGCTGATAACAACTGAAGTCAATAAATTGAGACGTTCAGCTGATATCAACTGAAGTCAATAAATTGAGGCGTTCAGGTGATAACAATTGTAGTCAATAAATTGAGATGTTCAGGGAGTAATAATTGCAGTCATTGAATCAAGATGTTCAGGTGATACCAATTGTAGTAAATGGATTTAGCCGTTCAGCTGATAAAAACTGTAGTCAATAAATTGAGACGTTCAGCTGATAACAACTGAAGTCAATAAATTGAGACGTTCAGCTGATAACAACTGAAGTCAATAAATTGAGACGTTCAGCTGATAACAACTGAAATCAATAAATTGAGACGTTCAGCTGATAACAACTGAAGTCAATAAATTGAGACGTTCAGCTGAAAACAACTGAAGTCAATAAATTGAGACGTTCAGGTGATAACAAAGCGTAGTTAATAAATTGAGACGTTCAGCTGATAACAACTGAAGTCAATAAATTGAGATGTTCAGCTGATAACAACTGAAGTCAATAAATTGAGATGTTCAGGTGATAACAATTGTAGTCAATAAATTGAGATGTTCAGGGAGTAATAATTGCAGTCATTGAATCAAGATGTTCAGGTGATACCAATTGTAGTAAATGGATTTAGCCGTTCAGCTTATAACAACTGTAGTCAATAAATTGCGATGTTCAGCTGATAACAACTGAAGTCAATAAATTGAGACGTTCAGCTGATAACAACTGAAGTCAATAAATTGAGACGTTCAGGTGATAACAATTGTAGTCAATAAATTGAGATGTTCAGGGAGTAATAATTGCAGTCATTGAATCAAGATGTTCAGGTGATACCAATTGTAGTAAATGGATTTAGCCGTTCAGCTAAAAACAACTGTAGTCAATAAATTGAGACGTTCAGCTGATAACAACTGAAGTCAATAAATTGAGACGTTCAGCTGATAACAACTGAAGTCAATAAATTAAGACGTTCAGGTGATAACAAAGCGTAGTTAATAAATTGAGACGTTCAGGTGATAACAAAGCGTAGTTAATAAATTGAGACGTTCAGCTGATAACAACTGAAGTCAATAAATTGAGACGTTCAGCTGATAACAACTGAAGTCAATAAATTGAGACGTTCAGGTGATAACAAAGCGTAGTTAATAAATTGAGACGTTCAGCTGATAACAACTGAAGTCAATAAATTGAGATGTTCAGCTGATAACAACTGAAGTCAATAAATTGAGATGTTCGGGTGATAACAATTGTAGTCAATAAATTGAGATGTTCAGGGAGTAATAATTGCAGTCATTGAATCAAGATGTTCAGGTGATACCAATTGTAGTAAATGGATTTAGCCGTTCAGCTGATAACAACTGTAGTCAATAAATTGATATGTTCAGCTGATAACAACTGAAGTCAATAAATTGAGACGTTCAGCTGATAACAACTGAAGTCAATAAATTGAGACGTTCAGGTGATAACAATTGTAGTCAATAAATTGAGATGTTCAGGGAGTAATAATTGCAGTCATTGAATCAAGATGTTCAAGTGATACCAATTGTAGTAAATGGATTTAGCCGTTCAGCTGATAACAACTGTAGTCAATAAATTAAGACGTTCAGCTGATAACAACTGAAGTCAATAAATTGAGACGTTCAGCTGATAACAACTGAAGTCTATAAATTGAGACGTTCAGGTGATAACAAAGCGTAGTTAATAAATTGAGACGTTCAGCTGATAACAACTGAAGTCAATAAATTGAGACGTTCAGCTGATAACAACTGAAGTCAATAAATTGAGACGTTCAGGTGATAACAAAGCGTGGTTAATAAATTGAGACGTTCAGGTGATAACAAAGCGTAGTTAATAAATTGAGACGTTCAGCTGATAACAACTGAAGTCAATAAATTGAGACGTTCAGCTGAAAACAACTGAAGTCAATAAATTGAGACGTTCGGGTGATAACAAAGCGTAGTTAATAAATTGAGACGTTCAGCTGATAACAACTGAAGTCAATAAATTGAGATGTTCAGCTGATAACAACTGAAGTCAATAAATTGAGATGTTCGGGTGATAACAATTGTAGTCAATAAATTGAGATGTTCAGGGAGTAATAATTGCAGTCATTGAATCAAGATGTTCAGGTGATACCAATTGTAGTAAATGGATTTAGCCGTTCAGCTGATAACAACTGTAGTCAATAAATTGATATGTTCAGCTGATAACAACTGAAGTCAATAAATTGAGACGTTCAGCTGATAACAACTGAAGTCAATAAATTGAGACGTTCAGGTGATAACAATTGTAGTCAATAAATTGAGATGTTCAGGGAGTAATAATTGCAGTCATTGAATCAAGATGTTCAGGTGATACCAATTGTAGTAAATGGATTTAGCCGTTCAGCAGATAACAACTGTAGTCAATAAATTAAGACGTTCAGCTGATAACAACTGAAGTCAATAAATTGAGACGTTCAGCTGATAACAACTGAAGTCAATAAATTGAGACGTTCAGCTGATAACAACTGAAGTCAATATATTAAGACGTTCAGGTGATAACAAAGCGTAGTTAATAAATTGAGACGTTCAGCTGATAACAACTGAAGTTAATAAATTGAGACGTTCAGCTGATAACAACTGAAGTCAATACATTGAGACGTTCAGGTGATAACAAAGCGTAGTTAATAAATTGAGACGTTCAGCTGATAACAACTGAAGTCAATAAATTGAGACGTTCAGCTGATAACAACTGAAGTCAATAAATTGAGATGTTCAGGTGATAACAAAGCGTAGTTAATAAATTGAGACGTTCAGCTGATAACAACTGAAGTCAATAAATTGAGATGTTCAGCTGATAACAACTGAATTCAATAAATTGAGATGTTCAGGTGATAACAATTGTAGTCAATAAATTGAGATGTTCAGGGAGTAATAATTGCAGTCATTGAATCAAGATGTTCAGGTGATACCAATTGTAGTAAATGGATTTAGCCGTTCAGCTGATAACAACTGTAGTCAATAAATTGAGATGTTCAGCTGATAACAACTGAAGTCAATAAATTGAGACGTTCAGCTGATAACAACTGAAGTCAATAAATTGAGACGTTCAGGTGATAACAATTGTAGTCAATAAATTGAGATGTTCAGGGAGTAATAATTGCAGTCATTGAATTAAGATGTTCAGGTGATACCAATTGTAGTAAATGGATTTAGCCGTTCAGCTGATAACAACTGTAGTCAATAAATTGAGACGTTCAGCTGATAACAACTGAAGTCAATAAATTGAGACGTTCAGCTGATAACAACTGAAGTCAATAAATTAAGACGTTCAGGTGATAACAATGCGTAGTTAATAAATTGAGACGTTCAGCTGATAACAACTGAAGTCAATAAATTGAGACGTTCAGCTGATAACAACTGAAGTCAATATATTAAGACGTTCAGGTGATAACAAAGCGTAGTTAATAAATTGAGACGTTCAGCTGATAACAACTGAAGTTAATAAATTGAGACGTTCAGCTGATAACAACTGAAGTCAATAAATTGAGATGTTCAGGTGATAACAATTGTAGTCAATAAATTGAGATGTTCAGGGAGTAATAATTGCAGTCATTGAATCAAGATGTTCAGGTGATACCAATTGTAGTAAATGGATTTAGCCGTTCAGCTGATAACAACTGTAGTCAATAAATTGAGACGTTCAGCTGATAACAACTGAAGTCAATAAATTGAGACGTTCAGCTGATAACAACTGAAGTCAATAAATTGAGACGTTCAGCTGATAACAACTGAAGTCAATAAATTGAGACGTTCAGCTGATAACAACTGAAGTCAATAAATTGAGACGTTCAGCTGATAACAACTGAAGTCAATAAATTGAGACGTTCAGGTGATAACAAAGCGTAGTTAATAAATTGAGACGTTCAGCTGATAACAACTGAAGTCAATAAATTGAGATGTTCAGCTGATAACAACTGAAGTCAATAAATTGAGATGTTCAGGTGATAACAATTGTAGTCAATAAATTGAGATGTTCAGGGAGTAATAATTGCAGTCATTGAATCAAGATGTTCAGGTGATACCAATTGTAGTAAATGGATTCAGCCGTTCAGCTGATAACAACTGTAGTCAATAAATTGAGACGTTCAGCTGATAACAACTGAAGTCAATAAATTGAGACGTTCAGCTGATAACAACTGAAGTCAATAAATTGAGACGTTCAGGTGATAACAATTGTAGTCAATAAATTGAGATGTTCAGGGAGTAATAATTGCAGTCATTGAATCAAGATGTTCAGGTGATACCAATTGTAGTAAATGGATTTAGCCGTTCAGCTGATAACAACTGTAGTCAATAAATTGAGACTTTCAGCTGATAACAACTGAAGTCAATAAATTGAGACGTTCAGCTGATAACAACTGAAGTCAATAAATTGAGACGTTCAGCTGATAACAACTGAAGTCAATAAATTGAGACGTTCAGCTGATAACAACTGAAGTCAATAAATGGAGACGTTCAGCTGATAACAACTGAAGTCAATAAATTGAGACGTTCAGGTGATAACAAAGCGTAGTTAATAAATTGAGACGTTCAGCTGATAACAACTGAAGTCAATAAATTGAGATGTTCAGCTGATAACAACTGAAGTCAATAAATTGAGATGTTCAGGTGATAACAATTGTAGTCAATAAATTGAGACGTTCAGCTGATAACAACTGAAGTCAATAAATTGAGACGTTCAGCTGATAACAACTGAAGTCAATAAATTGAGACGTTCAGGTGATAACAAAGCGTAGTTAATAAATTGAGACGTTCAGCTGATAACAACTGAAGTCAATAAATTGAGATGTTCAGCTGATAACAACTGAAGTCAATAAATTGAGATGTTCAGGTGATAACAATTGTAGTCAATAAATTGAGATGTTCAGGGAGTAATAATTGCAGTCATTGAATCAAGATGTTCAGGTGATACCAATTGTAGTAAATGGATTTAGCCGTTCAGCTGATAACAACTGTAGTCAATAAATTGAGACGTTCAGCTGACAACAACTGAAGTCAATAAATTGAGACGTTCAGCTGATAACAACTGAAGTCAATAAATTGAGACGTTCAGGTGATAACAAAGCGTAGTTAATAAATTGAGACGTTCAGCTGATAACAACTGAAGTCAATAAATTGAGACGTTCAGCTGATAATAACTGAAGTCAATAAATTGAGATGTTCAGGTGATAACAAAGCGTAGTTAATAAATTGAGACGTTCAGCTGATAACAACTGAAGTCAATAAATTGAGATGTTCAGCTGATAACAACTGAAGTCAATAAATTGAGATGTTCGGGTGATAACAATTGTAGTCAATAAATTGAGATGTTCAGGGAGTAATAATTGCAGTCATTGAATCAAGATGTTCAGGTGATACCAATTGTAGTAAATGGATTTAGCCGTTCAGCTGATAACAACTGTATTCAATAAATTGATATGTTCAGCTGATAACAACTAAAGTCAATAAATTGAGACGTTCAGCTGATAACAACTGAAGTCAATAAATTGAGACGTTCAGGTGATAACAATTGTAGTCAATAAATTGAGATGTTCAGGGAGTAATAATTGCAGTCATTGAATCAAGATGTTCAGGTGATACCAATTGTAGTAAATGGATTTAGCCGTTCAGCTGATAACAACTGTAGTCAATAAATTGAGACGTTCAGCTGATAACAACTGAAGTCAATAAATTGAGACGTTCAGCTGATAACAACTGAAGTCAATAAATTGAGACGTTCAGGTGATAACAAAGCGTAGTTAATAAATTGAGACGTTCAGCTGATAACAACTGAAGTCAATAAATTGAGACGTTCAGCTGATAACAACTGAAGTCAATAAATTTAGACGTTCAGCTGATAACAACTGAAGTCAATACATTGAGACGTTCAGGTGATAACAAAGCGTAGTTAATAAATTGAGACGTTCAGCTGATAACAACTGAAGTCAATAAATTGAGACGTTCAGCTGATAACAACTGAAGTCAATAAATTGAGATGTTCAGGTGATAACAAAGCGTAGTTAATAAATTGAGACGTTCAGCTGATAACAACTGAAGTCAATAAATTGAGATGTTCAGCTGATAACAACTGAATTCAATAAATTGAGATGTTCAGGTGATAACAATTGTAGTCAATAAATTGAGATGTTCAGGGAGTAATAATTGCAGTCATTGAATCAAGATGTTCAGGTGATACCAATTGTAGTAAATGGATTTAGCCGTTCAGCTGATAACAACTGTAGTCAATAAATTGAGATGTTCAGCTGATAACAACTGAAGTCAATAAATTGAGACGTTCAGCTGATAACAACTGAAGTCAATAAATTGAAACGTTCAGGTGATAACAATTGTAGTCAATAAATTGAGATGTTCAGGGAGTAATAATTGCAGTCATTGAATTAAGATGTTCAGGTGATACCAATTGTAGTAAATGGATTTAGCCGTTCAGCTGATAACAACTGTAGTCAATAAATTGAGACGTTCAGCTGATAACAACTGAAGTCAATAAATTGAGACGTTCAGCTGATAACAACTGAAGTCAATAAATTGAGACGTTCAGGTGATAACAAAGCGTAGTTAATAAATTGAGACGTTCAGCTGATAACAACTGAAGTCAATAAATTGAGATGTTCAGCTGATAACAACTGAAGTCAATAAATTGAGATGTTCAGGTGATAACAATTGTAGTCAATAAATTGAGATGTTCAGGGAGTAATAATTGCAGTCATTGAATCAAGATGTTCAGGTGATACCAATTGTAGTAAATGGATTTAGCCGTTCAGCTGATAACAACTGTAGTCAATAAATTGAGATGTTCAGCTGATAACAACTGAAGTCAATAAATTGAGACGTTCAGCTGATAACAACTGAAGTCAATAAATTGAGACGTTCAGGTGATAACAATTGTAGTCAATAAATTGAGATGTTCAGGGAGTAATAATTGCAGTCATTGAATCAAGATGTTCAGGTGATACCAATTGTAGTAAATGGATTTAGCCGTTCAGCTGATAACAACTGTAGTCAATAAATTGAGACGTTCAGCTGATAACAACTGAAGTCAATAAATTGAGACGTTCAGCTGATAACAACTGAAGTCAATAAATTGAGACGTTCAGCTGATAACAACTGAAGTCAATAAATTGAGACGTTCAGCTGATAACAACTGAAGTCAATAAATTGAGACGTTCAGCTGATAACAACTGAAGTCAATAAATTGAGACGTTCAGGTGATAACAAAGCGTAGTTAATAAATTGAGACGTTCAGCTGATAACAACTGAAGTCAATAAATTGAGACGTTCAGGAAATAACAATTGTAGTCAATAAATTGAGATGTTCAGGGAGTAATAATTGCAGTCATTGAATTAAGAGGTTCAGGTGATACCAATTGTAGTAAATAGATTTAGCCGTTCAGCTGATAACAACTGTAGTCAATAAATTGAGACGTTCAGCTGATAACAACTGAAGTCAATAAATTGAGACGTTTAGCTGATAACAACTGAAGTCAATAAATTGAGACGTTCAGGTGATAACAAAGCGTAGTTAATAAATTGAGACGTTCAGCTGATAACAACTGAAGTCAATAAATTGAGATGTTCAGCTGATAACAACTGAAGTCAATAAATTGAGATGTTCAGGTGATAACAATTGTAGTCAATAAATTGAGATGTTCAGGGAGTAATAATTGCAGTCATTGAATCAAGATGTTCAGGTGATACCAATTGTAGTAAATGGATTTAGCCGTTCAGCTGATAACAACTGTAGTCAATAAATTGAGACGTTCAGCTGATAACAACTGAAGTCAATAAATTGAGACGTTCAGCTGATAACAACTGAAGTCAATAAATTGAGACGTTCAGCTGATAACAACTGAAGTCAATAAATTGAGACGTTCAGCTGATAACAACTGAAGTCAATAAATTGAGACGTTCAGGTGATAACAAAGCGTAGTTAATAAATTGAGACGTTCAGCTGATAACAACTGAAGTCAATAAATTGAGATGTTCGGCTGATAACAACTGAAGTCAATAAATTGAGATGTTCAGGTGATAACAATTGTAGTCAATAAATTGAGATGTTCAGGGAGTAATAATTGCAGTCATTGAATCAAGATGTTCAGGTGATACCAATTGTAGTAAATGGATTTAGCCGTTCAGCTGATAACAACTGTAGTCAATAAATTGAGACGTTCAGCTGATAACAACTGAAGTCAATAAATTGAGACGTTCAGCTGATAACAACTGAAGTCAATAAATTGAGACGTTCAGGTGATAACAAAGCGTAGTTAATAAATTGAGACGTTCAGCTGATAACAACTGAAGTCAATAAATTGAGACGTTCAGCTGATAATAACTGAAGTCAATAAATTGAGATGTTCAGGTGATAACAAAGCGTAGTTAATAAATTGAGACGTTCAGCTGATAACAACTGAAGTCAATAAATTGAGATGTTCAGCTGATAACAACTGAAGTCAATAAATTGAGATGTTCAGGTGATAACAATTGTAGTCAATAAATTGAGATGTTCAGGGAGTAATAATTCAGTCATTGAATCAAGATATTCAGGTGATACCAATTGTAGTAAATGGATTTAGCCGTTCAGCTGATAACAACTGTAGTCAATAAATTGAGATGTTCAGCTGATAACAACTGAAGTCAATAAATTGAGACGTTCAGCTGATAACAACTGAAGTCAATAAATTGAGACGTTCAGGTGATAACAATTGTAGTCAATAAATTGAGATGTTCAGGGAGTAATAATTGCAGTCATTGAATCAAGATGTTCAGGTGATACCAATTGTAGTAAATGGATTCAGCCGTTCAGCTGATAACAACTGTAGTCAATAAATTGAGACGTTCAGCTGATAACAACTGAAGTCAATAAATTGAGACGTTCAGCTGATAACAACTGAAGTCAATAAATTGAGACGTTCAGCTGATAACAACTGAAATCAATAAATTGAGACGTTCAGCTGATAACAACTGAAGTCAATAAATTGAGACGTTCAGCTGATAACAACTGAAGTCAATAAATTGAGACGTTCAGGTGATAACAAAGCGTAGTTAATAAATTGAGACGTTCAGCTGATAACAACTGAAGTCAATAAATTGAGATGTTTAGCTGATAACAACTGAAGTCAATAAATTGAGACGTTCAGGTGATAACAATTGTAGTCAATAAATTGAGATGTTCAGGGAGTAATAATTGCAGTCATTGAATCAAGATGTTCAGGTGATACTAATTGTAGTAAATGGATTTAGCCGTTCAGCTGATAACAACTGTAGTCAATAAATTGAGACGTTCAGCTGATAACAACTGAAGTCAATAAATTAAGACGTTCAGCTGATAACAACTGAAGTCAATAAATTGAGACGTTCAGGTGATAACAAAGCGTAGTTAATAAATTGAGACGTTCAGCTGATAACAACTGAAGTCAATAAATTGAGACGTTCAGCTGATAACAACTGAAGTCAATAAATTGAGACGTTCAGGTGATAACAAATGGTAGTTAATAAATTGAGACGTTCAGCTGATAACAAATGAAGTCAATAAATTGAGATGTTCAGCTGATAACAACTGAAGTCAATAAATTGAGATGTTCAGCTGATAACAATTGTAGTCAATAAATTGAGATGTTCAGGGAGTAATAATTGCAGTCATTGAATCAAGATGTTCAGGTGATACCAATTGTAGTAAATGGATTTAGCCGTTCAGCTGATAACAACTGTAGTCAATAAATTGAGATGTTCAGCTGATAACAACTGTATTCAATAAATTGAGACGTTCAGCTGATAACAACTGAAGTCAATAAATTGAGACGTTCAGGTGATAACAATTGTAGTCAATAAATTGAGATGTTCAAGGAGTAATAATTGCAGTCATTGAATCAAGATGTTCAGGTGATACCAATTGTAGTAAATGGATTTAGCCGTTCAGCTGATAACAACTGTAGTCAATAAATTGAGACGTTCAGCTGATAACAACTGAAGTCAATAAATTGAGACGTTCAGCTGATAACAACTGAAGTCAATAAATTGAGACGTTCAGGTGATAACAAAGCGTAGTTAATAAATTGAGACGTTCAGCTGATAACAACTGAAGTCAATAAATTGAGACGTTCAGCTGATAACAACTGAAGTCAATAAATTGAGACGTTCAGGTGTTAACAAAGCGTAGTTAATAAATTGAGACGTTCAGCTGATAACAACTGAAGTCAATAAATTGAGATGTTCAGCTGATAACAACTGAAGTCAATAAATTGAGATGTTCAGGTGATAACAATTGTAGTCAATAAAATGAAATGTTCAGGGAGTAATAATTGCAGTCATTGAATCAAGATGTTCAGGTGATACCAATTGTAGTAAATGGATTTAGCCGTTCAGCCGATAACAACTGTAGTCAATAAATTGAGATGTTCAGCTGATAACAACTGAAGTCAATAAATTGAGACGTTCAGCTGATAACAATTGAAGTCAATAATTTGAGACGTTCAGGTGATAACAATTGTAGTCAATAAATTGAGATGTTCAGGGAGTAATAATTGCAGTCATTGAATCAAGATGTTCAGGTGATCCTAATTGTAGTAAATGGATTTAGCCGTTCAGCTGATAACAACTGTAGTCAATAAATTGAGATGTTCAGCTGATAACAACTGAAGTCAATAAATTGAGATGTTCAGGTGATAACAACTGAAGTCAATAAATTGAGATGTTCAGGTGATAACAATTGTAGTCAATAAATTGAGATGTTCAGGGAGTAATAATTGCAGTCATTGAATCAAGATGTTCAGGTGATACCAATTGTAGTAAATGGATTTAGCCGTTCAGCTGATAACAACTGTAGTCAATAAATTGAGATGTTCAGGTGATAACAATTGTAGTCAATAAATTGAGATGTTCAGGGAGTAATAATTGCAGTCATTGAATCAAGATGTTCAGGTGATACCAATTGTAGTCAATAAATTGAGATGTTGAGGTGATAACAACTGTAGTTAATAAATTGAGATGTTCAGGGGGTAATAATTGCAGTCATTGAATCGAGATGTTCAGGTGATACCAATTGTAGTCAATAAATTGAGAAGTTATTTCTCACATTTTGACAGATTTGAAATAAAAATATTTTGCCATTTTCTCCCCAACAATTCCTAATTCGCAGGTGAGTTACCGAGTTTCTACATACGAACGTGATTCTTGTCGAAGTTTGGAATACTTCCCTGTTCCTTTTTATTCTCTACAACTCCTTCATAGTCTTTTTCTTTCATTTTCATTTTTGTTTTCTCTTGTTTTGTTAATTCCTATGTCGCCTATCAAATTGCTTCATAGTATTTACGGGCTTTCACACTAAGGGAAAATAAGGTAGGAGAGTTGCGTACCCCACCGACTCCTAGTGTTATCTACTTAGAGTATGTACCTCACCTATTCTACCTGGCCCCAACTTCACCAGTTTTACTCTGACCATATTCCTGCCTCGCGAAACACCACTTCCTTCGTGAGAAAAGTTAAGTCACATTGTGTATGGTCACTTATTAGATGGGATCCCCCTATAGGATCAAATTTGCTTCGGATCCCACATATCCCGACTTGCGGTTTGGTACCTAAGTCAATCTTTGTTTACACTGAGATGCGCGGCGGACGACAGGTGGGAATCGGGGCGAAAAGAAACTTATAATTTACAGGTTCGAAATTTTACAGTTGGAAAGATCATTAATTAAATTTTACAGTTAGAGATCATTAATTAAAGGCTTTTCATAAACGAGTTTGCGAGGGTGATTAATGATCAAGGGAGGGCGGGGATCTCAAAGGGAGGGGGCTGATTTGAATGCATCAAAGCGGCGTCGCACGCAACGACTTGAGCCGGCTCTTGTTCCAAACTCTGCCCCCGCAGGGGGAATGCCCGGGCGACACCTGACGGAGCGGCATGCCCTCCTTACCCTACTACCCCAAGGGAACCTGCTCTCTATCTATCTATCTCTCTGGTCGTCTTTTGCACCTCTTTTTAAATCTCTCATTCTCTTTGCTGCCCCATCTATAGACCCGATAAAGGGTGAAAGAGGGTGTTAGGCATTTAATAAATAAGAGCCAACCTCTGCACCTTCCAATCTCCTCTTCTTCAACTCCCTTTCTCCATATTTTCAAACCAAGTTTGTTTTTTAGCCCCTCTTCGAAAATTATTTCCCCTCCCTATTCACTTATCCCCCCCCCTGTATACCCAAACCCCTCTCCGTTCTTTAGCCCCCCTAACCCTAACTTGCTCCTTTATTTATCCTAGCTTCGCCACCCTTGTCATATCTCCACTCTTTTCCAACCCCTTCTATCCGCTACACTCTTTCCAAATGCTTGTTTCTTCCTATTCTTCATTATCCAATCCCTTCTCTCGTTTTCCCAAATCCTTTCCTATCCCTATTCCCTCTATTACCACCATCTTCTCCCTATTTCATATATTACTCTGTCGTGGTATTGTAAGGGCCGAGTGGTGGTGTACGTACGTAGGTTTGTTACGTACTTGAATAACTCCTTTATTACGTTTCCTCTAAGAGTGCTATATTATTTTACGTTATTTAATCTTTGAGGATTTTTAGTACCATGTGCAGCGTTTCGAGGATTGAATTAAGTACTTATAAGAAAAATATATCTTTAATTACAACATAAAAAGTAAAATCTAAAAAAAACAAACTATACAGCTATGAATAAACGAGTCTATGTTAGAATTACTAATTTAAACCAAATGAATATAAAGTAATGGTTGACCCCAAGCTCACTTTAATATTGGACGCTAATTGACACACAAAAATAATTGAATTTCTTTACCTTTAAAAAAACCACACGTGAATCCGGCTGAAGAATGACCTTTGCCTTGGATCTTATGTAGACGGAAAAATGGTTTTGCGGCTAGGCGCGTGTGCGTGTTCACAGACACCCAGCTGTTTGACTGGCGAGGGGAGGGGCTTGAGGCAACAAGTGATTTCGGTGAGGGCGAAGGATTGCGTTAAGCACGTTGTCTTAGTCAGATCATTTAAGCAACGGGACCGTGAAGGTATGCTTTTTCCAATCTTCGAGTTAATCTTGGGATGCTTCGCGCTGACAAGCGATGAGCAAACAAGTGAATGCTTTGACGAATGGAGGGGTTTGAGGGACTTCACTTTGGGTATTCCTCAATGATGAGGACTATCTCTGGTTTTTGTTGCAAACCGAGATAGGGGTTTTCTCTGACGAGAGATGTTTGAGAGTGATCCTCAATACCAAAGTTAATTTTCGGTGTGACCACCAGGAACTGGTTCAGAATGAACTTCTTCTCTGTTCCTTTCTTTGATTGTTCGGCACTGCAGTCGGACTTCGTCGTGTCGATCTCTAACTTGATTTTCCACGTTCTTCTCCAGTTTTCCGCCTATATACTTCACCGATCCACTGGGGGTAGGGAAAGGGGGGGAAGCTTAGGAATTAGGCCTCTTCATCTAAGGACTCTTCTCCGAGCGTCTTTCACTTAGCTCTAAAGGCATCTTCTGGCTTTTGGTCTCAGCTCCTATAATTTCGTTGATTCGTACTTCTCGTGGTTTAAGGAGGCGTCTGGCGGCCAGCGGGTTGAGGAGATCAAGGGGGGAGTGGGGTTTAAGTAATCGGGTTACACTGCCAAGGGCCAGGACGTTGTAGTGGCCGAACAGGGCATCTGTTATTAGGGTAGGATATCGATTTCCCCACATACTCCAACACCTTTGTCTTCCTATGTCTTGTCCCAGCCCATTCATCTCCCTTATTATCCCCTCTCTCAAACTCCCCCTTCCCCTGTCCCTAAAACTTGTTCTCCAACCATTTCCTCTCCTTTGCCACTCTATATCAACCCATTCCTCTCTCTAGGCTCACTTTACCAACCCATTCCACTCATTATACTTTTCTCCAATCCCTTCCTATCCCTATCTTTATCAACCCCTCAAATGTACAAAGAGGGGGTTTTTTATTTATTGTCATTTATTCCCCTTATATGCATTTGTCATAGTGTCCCGCAAGGAGTTATACTTGGGGCTCTTCAATTTGCTTCCTTGAAACGACCTGAATAGGTGAGACTTTAATGACTAGTTAACGGGGATACCTATGCCAAGAAATAGTAGTTTAAATAGGGTAGTTTTGGTTACGACCTTTTAATTTTATAGGCTGCCCATTGACACTGAGAATTCTATACAGATATCAAAATAATGATTACGCCAGGAAGTCTTTTGAAAGAGGATCGTGAATAAAGTGCTGATATTAGATTAGTTACTTATGTGTCTTCTACACCTGTTCATTCAAGGAAGGAGATTAATTAAGGCATTAAGGACCAGAGGAGAGCGTAACTTCCCTGGATTTGAACCTGCTCCTTGATGAAGTACCGTGAGAAAATAAAGTATTCAATGCATTGGTAAGTAGTAATCATTAACAGAACTGACGAAAGTGGTTGTTCAAAATTCAAAGATTCCATTTTCAGGGATTATTGGAGGTTTTTATTGGTGATTTAAAGATTTACCAGTTATTAACCACATGACCAACCTTTATTGATGTACTCGTAAAATCGGGTAAATTATTTAATCCGGTATCCAATTCCTGAGCAATTGCGGGAAAACTCGTCGATCTCTTATAGATCCTCCTCAATGCGTTTATCGAGTGGCCCTTTTCTTCAAGAAAGATGAGTTTCATATGTTGATTTTAGTTAAATTGTATACTACTACGTTAGGTTAAACCAATCTTTAGGTTAACCTAACAAACTCACCTTTTAAGTTCTCTGACAAGACAGTTCATATCCACTCAGGCACTGAGTAACTACTCCCTTTTCTTCACCGAGCTTTTTCCGAACTTTTTTTCTCTCTCCCTAGTGTGCCCTGAGGTATTAATTATCCCCTAGACTCATTTCCTCAGTGTCTTTGCCGCCAGTTCTTCCTAGGTGTTCCCCCTTACCTCACTAATATTATTAACACCTCACCCTCGTATTGAATAGTAGCAAATCGACCTCAAACACGATCCTTTTCGCCCTACCCTGAAGAAACTGACCCTGAGAACAAAGGATTCTGTGAGCTACCGCCCAATTTTTTAACTCCCATTGCTTCCCCCCCCCGTAAGGGGGGCGGCAACTTGCCTTCCTGGCTGCCGTGATGACGGGACTCAGCGCCATGTCCAGCTCCAACTTAGCCTCTACTCCTTTCAGACAGCCTGTGTTTCTCCCTTAATTCCTCACTTCCCCTACAACCTCCCCCACAAGTTTCTCTGGTTAGCCTCAATTTTCACAGGGTAGATGCTGACCTTTTTCTCAGCCAACTATCTCGGATTGGGGCTGAGGGGAGAGGGGAGAGGGGAGAATGTTCCCTAACCTCTGAGCTCCGGTTTGGGATGGTGGGTTTTTAACAACGTACTTTATCCCCACCCATACTTTCCTTACATCCCTTTTCCTTCGCAGTTTACATTGTATCGTTTTTACGCCATGCCCAAGGTGGAGCCGCCATGCCAAAGGGCCGCCAGGTCACCAGGTGAGAGGGCTGGTCTTAAATGGTGGTATCTAGCTCTCCAAAAACGTGTGCACCCCTTGCAGAGCGGTCTACTGCGAGGGGTAATTAGCGTCTGCATCCCACAGAAAAAAATATGGTCCCCATGCCCGATGATGTAAAACCCCAAAACAAAACTCTTTCCCTTTCCCCCTCACCAGCGACGGAGCCACCTTCGTGCAGCTTCACTGAAAAAATATAGGGCTCCTCCCCCCCGTGTGCTCTCACAGGGGAGCCTCCAAATCTCATTAACCGGAGAGGAGGCTTACTCCTCTCCTTTGCTTACGGGTGTAGGGAACTCCCCCTCACCCCCTTGTCTGGAGGTGCCCGCGGGTGCCTCCCTGTTTCCAGCGGCAGTCCCCCCTCCTTTACTTTCCAATGGGACTGCCATGAAAGCCAGCAGGCAGCTTATATCCGAACGCTCCCCATTGAAGCAGCTCGGTAAAGCAAAACCCCTTAGAGGGGAGAGGGAAGATAGGGCCCATCGGCCGCTTCCAGAGACCTAATGGCTCGTATACTAACCTACACGGGGGTCAAGGTCTTTGCCTTTCCATAATCTACTCGTGACACTCGGTGCTAATGGGAACTGTGATGTCCTGGGGGGTGGGCAAATGGAGCCCCCCTCCGAGATAAACATTGTCCTTGAGGCAACCCAGTCTCAGACAGTAGGGCCTTTCATGGGGGCGAGTTCCGGTTCGGCGCCAAGCACCGAACCCGAGTCCACCCCTTTGCAAGATCCTCCTCAAACGGCTCGGGTCTCCAAAGCAGTACAAGTTGGGGAGGGATCTCTTCCTCCGGCCGGTGCCCCTGCGACCACCAGGACCTTCTCCATCTCGGAGAACGACTTTTGTAAGGCTGTTTCATCTGGTCTGGGGGCTCCTGCCGGCGAAGGGGAGAAGCGGGTTCATTTCCTGTCCTCTTCTCATAAAAAAGAAAAAAAAACAAAAGAAAGACGAAAAAGACTCGGGGTTTCTCTCCATCAGCGGGGGCTGCGGGGACGGATGGGTCTGCTGCTTCGGAAAGCGACCAAACCAAGATCCTAAAGTCCGGCCTTATTGCACCCCCCGGCTGCGGAGTCCCTGACAAAGGCCAAAGGTACAAGTACAAGTGCGCAGAGCGGAGCCTCGATTACGTCGGATGCCCTGATTCAGAGACTACCCTGCGTTTGCGAGCCCGCTGGTTTCAAACGCTTACTGCTTATTCGCTCCACTGATGGCAGCATGTTGGCTAAGGGCAACATGATCCATCAGAGGAGAGCTTTAGCTAGTGTGATTAGTAGAGAACCGGAGGTGTCCTGTTTCTCGGACTGGAGCCTTTTGGTGAATGCATCGAATTCCTCCGAGGCGGCAATGATTAGTAAGTGCCCTTCGGACACCTAATGGCACGTCTGTGAGTGTGACGCCGCACTCTACCATGAACTTAGTGAAAGGAGTAGTTTATGCGAAGGAACTCGTGGACTACTCCATAGATGATATCACCTTAGAGCTGGTCGACCATGGGGCGGACAAGTCGAACTTGTGAGGAGAAAACAGGTAGGGACCTCAAGACCCACCCCTACACTTTTCGTCACGTTCCACTGTGATAAGCTCCCTGAGTCGCTGCGTGACGGTTGGTATCGCTACCGCGCGAAGGCAATCATGCCACCGCCTTGGAGGTGCTATTACTGCCACCGCTTCGGCCATACTAATCGCTCCTGCCGACGTCCAAATTGTGTGTGGCCAAGTGTGTCAATTGCGGAAAGCCGCACCCCGCTTCTTCGAAGAAATGTGGAGCGTAACTCTTTGAGAAGGAAATCCTGGCCGTTCAGGTTCAGGATCGTCTCTCATTTCGCGAGACTAAGGACTTGGTTCTGGCGTGCCCGGCGCTGCCTGGGACGTCCTAAGCCTCAATGTTGAAAAAGGCGCCCTCTGCTCCTGGCCCCTCCAGCCCTACGAGTCTGGTCGATTCAGCGCTCATTCGGAACCATTCTGCTGGTTCTACCTATCCCGGGCGCTCCCCTGGTAAACGTGGCGGCACAAAAAGTCCACACCCAGCCACAGCTAAAACCAGGGCTCCCCGCCCCCTTCCCCCATCGTAACCGTTTCCCGTTAGGCGAAACGGCCTCGCGCCTCCACCGAGTAGTTAGACTCACAGGAGGCACCACCCCTAAAGTTGGTCGCCAGGCCATCTTCCGGGGTTCAAAAAGCTGCCCCCCCCCGAAAGGATGTCAGCACTAAAGGAGCTTCGGCTCCTTCACGCACACCCAGTAGGAGGCTGGGTGGCTTGGAGATGGTGGATCCTTAAAAAGAGTGCCCTCAGCTTCCGAAGCCGCCCCGCCCGCCTAAGGTTTCGAGGCGGAGGAATAAAAAGACTCGCATGGTGAGCCCAACCATCC
The DNA here is from genome assembly GCA_963969495.1 of Ceratothoa steindachneri. Taxonomy (NCBI): domain Eukaryota; kingdom Metazoa; phylum Arthropoda; class Malacostraca; order Isopoda; family Cymothoidae; genus Ceratothoa; species Ceratothoa steindachneri. The sequence continues at coordinate 218,199,929 of OZ018319.1, forward strand.
CCAATAAGTCTTTGAAGGCGAAGGCACCTTCAGCGCATTGTCAGGCCAACAGCGCACGGAGTTCTAAGTCCAGAAAGCGTACGGCCATTTTCGTGAGGGTCTTCTCTTCGAAGTCGGCCCACGCATCTTCTCCGAGCTAGGCTTGGAGGGCATTTTCCCTCAATGGAATTTCCGCGGAGTCCGGGCCAACTTGGAGGAGTTGTGGAGACTCGTATCGTCCCGTTCCCCATTAGCTATCATTTTGAAGGAGACCATGCTGGGCACATCCCTGCCCACCCTCCCGGGGTATAAGGGTTTTGCGACCCCACCACCATGGGATGGAGGCCGGGTTGGTTGATGTACGATTTTCACCCTGCATGATGTCTCCGTTCTTCTCTTCGCTTTAGATACCTCCTTTTAGGCAGTAGCTGCGCAGTGTCACCTGGAGAGGAGGTATACTGTTATTTCCGCGTACATTACACCGTCAGCCGACTTGACGCGGGGGACTTCCGCCGCGTCTTACTCGGAGATCTAAATGGTAGACACCCTCTCTGGGGAGACTACTTGATTAATCCCCGGAGTCAAGTCCTTGCCGACCTGAATGACAAGCTTGAGATGGGAGTCCCAATTGTAGATGAGTTTAGGCATCACTGCCCGAGAACCGGTTTCATTTTCCTGCCTAATCTAACTTTGTGCTCTCCGGTGCACAGCCTGATTTTTATTGGGAAGTGGTTGATGACCTCCACGGTAGTGATCACTTTCCCATTCAAATATCATATTCTGGGCCGCTGCCACGCGAGAGCCCACCCCGGTGGTGCTTGGCGCGGGCAAGGTAGTTTGCATTTCAGGAAATGACTGAATTCTCTATCTCAGTCGAGGAGTTTAGTTTGGTAGATGAGGCCTTTGAGTTCTTCTCCGGCAACCTCATCGCCGCGGGCCTAACTACTATTCCTAGACATCTGGTCGTTTTGCACGCCAACCACTCCCGTGGTGTTTAGCCCAGTGTGAGACGGCCCTAAAGCTGAAGCGTTATGCCTACATGCGCTATAAGCGCCGCCCGAACGATTTCACTGTCGCTGAATTTCGTCGGGATAGGGCTAGGTTCAGGTATATTTCGAAACACGCTCTTCTTGGCGGGCATAAGTGTCTTCACTTAACGGTAAGACCTCTCTAGTAGAGGTGTGGAAGTGACTCAAAAAGTATTCGAGGCAAGTTCTCGCAGGACTTCCCTCCAGTTCTCCAGGAGAATGGGACCGATATCTGGGACTCCGCGTCCGTGGCAGAATCCTTCGCAAACGCTTTCTCCGTATTTTCTAAACGGGATGCTGCTCTGCCAGCATTCAATGCAAGTCGTGATGTCATGCAAGGCTGCCGGCGGGACTTAACCTCCAGAGGTGGAGAACCCTTCAACGACAGGTTTACTCTGAGTGAGTTGCGGATGATGTCCCATTGTCCATTCCCGGACGATGTCTTATTGTCCATGCTTTGACTCCTAGGTGAGCGAGGCATGGCCCTTGTGTTAGATTTGTTAATACAGGATCTGGGTGGATGGTCTCCTTCCGGATTCCTGCGAATCGCTACTGTGCTCGCCTTTCGTAAACCGTGAAGAAATTACTCTACTCTGGCCGGTTTCCGCCCAATCTCTCTGACTTCTTGCGTGGTTAAGTTGATGGAGAAATTAGTAAATGTTAGATAAGCCTTCTTCTGGACGGCGGATGCCATCTGTCTTCTGCACAGTGTGGCTTCCGCAAGTTCCAACCACGTCAGATGCTCTGCCCCGACTGAAAAATGCCGTCTGCGTGGCCTTCCTTCGTAGACAGCAGTATGCCAGTGTTTTTCGGTCTGGAGGAGTCCTATGATACCGCATGGTATCATGGAGATTCTCCACACGATGAGGGCGAGGGGACGCCTCCTGGTCTTTACATTTGAATTTTTGCGAGATAGTCGATTCCGCGTATGGGTGGGAGGATCCCTCACCGGCCCAATAGAGCAGGAAGAGGGTGTCCCGCAGGGAATTGTCTTCAGTGTCACACTCTTTGCCCTGTGCATCAACGGCATAACCTCGGTGCTGTTGGAAGATGTTCTCGCTACGCTCTACGTGGATGACCTTTCTATCTCTTTTGCTGTGGCCCAGATGCCAACTCTGGAGCGTTGACTCCAACAGGCATTGAACCTCGTCTCTCGCTATGCTGAAGTGCACAGATTTCGGTTTTCCTTAGCCAAGACTAAAGTTGTGCACTTCTGCCTCCATCCACGGCTCAACCCTGACCCAGATTTGTTTCTCAATGGGGTGCGCCTGGAAGTGGTTGAATCGTACCGTTTCCTTAGTCTTGTATTTGACCGACGCCTCACCTGGGAGGCTCATATTCGCAGCCTTAGGGTCTTTTGTACCCGCGCCATGGATATTCTCCGTTCCGTGACGTTCAACGCTTGGGGCTCTGATAGGGCTAATGCCTTACTTTTTAATCGATCCTTTTTTCGTTCGAAGCTCGAATAAGGATGCGATTTTTATGCATTCGCAGCTGAGCGTGTATTGCGGAAGGTGGACTCGATCCACAACACCGGCATTCGCCTGGCGACCGGTGTATTCCTCGTCAGGTTTTAAGGCAGGATAGTATTAAATCAGCTCTGCTGCATATAAAGAAGGGGCTTTATCATGCTGCCGACGCTGGGCCTTCCATCCTGGTGCTTTGAGGCCTCTAGGCAGCATTTCACACTGTTGACCCCACTATTCTTCACGGATCTGTGATAACATCTGTCTCTGGAATTGCCCATAGCTGCTTCCGATCGTATCTATCTATATTGGTAATTATATATCTCGACCGGCGGACCTACGTTTTGGTGTTCCGCAGGGCTCGGTTTTGGGCCCGCTTGTTTATAGCACCTATCTTCTTCCTCTTGGCTTTCTCACGCGTCTTTTTGGTCTATCATTTAATTTTTATGCTGAATCCCAGGAATCTTTCGTATTATCACTAGCCTAGTTTTCTGAGCCTTTATAAAACCTACTATCCGTTTATAACACCATTGCTGAGTGACCTGGAAAACTTTCAGAAACTCAACTATGACAAAAGGTAATACTGGTAGGCATCAATGCGGATGTGGCTACCCGTAAAACTATTGCGCCCTTTGTTAACATTGGCACTTCCCATGCCTTTTTTGTGATAGAGTTAAAAACCTGGAAGTCACCTTTAATTGTCAGTTATCTTTCGTTCGAACTGCATGTTACTGTCGTCTGTAAATCCTCTCTGCTTTCTCCGTAATCTCAGCTGCATCCGCTACACTTTGACCACAACTGCTTTAAGATAACCATTCATGCTTTCGTCCCAACTCGCATTGACTCCTGCAACTCCTTTCTTCCAGGATCTCAGCTTTGCACTCTTCAAAGCTTCCCAGCTCGCGATCTTCTCCAGCGCGGGACGTTTAACTCGTGCAACTCCGTCTCTTCCACGAACTACATTGGCGCCACATTCGATACAGAATCACTTTTAAGGACGTTCTAAATAAAACTAAGGCCTAAATGCTGATTTTTCCCTTTTATTGACCCTATCTAAGGCCCTGTGGATCAGAGGTTTGCCCCTCTACCCACTAGTGATCGCCCCTAGGAGGCATCTCTGTTGCATGGGTGATCGCAATTTCTTCATAGTTACTCCAAGAATGTGAATTGACCTTCCTGCTGCAATACCTTCAATCGTAATGCCATCAATCATGACTTGAACCCCCCACCTCTTCTCTCAAGCCTTTCTTTAGTGGATAGACGAGCACTCTGTTAATGTCTATGACCTTGAATAGTGACATTCAAATAACATTATTATTATTATGTACTTTACCAGACGATCTTCCGTTGTAATACAGCGATCAATGGTCGCTTAATCAAGAGGCGAATTTTTTTTTAGGATTGCCTTTGAGTCCCTTGGTTAGGAAGAGGGGGGGGAGGGCACTAATTTAAACTAAACTGCCTACACTACAAATGGATTGATTCTTTAATGTACAAGATGGTCCGAAAGTCTTGTCACCCCTACCGAAAAGTAATAAGAACAATAGAGGAACAATATAAAATTATTAAGCATGTATCATCATCTTCAGAGGGGCTCGTCTGCCGAATCTTGCAGTGAAGTCGGGACGTGCATCCTCCATGCTCTTGCCAAGAGGTACATGATCATGTGCCCATACAATTTCAATCAGACTCTCTTCCACTCTGTATGGTATACAACAAAACCAAACCTAGTTACGGTTGGGTTGTTTTATATTGTAAACTGAAGGGGGAATCTGTTTGTAGACCGCGCAGTGAAAAAAAACAACACCTTGACAATTAAATACCCAACCTCCCTGTTAAATTATAAATTAACCTACCTTAAGATATGTTTATATCTCAAATACCCACCCACAAGCCTTAGGGCGGAAGATGATCAATAGCAAAAGCTTAGGATCGGAGGATTTTCAAAGGGACAATCTTGGTTAAATTTAGCTTTCGAAATGTTGAACTTGGGAATTCTGTTGTACTTCGCTATCTATCCAATCTCGTAATCCTATCTCGCGAGGTTACACATAATCCAAACCACTGACTGAGGTTTATGTCTGTAGATTTAAAACCAATTATTTTAATTTGTATGACCTTAAAAGATAAATATCCAAGATCGGCGATCAGAGAGAAAAATCATTATGAAAACTATCTACACCTGGTAATGATGCCGTTCGTTTTTACCATATTTTGAATAAATAAAAGAAAATATTTATCCTCCTTGTCTATTTCCTTTTTAGTTATCCAACTGGTTAATCTATCTTATTTTTTTACAATCAACCCTTAGTGAGTGACAATGTTAACGAATGCCGAAACCCTACTTTTTACGATTCGTCAACTCAATTCCTCTGTTGGTATAAATCGTACGAAAAAGGAAAGCTTATCCATTAAAAGTACTAAACTCCTTCTGACTTGTCCTTCCACCAGATGGATAAAGGCCATCCCTTCCTTAAATCAAGCTCTAATTGCTTTACAATCGTCCGAAGTTGACAGCCCCTTGATTTTACGACCTCGACGCCGAATGGAACGAAGCGTCATCTTGCGCCGCGTAGGTGATTCTGGGGCCGGAAATGTCTCATTCAGAGGCATGCAAGTTGCCACGAACGCTTCATTGCTATAAGGGTAGTAACGTCATTGAAAGAACATGCGAGACCACATGGTTCGAAAATGGCCGTAAGGTGTGGCCCCGTCATTTTTATAAGAATTTTGGTGAACAAAAATTCAGGGTGAGTAAGTTTGAAGCTGTATGGAATTTTCATGTTCCCTTAAACTTAGGTGTGATTTTTTTTTTATTAGAATCGAGCGGTCGCCATCTTGTTAAGAAAAAATAAACACGACTTCTGATAACAAAATAATCCATATTTACATAGTTTGAGGCAGTGGATAACTTATTCTAAATACTAATTAAAATGCTGATCAGTTAATATATGCGGTAGAAGAAGAAACAATAAAGAAGATCAATAAAATAAAAGAAAAATCGGAAAAATGGAATAAAATCAATTATATCTAAAGTTCATAAAATTTAGATTCATTTACAAGGATGAGTATGTTCTCAACGGGGCTTAAAGAGGTGGATTGGATAGGGTAGTATTGGAAGCGTTGAAGTGCAGTTGGCCAAATTAGTCTTGTCACACTTTGCGTTGACTTTCGTTCAGTGTCAATTAATATATTATTGTTTGATGAGATATGAAGTGTTTGTGGTATATTTAGCTATCAATAAATTAGATATGATATTTACTAATAAAGTAGATTAAATTGAGTAATTTTTTTTACGTTATTGTGGGATTTGAAGCAGTAGTGTCGAAACATTTTGAAACAGTTTTGTTTCAAAGCAAAAGGGCCAAATTTCCACAACATTTTCCCATTTTCAAAGCTTAATTAACGTTATATATTTATTTCCTTTAATCATCGATATAAAAAATATTTGAATTAACATTTGCATATTTTTTTATTTATATAATTAATAATCTAACCTAATGTGTTATGAAAAGTATTATTACTTGGCAAAACAGCTTAGCAAAGCCTAGCGTAAGTCATCCAAAACTATTCTTGGATTTATAACATAAACAATTATATTTTACTTTTGTCCGAAACATTTTGAAAATTATGACATGACTAATTTGGTCAACTATACGCCGACCCCAGATTCTAGAAAAAAGATGATTAAGTTGGATCAAGGGATCCTTCACTCTAACCCATTCGTTAATGATTAATTAACCTGATCTAATCTGACCTTATTCAATCCATTATCGATTGCATTAAAACCTACCGTAGTGATGCCCTCGTTGGTTGACGTCTTTTAAAACCCACAACTTCACAGGCATTGACTCTACCGGTTTCACCACGAAATGTAACTTTTTTTTAGCACATACGCCCTCGTTAGTCGGTAGTGATTTGCTTGACAGTCCAATCACCAACATGGCTCTTTTAATGTATACAATACTAAACTAATTGCTTATCTGTAATTTAATGGGACAAAAATAGCTCAAAATAGTACAAAATATGTACGAATCAAGTATCCTCTAAAATTAAAAACAAGAATAAAACAATTTTAAAAAAAATGAAGCCAGTGATTAATTACTTTGGCCAAACAATTTTTGCTGACTTATCCGATTTGTCCAACCAATTTTTTCGGACTGAATCCTCAAATCATATTGGATTTTTCCTTTCACGTCAGTAAGTAGCAGGTGATTTACGAGGCAAACAAATTTATCGGTTATATAGATTGTATTAAGAGTTTATTTTAAAATAACAGGTTATCAAATATATATAGTTGCCTCAACTGGCATTAATATATTACACTGATTTTTAAGGAAGAAATTTTGCTTGTAAGACTTTGTACAGTGATCTATAATTCGTCTCTTTTAATGATTCAATTGTAACCGATCATCATATGGGTATCCTATCGTTCTTTCATTGAGTTTATATCTCGGAAGAAAGCTTTCAACTTATTTATTACTTGCTTAACCTAGATTTTCAGGTAATTTATCAAGCTGGCTGTTGAGAAGAAGAAGATTTATGGTCGTGTTGCTGCAGTATATGCGATAAAAATTTACAAACATCGTTTCAACAAGATGTTGTAATTTTCGGAGGAGGGAGGGCGCAATGATTTTTTTTTTTTATTCGCAAGGATTTTTTTTTAATTATTACAAAAGAACTTCATGTTTCTGTCTCGAGCATTCATAGGGGTAGTGAAATATTGATCTTTTACCAGTTTTAATTAAAAACCCCAAATTTTATTTTTTATCTAATTAGACTTAGTAATAATGATAATAATAATAATGGTACAGTAACTGCAATGTCCGCAGTGGTGGTATGACGTGGGTATAGCAATGAGTAGCAACCCTTCATAATATATCGGGCATGGCTGGGGGAGCTTTTCATCCATGCCAAGTAAGTGATTATCCAATAGATCAATCTAAAAAAAAACAAAAGAAATTTATCAATGGGGTATTTTAACTTTCACTCTTCCCGTCACAGTCCAAGGGATCGTTTTCACTTTTGCGGTCGCAGTCCAAGGGGTCGTTTTCACTTTTTCCGCCGCAGTTTAAGGGATCGTTTTCACTTTTCTGTCTCAGTCCAAGGGGTCGTTTTTACTTTTGCCGTCGTAGTCCAAGGGATCGTTTTCACTTTTGCGGTCGCAGTCTAAGGGATCGTTTTTACTTTTGGCGTCGTAGTGCAAGGGATCGTTTTCACTTTTGCGGTCGCAGTCCAAGGGATCGTTTTCGCTTTTGCAGTCGCAGTCCATGGGATCGTTTTCACTTTTCCGTCTCAGTTCAAGGGGTCGTTTTTACTTTTGCCTTCGTAGTCCAAGGGATCATTTTCACTTTTGCCGCCGCAGTCCAAGGGATCGTTTTCACTTTTGCCGTCGTAGTCCAAGGGATCATTTTCACTTTTGCCACCGCAGTCCAAGGGATCGTTTTCACTTTTCTGTCTCAGTCCAAGAGGTCGTTTTTACATTTGCCGTCGTAGTCCAAGGGATCGTTTTCACTTTTGAGGTCGCAGTCCAAGGGATCGTTTGCACTTTTGCGGTCGCAGTCCAAGGGATCATTTTCGCTTTTTGCGGTCGCGGTCCATGGGATTGTTTTCACTTTTCTGTCTCAGTCCAAGGGGTCGTTTTTACATTTGCCGTCGTAGTCCAAGAGATCATTTTCACTTTTGCCGCTGCAGTCTAAGGGATCGTTTTCACTTTTTTTTCTCAGTCCAAGGGGTCGTTTTTACATTTGCCGTCGTAGTCCAAGGGATCGTTTTCACTTTTGCGGTCGCAGTCCAAGGGATAGTTTTTACTTTTGCCGTCGTAGTGCAAGGGATCGTTTTCACTTTTTTCGCCGCTGTCCAAGGGATAGTTTTCACGTTTCTGTCTCAGTCCAAAGGGTTGTTTTTACTTTTGCCGTCGTAGTCCAAGGGATCATTTTCACTTTTTCCGCCGCAGTCCAAGGGATAGTTTTCACTTTTATGTCTCAGTCCAAGGGGTTGTTTTTACTTTTGCCGTCATAGTGCAAGGGATCGTTTTCACTTTTGCGATCGCAGTAAAAGCGATCGTTTTCACTTCTGCCGTCGTAATCCAAGGAATCTATTTCACTTTTTCGATCGCAGTCCAAGGGATCGTTTTCACTTTTGCGGTCGCAGTCCAAGGGATCGTTTTCACTTTTGCCACCGCAGTCCAAGGGATTGTTTTCACTTTTCTGTCTCAGTCCAAGGGGTCGTTTTTACTTTGGCCGTCGTAGCCCAAGGGATCCTTTTCACTTTTGCCGTCGCAGTCCAATGGATCGTTTTCACTTTTGCCGCCGCAGTCCAAGGGATCGTTTTCACTTTTTCTGCCACAGTCCAAGGGTTCGTTTTCCCTTTTGCCGTCGTAATCCGAGAAATCGTTTTCACTTTTTCGATCGCAGTCCAAGGGATCGTTTTCACTTTTGCGGTCGCAGTCCAAGGGATCGTTTTCACTTTTTCCGCCACAGTCCAAGGGATTGTTTTCACTTTTCTGTTTCAGTCCAAGGGGTCGTTTTTACTTTGGCCGTCGTAGTCTGAGAGATCCTTTTCACTTTTGCGGTCATAGTCCAATAGATCGTTTTAACTTTTGCCGCCGCAGTCCAAGGGGTCGTTTTCACTTTTTCTGCCGCAGTCCAAGGGTTTGTTTTCACTTTTTCGGTCACAATCTACAAGATCTTTTTCACTTTTGCCGTCGTAGTCCACGGGATCGTTTTAACTTTTTCGGTCGCAGTCCAAGGGATCATTTTAATTATGTGGTCTCAGTCCAAGTGATCGTTTTCAATTTTGAGGTCGCAGTCCACGGGATCTTTTTCACTTTTGCCGTCCTAATCCACAGGATCCTTTTCATTTTTGACGACGCACTCCATGGGATCGTTTGTTGTAGTCCTCGGCGTCGTTTTTACATTTCCCGTCATAGTCCACGGGATCGTTTTCAGTTTCGCCGTCGCAGTACAGGGGATTCTTTACAGTTTTGCCATAACAGTCCACTGGATAGTTTTCACTTTTGCCATCGGATTCCGCGGGATCGTTTTCACTTTTTGTTGTCGGAGTCCACGAAATCGTTTTCACTATTGCCTTCCCAGTCTGCGGATTGTTTTCACTTCTGCCGTCGCAGTCCATGAGAACGTTTTACTCTTTCCGTCGCAGCCCACGGTATCGTTTCCACTTTTCTGTCTCAATTCAAGGTGTCGTTTTTACTTTTGCCATCGTAGTCCAGGGGATCGTTTTCACATTTGTCGTTGCAGTCCGCGAAGTCGTTTTCATTCCTGCCGTTGCAGTCCATGGGACCCTCTTCCCTTTTGCTGTTGCAGTCGTCGGGATCGTTTTCACTTTTGCCGACCCTGCCCACGGGTCGTTTTCAATTTTGCGTTCGGAGTCCAGGAGATCGTTTTTACTTTTGCCGTTGCAGCCCGCGTAATTGTTTTCACTTTTGCCGTCATAGTCCAGGAGATTGTTTTTAATTTTGCCGTCGCAATCCAAAGCATTAGTTTTCCCTTTTTTCGTCGCAGTCCACAGGATAGATTTCAGTTCTGCCCTCGCAATCCTGAGAGTCGTCACACTTTTGCTATCGGAGTCGACGGGATCGGTTGCCCTTTTGCCTTCGCATTCCATGGGATCGTTTTCACTTTTGCAGTCAAAGTCAAGGGAATTATTTTACTTTTGCCGTCGCAGTTCAAGGGATCTTTTCCACTTTTGCTGTCATAGTCAACAGGATCGGACTCGCTTTTGCCGTTGGAGTTCACGGGATCATTGTATATTTTGCATTCGCAGTCCACTGGATCGTTTTCAGTTTTGAGGCACAGTCCAAGAGATCGTTTTCACTTGTGCCATGGCAGTCTACGGGATCGTTTTCAGTTTTGCCGTCGCAGTCCACATCTTTTTCACTTTTACCGTCGCACTCCACGAGATCTTTTTCACTTTTGCCGTCGCACTCCACGGCATCGTTCTCACTTGTTGAATTAGATTCCACTGGATCGTTTTTACTTTTGTCTTCGCAGCCCACGGGATCATTTTTAGTTTTGCCGTCGAAGTCCACGGGATAGTTTTCACTTTTGCCGTCGTAGTTCATTGGATCGTTTTCACTTTTGCCATCGAATTCCACGGGATTATTCTCACTTTTTTGCTGTCGTAGTCCAGGAGATCGTTTTCACTTTCCCGTCGTAGTCCGCTGGATCGTTTTCACGTTTGCGGTCTCAGTCGACGGGATCGTTTTCACTTTTGCCGTGGCAGGCCACGAAATCGTTTTCACTATTGCCTTCACAGTCCGCGGATTGTTTTCACGTCTTCCGTTGCAGTCATGGAAACGTTTCACTCTTTCTGTCGCAGCCCACGGTATCGTTTCCACCTTTCTCTCTCAGTCCAAAGGGTTGTTTTTACTTTTACCGTCGTAGTCCATGGAATCGTTTTCACTTTTGCCGTGGCTGTCTACGGGATTGTTTTTATTTTTGCCGTTGCAGTCTACGGGAATGTTTTCACTTTTGCTGTGACAGTCGTCAGGATATTTTTCACTTTTGCCGTGTAGTCCACGGGATCGTTTTCATTCTGCCGTCGCAGTCAACGGGACCGTTTTCAATTTTGGCGTCGCAATCCAGGCGATCTTTTTCACTTTTGCTGTTGTAGTCCACGGGATCGTTCTCATTTGTTAAGTCAGATTCCATAGGAACATTTTTAATTTTCTTTTTGCAGCCCACGGGAAGGGTTTCACTTTTGCCCTCGGAGTCCACGGGATCTTTTCCAACTTTTGCGTCGTTGTCCAAGGGATTGTTTTTACTTTTGCCCTGGCAGTCCATGGCATTGTTTTCACCTTTTCCGTCATAGTCTACCTGATCGTTTTCATTCCTACCGTCAGAGTCCAGAGAACCGGTCACACTTTTGCCGTCGGAGTCCACGGTATTGTTTTATCATTTGCCTTCGTAGTCCACGGGAGCGTTTAGAGTTTTCACTTCAGCCATCGCACTCCACGGGATCGTTTTCACTTTTGCCGTCGAAGTCCACGCGATCGTTTTCACTTGTGCCGTAGCAGTCTATGGGATCGTTTTCACTTTTGCCATTGTGGTCCACGGGATCGTTTTCACTTTTGCCGCGTAGTCAACGGGACCGTTTTCACTTTTGTCGTTGCAGTCCACGGGATCGTTCTTACTTGTTGAGTCGGATTCCACAGGAACATTTTCACTTTTCTCTTCGCAGCCCACGGGATCGGTTTCACTTTTGCCCTCGCAGTCCACGGGATCTTTTCCAACTTTTCCGTCGTTGTCCAAGGGATTGTTTTTAATTTTGCCCTGGCAGTCTACGGGATCGTTTTCACTTTTGCCGTCACAGTCCGCTGGATCGTTCAACCTTTGTCTGTCGTAGTCAAAGGGATTGTTTTCAGTTTTACCATCGCATTCCACTGAATCTTTTTCACTTTTGCCGTCGTTGTCTACAGGTTCGTTTTCACATTTGCTCCCACAGTCCACGGGATCGTTTTCACTTTTGCATTCGTAGTGCAAGGAATCGTTTTGGCTTTTCCCGTCACAGTGAACGAGATCGTTTTCAATTTTCCCATCGCAGTCCGCAGGATCATTTTTATATTTACCTTCGTATTTCGCGGGATCGTTTTCACTCTTGCCGTCGCAAACCAGGCTATCCTTTTTACTTTTCCCTCGAGGTACATGGGATCGTTTTTTCCACTTGTCGTTGCAGTCCGCGGGATCGTTTTCACTTTTTCATCGCAGTCCGCGAGATCGTTTGCACTTTTGCCGTCGCATTCCACGGGATCGTTTTCACTTCTGTTGTCTTTGGGCTGGTTTTCACTTTTGCCGTCACACTCAACGGGATCATTATGACCTTTTCCTTTGCATACACGGGGTCGTCTTTCCTTTTTCAGTTGTAATCTGCGGGATCGTTTACGGTTTTGCCGTTGCAGTCCAAAGGATCCTTTTCACATCTGTCATCTCAGTCTACGGGATCGTTTTCACTTTTGCCTTCGCACTCCGCGGGATTGTTTTCACTTTTGTCGTCGCAGTCTGCTTGAGCGTTTTCACTTTGCAGTCCTAGTCCAGGCGATCGTTTTCACTTTTGCCTTTGCAGTCCAAAGGATCATTTTCATTTATGTCGTCGCTGTCCGTGGGATGGCCTTCACTTCGCAGTCGGAGTTCACGGGATCGTCTTCCCTTTTCCCGTCGCAGTTTGCGGGATAATTTTCACCTTTGATGTTGCAGTCCACGGGATCGTTTTCACTATTGCCTTCAAAGTCCACAAATTGTTTTCACTCCTGCCATCGCAGTCTATGGCGACGTTTCCCTCTATCCGTCGCAACCCACGGTATCATTTCCACTTTTCCGTCTCAGTCTAAGGGCTCGTTTTTACTTTTGCCGTGGTAGTCTAGAGGATCGTTCTCACTTTGGTCGTTGCAGTCCACGAGATCGTTCTCATTTCTGCCGTTGCAGTCCACCGGACCGTTTTCACTTTTGCTGTTTCAGTTGTCAGGCTCGTGTTCACTTTTGCCGACGCTGTCCACCGGGTCGTGTTCAATTTTGCTGTCGTAATCCACGGGATCCTTTTTAAATTTGCCGTCGCAATCCACGGCATTGTTTACACCTTTTCCGTCGAAGTCTACAGGTTCGTTTTCACTCCTACTGTCAGGGTCTACGGGACTGATCACACCTTTGCCGTCGGAGTCCACGGGATCGTTTTATCATTTGCCTTCGTAGACCACGGGATTGTTTTCAGTTTTGCCGCGCAGTCAACGGGATCGTTTTCACTTCAGCCATCCCAGTCCACGGAACCGTTTTCACTTTTGCCGTTGCAGTCCACGCGATCGTTTTCACTTCTGCCATGGCAGTCTACGGGATCGTTTTCACTTTTTCCGTCGTAGTCAACGGGGCCCTTTTCACTTTTGTCGTCGCAGTTCTCGCGATCTTTTTCACTTTTGCCGTTTCAGTCCACGGGATGTTTTCACTTGTTGAGTCGGATTCCTACAGGAACATTTGTACATTTCTCTTCGACTCCCACGGGATTGGTTTCACTTTTGCCGTTGCAATTCACGGGAGTTTTTTCACCCTTTTCGTCGTTGTCCAAAGGATTGTTTTCAGTTTTGCCATCGTATCCCACGGAATCATTTTCACTTTTGTCGTCGCAGTCCACAGGTTCCTTTTTACTTTTGCTCTGGCAGTCCACGGGATCGTTTCAAATTTTGAATTCGTAGTCCAGGAGATCATTTTTAGTTTTGTCGTCGGAGTCCGCAAGATTGTTTTAATTTCTCTAGTTGCAGTCCACGGGACCGTTGTTACTTTTGCCGTCGCAGTCCTCGAGATCGTTTAGACTTTTGCCGACGCTGTCCACCGGATCATTTTCAATTTTGCGGTCGTAGTCCAGGGGATCGTTTTCATTTTTGCCGTCGTACTCCAGGGGATCGCTTTTAATTTTCCCCTTGTTGTCCATGGCATCTTTTTCACCTTTTGACGCGCAGTCCACGGGATCGTTCTCACTTCTCCCGTCGCAGTCCAAGGGGTTGGTCACACTTTTGCTGTCAGATTCGGGGAGATTGGTTTCACTTTTGCCTTCGCAGTCCCCCGGATTGTTTTCAGTTTGGCCGTCGCAATAAATGGGATTGTTTTGTATTTTGCCGTCGTAGTCCGGTGTTATCGTTTTCACTATTGATGTCGCACTCCTCGTGATCGTTTTCACTTCTGGCGTCGCAGTCTACGTGATCGTTTTCACTTTTGCCGTCGGAGTCAAGACAATTGTTTTTACTTTTGCCGTCACAGTCGACGGGACGTTTTCACTTTTCCAGTCATATCCACGATGTCGTTTTCACTTTTGCCGTCGTTATGCGCGGGATCGTTTGCACTTTTGCCGTCGCAGTCCACGGGGTCGTTTTGACTTTTGCCGTCGCAGTCCACGGGATCGTTTTGACTTTTGCCGTCGCATTCCACGGGATCGTTTGGAATTTTGCTGTCGTAGTCCACGGCATCATTTTCACATTTTTCCTCGCATTCCACGGGATCATTTTCACTTCTTCCGTCGCAGTCCAGGGGGTTTGTCACACCTTTCCCTTCGGAGTCGACGGGATCGGTTTCACCTTTGCATTCGCAGTCCATGGGATCGTTTTCAGTCCTGCCCTCGCAGTAAACTGCGGTATTTTTTTTACTTTTGCTGTCGCAGTTCTCGTGATGGTCTTCACTTCTGGCGTCGCAGTCCACGGGAAGGTTTTCATTTCTGCCGTCGGAGTCAAGGGGATTGTTTTCACTTTTGCCGTCGCAGTTAACGGGATCGTTTTCACTTTTCCCCTCATATCGACGGGATCGTTTTCTCATTTGCCGCCACAGTTCGCTGGATCTTTCAACCTTTGGCTATCGTAGTCCAAGAGATTGTTTTCAGTTTTCCCATCGAATTCCACTGAATCGTTTTTACTTTTGCCTTCGTAGTTCACAGGTTCGTTTTCACTTTTGCTCTCACATTCCACGGGATCGTTTTCACTTTTTCATTCGTAGTCCAGGAAATCGTTTTTACTTTTCCCGTCACAGTGAACGAGATCGTTTTCAATTTTCCCGTCGCAGTCCGCAGGATAATTTTCCTTTTTACCGTCGCATTCCACGGGATCGTTTTCACTCATGCCGTCGCAATTCACGGTATCGTTTTCACTCTTACGTCGAGGTCCAAAGGATCATTTTTAATGTTGTCATTGCAGTCCGCGAAATCGCTTTCACTTTTACGTCGAGGTCCAAAGGACCTCACTTTTCCATCGCAGTCCGCGAGATCGTTTGCACTTTTGCCATCGCATTCCACGGAAACCTTTTCACTTATGCCATCGCTGTCCGTGGGATGGTTTTGACTTTTTCCGTCATACTCAACGGGGTCGTTATCACTTTTTCCTTTGCAGTACACGAGATTGTTTTCACTTTTGCTGTCGTAGTCTGCGGGATAGTTTTCGCTTTTGCCGTCGCAGTCCAAAAGATCTTTTTCACATTTGCCTTCTCAGTCCACGTGATCGTTTTCACTTTTGCCGTCGCAGTCCGCGGGATTGTTTTCGCTTTTGCCGTCGCAATCTGTTTGAGCGTTTTCACTTTGCAGTCCTAGTCCAGGCGATTGTTTTTACTTTTGCCTTTGCAGTCCAAGGGATCATTTTCATTTCTGCCACCTCTGTCCGTGGGATGGTTTTCACTTCGTCGTCGCAGTTCACGGAATCGTCCTTACCTTTCTCGTCGCAGCCCGCCGGATCATTTTCACCTTTGCCGTCGCAGTCCCTGGGATAGTTTTCACTCTTGCCGTTTCAGTCCACAGGATCGTTTACACAAATTTTCTAGTTACGGTCACCACATTTAGGTAATTTAAGAACTTTTTGAATGTCATCACCCCGTAAGGGGCGAGGCGATTTGCTTTCCTGGCCGCCGTACTGACGGGAATCAGCACCCCGTCCTGCCCCAGCCTAGTTTCTTCTCTTTACAGACAACCTGTCTTTCTCCCCTACTTCCTTACTTCCCCTACAACCTCTCCCACAACTTTATCTCGTTGGCCTCTATTTTCACAGGGTAGATGCTGACCTTCTTCACAGCCAACTATCCCGGATCTTGGCTGAGGGGGGAGGGAACAATGTTCACTAACCCCTGATCTCTGGTTTAGGATGGTGGGTTTTGAACAACATGCTTTATCCCCACCCATACCTTCCTCACATTCCCTTTCCTTCTCACTTCATTATATATCTTTGACGCCGTGCCCAAGGTAGAACCGCCATGCCAAAGGGCTGCCAGGTAACCAGGCGGGAGGAGTGGCCTAAAATGCCGGCACCTGGCTCTGCCAGCCTCGTACGAACTCCTTGCAGAGTGGGCTACTGCGAGGGGTGATTAGCGTTTGCTTCCAGCAGAAAGAATAGAGTCCCCATACCCGATGATGAAAACCCCCCAAAATAAAACTCTTCCCCTTTCCCCCTAACCATCGACGGAGCCACCTACGGGCAGCTCCGCTGAAAAAATGGTGGTTCTTCCCTCCTATGCTCTCGCACGGGATCCTTCAAATCTCTTTAACCGGAGAAGAAGCTTACTTCTTTCCTTTGCCTACGGGTGCAGGGGTCTACCCCTCACCCCATTGTCTGGAGGTGCCCTCAGGTGCCTCCCTGCTTTCAGCGGCAGTCTTTCCTTTACTTTCCAAGGGGACTGCCAAAAAAGCCAGCAGGCAGCCCATAACCGACCGCTCCCCGTTGAATCGGTTCAGTAGGGAAAACCCCGTTAGGGGAAAGAGGGAAGACAGGGCCCATCGGCCGCTATCCTAACCCGACTAGAGAGACCGAACCCAATGGGACCTGTGATATCTTGGTGGGCACATGGAGCCCCTTGCCCCCTTGGGGCAATCCAGCCCCAGACGGTAGGATCTTCAATGGGGCCGAATCAGGGCTCCGCGCAAAGCACCGAACCCGAGTCCGCCCCTTTGCAAGGTCCTCCTCCAAAACTTTACAAGGAGGGAAGTGGGCCCCTTCTCCGGCAGGTGCCCCTGTGACCGCCGGGACCTTCTCCATCTCGGAAAAAGACCTTACTGAGAGGGGTCCGTCTGGCATGGATGTTCCTGCAAGTGGAGGGGAGAAGTGTGTTCATTCCCTGCCCTTTTCTGCAAAAAAGAAAAGAAACAGGGAAAAGACGGTGATCTTCACCATCCGTGGGGGCTGCTGCTTCAGTAAGCAACTAAGCCAAGATCGGCACGGCCGGTGCCGCTGCCTATGCAGGTGTGGAGTCCCTGGCAAAGACCAAAAGTACAAGTGCGCAGAGCAGAGCCTCGATTACGTCGGGGCTCCTCATTCAGAGACTACTCGGCGTTTTCGAGCCCGCTGGCTTCAAATGCTTCCTCGTTATTCGCTCGACTGATGGCAGCATGTTGGCTAAGGTTAACATGATCGATCAGAGAAGAGCTTTAGCTTGTGTGATTCGTAGGGAGTCAAAGGAGAACCGTTTCTCGGAAGCGAGACTTTGGCGAATGCGTCGAATTCCTCTAAGGCGACCATAATTAGTGCCCTTCGATCACTTGATGGCACGCCTGTGAGTGTGACGCTGAACTCTCCTATAAACTTAGTGAAAGGAGTAGTTTATGCGAGGGAATTCGTGAACTACTCCATAGATAACATCACCTTAGAGCTGGTCGACCATGGGGCAGTCAAGGTTAAACTTGTGAAGAAAAAACAGGGAGGGGCCTCGAGACTCACCCCTACACTCTTCGTCACGTTCCACTGTGACGAGCTCCCTGAGTCGGTGAGTGCCGGTTAGTATCGCTACCGCGTGAAGGCATTCGTGCCACTGCCGCGGAGGTCTTATTACTTTCACCGCTTCGGCCATATTAATCGCTCCTGTTGCCGTGCAAAATTCGGCTTACCCGAAATCTGTGTGAGTTGCTCCAAGGCAGCACACGATAAGTCCAATTCGTGTGTGAACAAGTGTGCCAATTGCGGAGAGCCGCACTCTGCTTCTTCGAAGCAATGTGGTGCGTATTTCCTTGAGAAAAAAATTCTGGCCGTTCAGGCTTAGGATCGTCTCTCATTTCGCGAGCCTAAGGACTTGGTGCTGGCACGCCCAGCGCTGCCCGAGACGTCCTATGCCTCAATATTGAGGAAGACGCCCTCTGCTCTTGGCCCATCCAGGCCTACAAGCACTGTCGTTACCGCGTCTATTCGGAAACCTTCTTCTAGTTCTACCCACCCCGGGTGCTCCCCTGGTAAAGCTGGCGGCACAAAGGGTTCATATCCAGACCCGGCTAAAACCAGGGCACCCCTCTTTCCCCAGCGTGACCGTTTCCCGTAAGGCGAAAGACTGGCATCACGAGCCTAACCTCCCTCAATAAGTCCTCGAAAGTGACAGCACCCGGAGCTCTACCTCCGGGACGCGTACGGCCATTCCCGTGAGGGTCTTCTCTTCGAAGAGGGCCCCGCGTCTCCTCTGAGCTTATCTTGGGGGGTATATTCGTTAAATGGAATTGCCGCGGACTCCGTGCCAACTGCGGATGCTCGTCTCCCCCCGTTCCCCGCTAGAAATCTTTTTGCAGGAGACCATGCTTAGCGCATGCCCCCTGCCCATCCTCCTTGGATATAAGGGTTTTGTGACCCCACCACCACAGGATGGGGGCCGGGCGGAAAGATGTGTGATTTTCACCCGGTATGATGTCTCCGTTCTTCTCTTCGCTTTAGATACCTCCTTTCAGGCAGTAGTTATGCAGCTTTACCTGGATATGAGGTATACTGTTATTTCCGCGTACATTAAACTAACAGCGGACTTCGATGCGGGGGATTTCCGCCGCTTCGTGGCACGGTTGCCGAGGCCATCTCTCCTGCTCGGAGATCTAAACGGTAGAGACCACCTTTGGGGAGAGTACTCGATTAATCCCTAGGGTCAAATCCTTGCCGACCATTGATCGACGACCTTGAGATGGGTGTCCTAAATATGGATGAGTTAACGCATCACTGCCTGAGAACCACTTCATTTTTCTGCCTCGATCTATCTGTGGCTCTCCGCATGCACAGCTTAATTTTGATTGGGGGTTGTGGTCGATGACCTCTATGGCAGTTATCACTTTCCCATTCAAATATCATTTTCTGGGCCACTGCCACCCGAGAGCCCACTTCGGTGGTGCTTGACGTGGGTGGGGTGATCTGCATTTCAGAAAATAACTGAATTCTCTATCTCAGTGAGTTTATGTCGGTTGATGAAGCCGTTGAGTTATTCTCCGGCAATTTCATCGCCGTGGGCCTAACTACTATTCCTAGAAGATATGGACGTCTGGCATGCTGACCACTCCCGTGGTGGTTATCCGAGTGTGAGGTGGCCCTCAAGCAGAAGAGTTATGCCTACATGCGCTATAAGCGCCGCCCGAACGATTTCACTGTCGGTTAATTCGTCGGGCTAGGTTCCAGTATATTTCGAAGCATACTCGCCGGTCTTCTTGGCGGGCATACTGGTCTTCACTTAACGAGAAGACCCCTCTAGCAGAAATGTGGAAGTGAGTCAAAAGGATTTAAGGCAAGTACTCGCATGACCCCCCTTCCGTTCTCCAGAAGAATGGGAACGCAATCTCGGACCCCGCGTCCGTGGCGGAATCCTTGCAGACCACTCTCTCCACAATCTCTAGCCGGGGTGCTACTGCACCAGAATTGAATGAGTGTCGTGATGTCGAGAAAGGCCGCCGGCTGGACTCTACCCCTAGAGGCGGAGAACGCTTCCTCGACTGGTTTACTCTAAGTGAGTTGCGTTCCTCTCTTGCTTCGTGCAAGGACACCGCCCATGGTTTGGACGATGTCTCTTACGCCATGCTACGCACCTGGGTAAGCGAGGAATGCCATTTCTGTTAGATTGTTCAACAGGATCTGGGTAGAGGGTCTCCTCCAATATTACTGGTGAATTGCTACTGTGCGCGCCGTTCGCAAACCGGGTAGAGATCACTCTACGCCGGCTGGTTTCCGTCCAATATCTCTAACCTCTCGCGTGTGCAAGTTAGTAGAGAAATTGGTAAATGTTTGATTAGCCGTTCTTCTGGACATAGGAGGTCATCTTCTGCACAGTGCGGCTTCCGCAAGTTCAACTCCACGTCGGATGCTCTGCTCCGCCTGGAAAATGCCGTCTGCGAGGCCTTTCTTCGTAGACATCACTAAGCCACGGTGTTTTTCGTTCTTGAAAATGCCTATGATACCGAATGGCAATACGGTATCATGGAGACTCTCCACACTATGGGGGTGAGGGGACAACTCCCAATCTTTATATCTAAATTTTTACCATATCTTCGATTCCGCTTGCGGTTGGGTGGGGCCCTGTCTGGCCAAATGGAGTAGGAAGAAGGTGTCTCGCAGGGAAGTGTCCTCAGTGTCACAATCTTTGCTCTGAGCATAAACGGCGTCAGCTCGTGTTGACGGAAAATGTTCTCTCTACCCTCTACGTGGACGACCTTTTGATCTCTTTTGGCGCGGCCCAGATGCCAACTCTGGAGCGTCGATTCTAACACACATTGAACCACGTCTCTCGCTTTGCCGAAGCGCACAGGTTTCAGTTTTCCTTGGTCAATACTAAGGTGGTGCACTTCTGTCGCCATCCACGGTTCCACCCTGACTCAGACTTGTTTTTTAATGGTGTACACCTGAAAGTGGTTGAATCGCACCATTTCATTGGTCTTGTATTTGACCGACGCCTCACCTGGAAGGCTCATATTCGCAGCCTTTGGGTCTCATGTACCCGCGCCATGGATATTCTTCGTTCCGTGACGTTCAGCACTTGGGGTGCTAATAAAGTTACTGCCTTACATTTTTATCGATCCTTTGTTCGTTCTAAACTAGACTATGGATGTGACTTTTATGCCTCCGCAACTGTACGTGTATTGCGGAAAGTGGACTCGATCCACCACACCAGCCTTCGACCTGGCGACCGTTGCCTTCCGCACTTCGCCCATTAAGATCCTACTTTTCGATGCTGGGTAGATGCCACTCTCTCTATGCCGTGCATAGTGCATTGCGCCTATACACCTGCTCCAGGCGCCTTCCTGAGTCGCCAATAGCTCTGACTGCATCAGACGCCAGTAATACCTTAAGCCCTTTGAGGTTAGGGCTAGGAAACTCCTTCGAGAGCAAGGTATAGCTCTCGGGCCGGTGGCGCCCATGGTTCTACCCAGGACGCCACCCTGGAGGGTACCACCTTTAGCTATTTGTCGCTACGCCTCTGTTCCTAGAACTTCTACAGCGCCGTGGGTATTGCATTCGACCTTTTTGGAACACACCTCGTGTCACGCTGGAACCGTGCTAGGGTATACTTTAATTCCAAGTCCCAAGAGGGGGTCGGCTTCCACGCTGTATCCCCTCTGTTTGAATTCAGCGGGGCTTTGCGAGGCACTGCCTCTGTCTTCACGGCTGACTTGGTGGCAATACGCGACGTGCCCGGTTCGGAGACCGGATTGTGATTTATAGCGACTCACAAAGTGCCCTGAGTGCTCTCGGGTCATTGGAATCTTCGCATCCCCTGGTTCGCGATATCCGTGACGACACGATTTTGGCAAGCTGGGCGGATGTCGAGATTATCTTCTGCTGGGCTTCTGGGCATATAGAAATTGCGGGAAATGAGGGCGCCGATGAGGGTGCCAAAGAGTCCGCAAGACTTGGTCGACCGGACCAGCGTTACGCTCTTCCTCTCACCGACTACACGACAGGAATACGGGCAGTTCTCCGGGCTGCTTGGAAAAGAATATGGGAGAGGGTCGAAGGCAACTTAAAGTTGCGTGCCATTGCGCCGCGACTTTTCCCATGGATCCCCCCACCCCACCCCGCGAAGGCTTCAGGTTGCTTTCCTTCGTCTTCGAATTCGACACACTCGCGAAACGCACCGCAATTTGATGGAGCGCTTGCCTGTGCCCTACTGTGAAGACTGCGTTGTCCCCCAAACACTTCGGCACATTCTTGTTGAATGTCCCAGTCTGGCCGATCTTTGCGCACGTTAACTATCCCAGTACCGAGATGGGTGGGGTTGCTACCGTTTGTTCTTTGTACTCATGACGAGTTTGTGCACATTGACTGATCGATTTACCGACTTTTTGTTATTTGTGTAGGTTGCACGTTCCTGCGCCGGGGAAGGGGGGGAGGCGGACCTCCCAAGATCCTGGAACTTGCTTCCTGCCTCTTTCCTTCTTTTTTTTTCTTTTTTTTTCATGTTACTATTTTAAAGTGGTCTAGTACTAGGCGTGGTACGTACGGCGACTTATGCCCAAGTAGGCAGTCGCCAGATGAGCTCTTAAAAAAAATCAATGTCATCATATTTTGCATTTAGATAAACTGAATAACTAATTGAAATCAAGCTATATAAATGTTCATTATATAGTAACACCCTATTTAGACTTCCTTTTGAACTATCCCACAACAGAATCCACTTATATAGATCATAAGATGTCCAAGTCATTACATTTAACAAATCTGTTACATTATAACAATAAACTAAACTACTCTCAACTTTGAAGTATTGTAAAGGTTCATATTTCCTGTTACGACTAGTTATTCAGTCCTGCTTGACTAAAGTCCAGTGTCTGGAGTTAGGTCTTGAACCATTTCTTTCCACATCAACTTATTCATGTTCCACAACTTCTGCAATATTCTCCTCGTCCTCGAGTCAAGGCCATCTGAATGTGACGCTGAACGGTTTGCTGATTCAAGACTTGGGTATGCAACGTTATTCTTATTTTTTAGTCACGTGCGCTTAGTCGTGTGCGACTCTATATCTCATTATGTCGTTCGGTCGGTTGGTCTGCCAATGAGTCTGTCTGTTAGTCCCCGTTTTGCTTCTTTTTTTGTAATAACATTTTAATTATTAGGCCGATTGTAACGAAATTTCGAATGATATAATTGTCAAGGTTCTCCCAAGGTTAGACTGGGAATTATTGAGAGTTTCAAAGGTCTTAAGGACATAAATCTGAATAAGTAAGAGTACGCGACTTTAGTCAGCAGACCTTGTTCTTTTCTAACCCGAAGTCTGTACCATTCAAAAAGAACAATTATCTACATGCTTTCTTTTTTATTCCCTCATTATCATTGGAACATCGAATGCTCGACCCTTCCGCTTTCTTTTGCGCTAATGTAATTTTTTACCCGGGGGTTGCAAACTTAGTGTGGAGACCAAGAATTGTCTTGATTACCAGGTTTGACGTCAAAGTAACTTAAGTTTCTTTACAAAATATGTACAACTTGGTCCGTTGACTGGGTACAGTAAAGTTTCTACATAACAGAATAAATTCTAGATTGTTTAAATATTCGTTTCTATCAGACATGAAAGCAAATTCAATCTCTGAAAAAAAATCAACACATTCAAATCTCTTGTCAATGAATACATCAATGATTCTCGCCAATATTTTGTTTAGTCCATTCTAAGGCAACATAACGCAATTACATACTCGATAAGGATAATTGCACATCCACATAGTACGCAGTCCATTAGTCAACTGACATGTCTTCAAATGTCTGAGTCAAGATATTCGGTAGGACATAAACACAGAATCCGACAGAGGAAATTTGACGTCATAGAAAGAAATGAGTGCGATTTTTATTTTAAATCAGGGTATCAAATTTAGTCAATAAGTCTTAGTTCAACTCAACAGGAATAAATGTCGGCATGCATGAAGGAGTTAACTCCTTTTTAAGGGATCTTTTATAAAATAATTCTTGCATTTTATAGCAATACTGTAAACTGATTTTTACAATTCATATATTATAGTTTTTTATTTATTTTCCTTGTTAATAATTCAGTCCCTTTTTGCAAACATGTATAAAAGATACCTTGTATTTGGCTCCGATTAACAATAAAATGCTTTTTCTCGAATTATGAGGAGAGGAGTGGATTTCCTTTTAAAAAGTTTTTATAATATTTGTAAAAAATATTTTTAAGAAAATATTACATACAATGAAAAAGTTATTACTGACAAAATCATTTTAATCATTTAATTCGAGGGTTAACTCCCAATATATGAATCTGACGAATTTATCAACAATATGTCTAAAGGAATTGGTCAACAGCTAGCCATGATTACACTTATCAAAACAATTTTATTTATAGATGCAATTTACCTACATAAGGATATATATATATATATATATATATATATATATATATATATATATATATATATATATATATATATATATATATATATATATATATATATATATATATATATATATACGAGGGGCGGTCAATAAGTTTTGCAATTCGGATATAAGGAAACGAGATACGAGGAAAAGTGTTTTATTATTTTTCAATAAAACTACCCTCGACTTCCATGCACTTGCGCCACTTGTCTCTGAGGCTTCGAATTTCCGACAACCATAAATCTCTCGACTGCTGTTCAATTCACTCCTGGACAGCGAGCTGGACATCTTCATCGTCCCCAAACCGGCGTCCACGCAGTGCAGCCTTGAACTGGCGGAATAAAAAGTAGTCGCTAGGGATCCCAGTGATGGACCCACGTTTCATCACCTGTCACTATGCGTGAATCGAATCCCGCCGGGTTTTGGTTATACAGGAGCAGCAGCTCCTCCGAACTTTGACGACGTTGAAGTCGATCATGGGGCTTGATGTTCTAGGGACCCAACGGGCAGAGACCTTGGTCATAGCCAAATTGTCGTGGATGATGTTGATAACACTTCCATGTGATATTCCAAGTTCTCGCTGGATTTCTTCGACCTTCACACGTCGATTTTCGAGGATCATCCTCTCCACACGGGCCACAGTGTCCTCGTTGGTCACGTCTGACAGGCGTTCTGGACGGGGGTCATCTTCAAGGGACTCACGACCATTGCGGAACTCCCTCTTCCAGCGAGCAATGGTTGCATAGGAAGGGGCGGTGTCGGTGTACACTGCAACCATGCGTTCATGGATCTCTTTTCGCATTCTTGCCTTCCTTGGTTAAAAATTTGATCACTGCGCGGTGTTCAACCTTCTCCATTGTTGAAAAAATTGTGACTGACGATCTGCGATCAGCTACTGCTTCTTAAATAGACGAGGCAGGAACGTGCGGCTGCAGGTCCTGACTTGTCATAACTTGTCCTAACATCCCCACAAACAGCCATCCCCCTTCCTCTGTTTTGCCCTACCGATTCGCAAAACTTATTGACCGCCCCTCGTATATATATATATATATATATATATATATATATATATATATATGCATTTATATTTAGCGTTGATGATGGTGGCTCAGTCGATGAGCGTCGTGGTCACAATAGCGATGAGCGCTTGAGGACACAGGTTCGAATCCTATCTATTTTTCATATAACGGTTAAAATTAGTTTTCACGATTTTCTCCGTCTCTATATCTCACATTTTCTTTCTTAAGGTTTCAGTGGTTACCTTCCTTAGTGTCGTGATGCCAATTTTCATTTCTTTGAACTATAAATGCATCTATTATATATATATATATATATATATATATATAAAACAAATTACTTTTCTATGGAAACATTTAAAATACGCAGGGCAATATAAATAATTAAGGTGATACAATTTGCCTATACCAGGAAAGATAAAACTATATTATAAGTAGAAGGAATTTTATTTCTTGATGAAGCAATTAAAATACCTTTTTAAAAGACAATTAAGAAAATTATGAAAAATAAAAGGTGACCTATTTCACGAATATACTCCATAATATACTCACAACTAAACTTTTCAACGAGTTTGTTGATGCATTAAGAAGTCGCACAGTAGCGGGGTTTTTTTTTAACTTGCGGCTCTCTTCCACTCCAATACTGTTCAATTTAAGTTTCATTAAAAAATATTTCTTTAAATAATCAACAAACTTCCAAATATTTTGAAGAAGGGCTGGAAATTACGTGTGAAGGTCGCTTTGCCAACCTTTAACTGCACTGTTCTCAGCATATGGAAATTGTTTAAATTCAAGATCCAGTGTGCAAAGTGAGATTGCCGTCGAATATGTCTTCAACCTGGCTAAGCAATCCACATGTTTTCAAAATAATCCACCTCTTGAGCTTCAGGGGGACATTATTGATCATTCAGCAACTCAAACGCTTCTATTAGTTTTCAAATTTGCCCAACCACTAAAGCTGCCAACATTTGAAGTCTCAAAACAAAATCAGCAGCTGTCTGTCTACTTTTTGCAGTCCATTCATAAAATAGAGCGATAATCAATTGGGTTTAAAAATATATGTTTTTATTTAAAAATTCTGTAAGGAACATTTCTGGATAGGACAATTTCGAAGCGGAAGAATAAGTTCGCTAAGCTTTGCTACTAGGACTGGGATCACATTATGTTGCCTCCTGACTGAAGTTATGTAGAGAAGGTTTAGGTGCAACAGCCGATTAAAATCTTCCAAGGCCTTTAATATTATTGACTGACAAGAATAATTAGTGGTTTGGAAAATGAAGTATTCTTATAGTCCTTCTGGAATCGCTAACATCAACATCGTCTATTGTATGAAAATGTTTACTAAAATAAGCCATAATTTATTCATTACGCGTCGGTGACACTTGATTTGATGATATTTAATCACACTCCCAATAGATTTCTACTCCAGTTTATCTATTTTTATAGAAAGTTTAATGGTCACAAACTAAACTTTTTATGTCATTTTTTTTTCTATATGGATAAATAAAGTCATTGTGAAACACAAGGACAACATAGTTCCAAAACGTTCAAAACCCAACCAACAAACTAAAGGGAATGAACATTCCAGAAGTTATAGGATTATTGTTACAAGACTATTAATATGCATAAACGTTAAAAAATAGGAGTTTTATGTAAATGATATCAATGATCTGTTCCTTTGAAATTTTTTGCCCCTATAAGTTTTGTCCCATTGGGGAAAAATTCCTTTTAAAGATTTTGTTCATTTATCAGAATTTGTTCCCAGGTAATAATATGTTCCTGTAAGTTTTGGATCTCGGGCAAATATTTATTTCTTTTAAGGTTTTTGTTCATTGGTCAGAATTTCTTCCTTTGTGAGTTTCTGTTCCTGGGTCAAAAAATTTTCCTGTTTTTTGTTCGTTTGTAATAATTTGTTCATGTAAATTTTGGCAATAATTTGTTTCTTTGTAAGTTTCTGTTCGTTGTCAGAATTTCTTCCTTTGTAAGTTTTTGTTCCTGGGGCAAAAAGATTTCGTGTTTTTTGTTCGTTTGTAATAATTCGTTCATGTAAATTTTAGCAATAATTTGTTTCTCTGTAAGTTTTTGCTCCTTGGTCAGAACTTTTTCCTGTGTGTTTGTTCCTTTGCAAGAGTTTAATCAGTTGTAAATTTTGGAACTTTGTAAGTTTTTGTTCCCCAGTCAGAATTTATTCCTTTAGAAGTTATTTTTCCTTCTTTAGAATTTGTTCCTTTGTAAGTTTTTCATTTGTCAAAATTTGTTCGTTTATGATAATTTGCCCTTGTGAGTTTTTGTCCATTGACAAAAATTTGTTAATTTGTAAGTTTTAGTTTCTCTGTAAGTTTTTGCTCTTTGGTCAGAACTTTTTCATGTGTGTTTGTTCCTTTGCAAGAGTTTAATCCGTTGTAAACTTTGTTTTTTAGAAACTTGTTCCTGGCTAAGATTTTATGTAAAAAAATTGTTCCTTTATAAGAATCCGTCTCGAATTAGAATTTGTTCCTTTTCAAGAAATTTTGTTCTTAAAAGCCTCCAATCCCCAACTAACCCCAGTGGGAAGTGTGCTTATTACCTCTGCCTTCCCCGATCATGAGGGAAAGAAGGTATTAAGCTACTTTCTATAATTACTAATAACCCCCTCGTGTACCATTAGAAAGGTCCCTCTCTTCATTTCGGAATCTGGGTAGGTTCAGGAAAATTGCGTACCCTTCCTTCTAGTCCCCCCAGGTAGTCTCCTCTTTGAGCTACTCTGACTCTACACTTTTCAAACATGTTTATATCTTGTATCACACATTTTAAATTTCATTAACCCTAACACTTTTATTAATAGCCTTTTTAAAGCATTTTGCGCGGGAATACCCTTGTTGGTGTTTGCTTTATTTATTTAAACTGTTTTTGGATTTAATTATTTTTAATATATAAACATAAAAAATTCACATCCATTAACTTCAGCACATTTATTTTCAAAACTTGCCATCGATGCCCTCGTTAGAATATTGCGATTAAATTTCGCACTTTTAAACCATTCTTAATCGATTCAGTTCAAAGCACAACAACCCCTGGTTGCAAAGTTCAGTCAGTGGTTTATTAGCACATTTTATAATGGTTGCACCCATACGTAATTCCCCCGCCCCCCCAACCAGCAAAAATCATGGCTTACCCCATTGCATTTCGTTAAAACTTATTTGAACTTATGTCAATGTTTGTCGCGTTTTTTTCGGGATGTGCGTGATCAGGGGTTGTGGCACGTGTACATGTGTGAGTAAAGAGGCGGCTATCGGGAGAGAGTGGGTCGCAATCCATCTTTGCGGAGTCTCCCGATAAGCATCACCAAAGCTCCGATAGGAAACTGTATAATTTGGTCGCTATGCCAGGCGCGCCCAGACGCCTAATTTGTGTCCAGCCAAACCATCGACCCACAGATTCGCTCTCACCCGACCCACATGAACGAATCCTGTTGCTGTAGAGCTTAAAGTGGGCAACCCGTTCCACTGGTACTTCTTCACCCCCCCCCCCTTCTCTCTCCGCCCTCCCTATGAAGGTCCAAGCACGCGCTAGGGGGAGTCGACAGCGAGCCCTCTCAAACCCTGATCAGTTCCCCAGGGGGCCCGAACCTGTGTCTAACCTCCCCACGATATTCGTAGCGGGGTGCCGAATACCCCCGTGGCAACTCAATCAAAATCCCTCTGCGGCTCTGTGCACGCGAAGAGGCCTCTTCCTCTTCCCTTTGTCTTTGGAAGCCCGTTGTTATCCATTGGCTCTCAGAGAGCGCCTGCATGAGGCGCTGTCAGCCTTAATTAATCCTCTCCTTCAATGCATACATCTTCTGTCAACTATCTTTCACCCCTCCAGCAATTACTCCGATGAATATTTTCCCAATAAAGAATCTCTTACCGAGAAAACCCGGCGAGAAGCGTGAAATCCTCAATGATTTTATTAATGCTGAAAAATGTCGGCATTGGCGCATGCGCAATGCCCAACCAAATCTTTGGTCTTTCATCGCGCCTTATCCTTCAACCTCTTACGCTATTCTTTTCACACATCCACAGACTCTTGTATGTGCGTATGTACCGCGCTATCCGTGTGTATACGAGTGTATGGGTAGATTGGGAGTGAAAAATTGTTTCGGTGGCTGAAAGAGTGGGGGAATGAATAACGGAGAATGGAAGGAGAGGGGGAGGGGGTAAGGTTGTCAGGTTCTATGGTCATTGACAGTTGGAGGAATGAAAGACGCTAATCCGATCGCTGTTACAAAGCTCCATTCTCTGTGGCAGTTGTTTACATCCAGCGACAGTTGTCCCCTTCTCACCGACATCCGTGGACCTAACAACACGCCAGGGTTGACCAAGTCCGCGGATGATTCACGAATTGCTTTGAGAATAGCGACCATGAATGTTTTTTCCTTGGTTGTCCACAAATTTCACTGAAGATAATATGTACTACTGTCCATTAATTTTAATTCACAAACGTCTTCCTCATCTTAATAAACTCTTCATCCTCTTGCGTATCAAACGATGCGTGGACAAGCGATTTTCACAGCCCGTAATTATCTGAAAAAAATGGAACTTATTACCGATTTCTGGGATCTGTCAAGGGAAATTTGAGGGTCTTAACAATTTTTTTTATAACTTATATACCATGTATACTTATATGTATGCGTACATCTGTGTAAGCATATGTATGAATGGAACACAAAATTACGTGTTATTTTATATAGACTCCATTGCAGTATTTAATGCCTAATTAGAGTTTCATTTACATAATCCTAAGGGATCGTTTAAATAAATGCGAGAGCTGACACATGGAAGAAATTTGTTTCGATGAGTATGTGACAGCCCTCAACGATCTGCGTTTTACAAAGTGTGAACGAAGGGGTGGTGTAGTGATTATATACACCATTCCCTGAACAAATGAAAACCTAGACCACCAGTCAATCTCATCCCTTAATTATTGACCAACAAATTTATGTGTCCCTATTTGAAACCCCTGCCGGTTTTATCAGATGTCCACATACATTTGACCGGACCGAGCTGGCAGGACCTTCAGCTCAGCGTGTGATCGGCGGTGATGGAGTTCGGTGTAAGAAGGCCACACTAATCCTCTTCAAGATTCGAATCCAGCGAGTCATTAAGGGCAAATCCAGGTGCTGGTAGTTGGGGACTTCCCCCCCCCCCCCCCCGCCCATTCCCCTCTCTTTCACTGATTGACTTCAATAGCGGTATCTTTTCATTAGCTGAACACAGGCAGCAAGGATTGCGAAGAAATCTCCCTTGCGCTACAAAGCACAAACATGAATCTAATTACATGGGCCGCTAGAGGTTAATCTCCCGCTCGACGCCATTGGAAATGCACCCTTATGGTGACAAGATAATTAGACAGATCATACGTGCAGGTTTCCCAGCGTCCAACTCGTGGCTTTTTAACAATGACCGACTCATCTGAGCCGCATCTGAAAAAGATCTTGACGCGCAGGTGAGATACGGGATTCTCTTCTTCACACATTTCATTTCATTCCATTTCTCAAGTTTTGACGGTCAATTACGCATCTTTAAACCCCTTGGGTCTCGCTGATACGAACTTTTCCCATTTTTAAGATACATCTCCGCTCTGCTGGGCGAGGAGTTCTCGTCATTTTTTCCTCTTTCTCTCATTTGGTGGATGTATCATTTAATTTCTTACGCACATTCCTACCTTATTTTTTTCACGCTAACGCTTCGTTCAAAAATAAATCTAAAATTTAGCGTTATACATTTTAACTGGGGATGAGTGGTAGTGAAAGGTCAATATACAATCATACTCGTAGCTCCACCCTAGAGTTTTTCATTTGAGTCGAATCTTATCACCACAAGTAGCGTCCCTTTTAGCTACTCGAGTTACGTTCCTTTTACGCATTTCACTTTCCCTAACATACCACATTCGATTAAAAAAAACTTCCAACAATTTTATAGAATGCAGTTCTCTCTTCTTTGGCCCATGCCTCTTCTTTGGCCCGCGTCTCTTCTTTGGCCTGCGCCTCTTCTTTGGCCCGCGCCACTTCTTTTTAGAATTAATAAAAGGGGACAAATTTTCCTCTAACTAATCGCACTGACAAAGATGGTTCTCTTCCCCGCACGCTCAATGTTTCCTTCCACGCACAGCACAGCACATTCCTATCACTCACAGCGCAGCACATTCCTGCCACTCACAGCGCAGCACATTCCTACTACTCACAGCGCAGCACTTTCCTGTCATACACAGCGCAGCATATTCCTGTCATGCACAGCGCGGCACATTCCTGCCAATCACTTTCCTACCACTCACAGCGCAGCACATTCCTGTCATGCACAGCGCGGCACATTCCTGCCAATCACTTTCCTACCACTCACAGCGCAGCACATTCCTGTCATGCACAGCGCAGCACATTCATGTCATGCACAGAGAAGCACATTTCTGCCATGCACAGCGCAGCACTTTCCTGCCAGCACAGCGCAGCACATTCATGACGCGCATAGCGCAGCACATTCATGACGCGCATAGCGCAGCACATTCATGACACGCACAACGTAACATATTCATGACAAGAAAAACGCAGCACATTCATGATCATGCCACGCACAGCTCAGCACATTCATGCCACGCACAGTGCAGGACATTCCCTCCATGCACAATAGGGTGGTCCAAAAATATATGCAAAAAATTGAAATTAGTTGGAAATGTTCTTTACATGGCTAAAATTATGCTATAAGATGTTAAAAGAGCTGATGCAAAATATTGACTAAATTGGTGAATATTTAGAGGTCGCTGTGTCTCCATATTTTTAAATTCCAGTCAAAATATTGGAACTTTTAAATAGTAGGCATTTATTGGTTGTTACTTATATACTATCATATATTTGTCATTAATAACTCATTCCTTATGAATTACAATAATTCGCAAAAAAATCAAGATATTGCATTATCTGAAAAGTGGAATGACATTCACATACTCGGTGTATGATGCAATAATAATTGTTGTTTCAGCTTGTTGATTCTGAGCCCATTTGTAAAGTGATGACGCAATAACGCTCCCTCGTTTCAGATGATTCCTTGGCAATTTTTAATAATCCTGCACATAGCCAACTTTTCTTGAATTTTTTAACACTTTACACCCCAACATCAAATTCACCATTGGGGGAAGAGTCGAGTGATAAGATGCCCTTCCTTGACCTTTTAATCACCCGAGATAATGACCAACGAAAATTTCAAACAACCATTTACCGAAAAAAAACTTTCACAGGACTAAGTTTGAACTACTTTAGTTTTTGTGATTTCAGATACAAAATATACCCAGTAAAAACTTTAATACACAGAAGTTTCTCGCTATCATCCACTTACCAATCAATCCATAATGAATTTATTTTGCTTAGGAAATATTTTATAAAAAATTTATTTCCTTCTGACCTATATGATAGTTTTAAAAAGCTATTTGATAATATCATTGAACCCCCTCAATCCTGCATAGAAGTTCCTAAAATTCCCATATATTTACTAATTTCAGATATGGGTTTTTTAAAAGATACTTTTAAAAGAAAACTATTCATTTTTAAAAGATATTTTCCCCAAATCAACCTACAAATAGTTTTTATAAACAAACTATCGATAGGAAGTTTTTTTTAGCAGTAAAGATCCTATCTCTTTGGAGTTCCGCAGTGATACTGTTTATTTATTTAAATGTCCCAGTTGTACTGGAGCCTCTTAGATTGGCAACACTGTCAGGTCTCTTAGAGCTAGGTTTTCTGCTCATTTGGGGATTAGTTGGTGCAGAAAAACAAAATATGAAATAAAAAGGAAAAGTCTTCTTTTAGGGAACACACCATAAACTGTAAAACCGATATTTCTATTGATAATTTTCAAGTATTAGCCTTTAACAACAATCAACATTGCCTAAGAACCACCAAAAAGTCCGTTATGCGGTAGCTGCATCACGAACTTGGCCCCATTTCGTTAATTTAAACTAAAAGTGATATGTTTGTTATTACTATTCTCTTCATTAGTAGTATTACAGTTTTGATTACTAGTGCAGTGAATACCTTGTCATAAGTGCTATTACAGTTTTCATTATTGATGCAGTGAATACCTTGTCATTAGTGCTATTACAGTTTTCATTACTAATGCAGGGAATACCTTGTCATAAGTGCTATTACAGTTTTCATTACTGATGCAGTGAATACCTTGTCATTAGTGCTATTACAGTTTTCATTACTAGTCCAGGGAATACCTTGTCATTAGTGTTATTACATTTTTCATTACTGATGCAGTGAATACCTTGTCATTAGTGCTATTACAGTTTTCATTACTAGTGAAGTACATACCTTGTCATTAGTGCTATTACAGTTTTCATTACTGATGCAGTGAATACCTTGTCATTAGTGC
This sequence comes from Ceratothoa steindachneri, assembly GCA_963969495.1. NCBI lineage: Eukaryota > Metazoa > Arthropoda > Malacostraca > Isopoda > Cymothoidae > Ceratothoa > Ceratothoa steindachneri. Next base: position 218,233,376 of record OZ018319.1, read on the forward strand.
TTTTACAGTTTTCATTACTGATACAGTGAATACCTTGTCATTAGTGCTATTACAGTTTTCATTACTAATGCAGTGAATACCTTGTCATTAGTGCTTTTACAGTTTTCATTACTGATGCAGGGAATACCTCGTCATTAGTGCTATTACAGTTTTCATTACTAATGCAGTAAATACCTTGTCATAAGTGCTATTACAGTTTTCATTACTGATGCAGTGAATACCTTGTCATTAGTGCTATTACAGTTTTCATTGCTAGTGCAGTGAATACCTTGTCATTAGTGCTATTACAGTTTTCATTACTGATGCAGTGAATACCTTGTCATTAGAGCTATTACAGTTTTCATTACTGATGCAGTGAATACCTTGTCATTAGTGCTATTACAGTTTTCATTACTGATGCAGTGAATACCTTGCCATTAGTGCTATTACAATTTTCATTACTGATGCAGTGAATACCTTGTCATTAGTGCTATTACAGTTTTCATTACTGATGCAGTGAATACCTTGTCATTAGAGCTATTACAGTTTTCATTACTGATGCAGTGAATACCTTGTCATTAGTGCTATTACAGTTTTCATTACTGATGCAGTGAATACCTTGTCATTAGTGTTATTACATTTTTCATTACTGATGCAGTGAATACCTTGTCATTAGTGCTATTACAGTTTTCATTACTAGTGAAGTACATACCTTGTCATTAGTGCTATTACAGTTTTCATTACTGATGCAGTGAATACCTTGTCATTAGTGCTTTTACAGTTTTCATTACTAATGCAGTGAATACCTTGTCATTAGTGCTTTTACAGTTTTCATTACTGATGCAGTGAATACCTTGTCATTAGTGCTATTACAGTTTTCATTACTAATGCAGTGAATACCTTGTCATAAGTGCTATTACAGTTTTCATTACTGATGCAGTGAATACCTTGTCATTAGGGCTATTACAGTTTTCATTGCTAGTGCAGTGAATATCTTGTCATTAGTGCTATTACAGTTTTCATTACTGATGCAGTGAATACCTTGTCATTAGTGCTATTACAGTTTTCATTACTAGTGAAGTGAATACCTTGTCATTAGTGCTATTACAGTTTTCATTACTGATGCAGTGAATACCTTACCATTAGTGCTATTACAGTTTTCATTACTGATGCAGTGAATACCTTGTCATTAGTGCTATTACAGTTTTCATTACTGATGCAGTGAATACCTTGTCATTAGTGCTATTACAGTTTTCATTACTGATGCAGTGAATACCTTGTCATTAGAGCTATTACAGTTTTCATTACTGATGCAGTGAATACCTTGTCATTAGTGCTATTACAGTTTTCATTACTGATGCAGTGAATACCTTGTCATTAGTGCTATTACAGTTTTCATTACTGATGCAGTGAATACCTTGTCATTAGTGCTATTACAGTTTTCATTACTAATGCAGTGAATACCTTGTCATTAGTTCTATTACAGTTTTCATTACTAGTGCAATGAATACCTTGATATTGGCTGATCATTCACGACCACGATCGTCCTTTGTTGCTCTTAAGAAGGATTTTAGTTTCAACCCGAAAGTTTCTCGCTAATAACTTTATAATAACTTTATAACTCGCCTTCGGTCCTGGTACCTACTTCATTATGGATGACCTAGTTCGTCCTGACTCCACAAAGTTCCTGCAAGTTTGTGGTTTATCATTGGAGCTTTAATACCTCTTCGCTCGTTTAAAAATAATAATAATTATCTCTATGTCTTAAATACATCCTCATTCCTGGCCATTTTGGACTGGCTGTCTCTTTAGTAATTATTTGACGTTAACGTTGATAATTTTGACTTATTAGTACGTCCAAGGGAACATTTAACGTTAACAAGGTTCTTAGTTATACCTTACCTCTCAAACTGGTTAATAGTTCCGAAATGGGGTCCTCTGAACTTATCCCCCTCATTTCTTACTCCATTTTCATTCCTCCGAAGAAGCAAGATTGAGCGAAATAACGGACAAGAACTCTTTATTATTTTTCATCTCCATTTCTCGTTATCGCCATAAATATCCTCTCCGCTACGGCAGTGGTTCTCTACTAAGGGTAAAGTCTCCCCCGGGGGGGGAGTAAAATATTCCATGTGTAGGAATAAATACATTAATCTCCTAAATTATCTCGTACATCTCTAGTATTCATTGATCTATTAATATGAGTAGATATTAATATATTCATTGTAATACATTTATATTAGTGATTTCGTTTTTTTTTTGTACCTGTATACCTTTTGGAGGGGGGAGGGAGGCTAAATGTCTGCTTGCATCAAGCCTATGGGATAAATGATACGAGGAATGCCGAGAATCAGTGCCCCAGGGTATCATTCGAGCCCCCCCCCCCTCCTTCCTCCTATGCCATAAAGATAAGTCCGAATTCGGATCCCTTCGATTCTCAGGAATGGCTAATGTTAAATAAGTGAGCGTTTATGAGAGCTCCGACTTTCGTAAGTAAATTGATGGGGGCTTTGGCATCCCCTTTAAATATTATGAAATTGAAGAAATATTATTATTACAAATAATAATAATTGCGTCGCCAGTTCCTTTTCTATGAAGGTGCCCCCTCATTTGAAAATGAAATCAACATAAAGATCAGTATGCTAAGTACTAGCAGGTCCGTGGGCACCCAGAGCAATGTCTCGTTTTGGGAGGGCACGGAGAGAAGTAGTGCTTTGTTTTTTTACCATCCAACGAGTGTTGAAGGCTGTTCGTGGCTTAAGGAAGAGCCAACCTTTTTAAGGGTGTGTCGATTGTAAACTTCTTGGGTGTATTTCGTATGTGAGTGGTGTTTTAGGTGCAAAGAAACGGGATGAAAGAGACTGGGGATCGAGGGGGGGGGGCAGGGACTGCTTGTATGTTTGCGTCAGGCTCAAACCCCGACGTGACGGCGAGAGGTAAATATCTTTTGGACACCAACGAGGAAATCTCTGACCGGAAACCTTTTAAAAATTTGAGCCATAAAGAAAGGGTTGACTTTATGGGGTTTGGGAGGTACGTTGAAGGAACGAGAGACCGGGAAAGCGAGCACCTCTCCTGGTCTCCCCCAAGGGGTAGTTAGGATTAACATGGGCATCTCTGCTGGAACTAACATCTGGAGGATTGGGTGATTCCTCAATAAGAGAACATTAAAAAAAATACCTTTTTCCCCCTCCTGTCCTATCCGCTGCTTCCAATTCTCTTGACTTCATCAAAAGACTAAATCTTAATCCAAAAAAATACATTTAATCTTTCAAATTAAATGAATTTTGAATCCCTTATTCCCGTAAAAATAAATACCTAATTCCCAATAAAAATAAATACTTCACCCACGTTAAAAATAAATACCCCATTCCCCTTAAAAATAAATACTTCACCCCCGTTAAAAATAAATACCTCATTCTCATTAAAAAATAAATATCATCCCCATTAAAAATAAATGCCTCAATCCCATTAAATTAAATAACCCATTCCCATTAAAAATAAATACTTCATCCCCATTAATAATAAATACCTCATACAAATTTAAAATAAAAACCTCATCTCCATTAAAACTAAATAACTCAATCCCATTAAAAATAAATACTTCATCCCCATTAATAATAAATACCTCATTCAAATTTAAAATAAAAACCTCATCTCCATTAAAACTAAATAACTCAATCCCATTAAAAATAAATACTTCATCCCCATTAATAATAAATACTTCATTAAAATTTAAAATAAAAACCTCATCTCCATTAAAACTAAATAACTCAATCCCATTAAAAATAAATACTTCATTCCCATTAATAATAAATACCTCATTCAAATTTAAAATAAAAACCTCATCTCCATTAAAACTAAATAACTCAATCCCATTAAAAATGAATACTTTATCCCTATTAATAATAAATACATCATTCAAATTTAAAATAAAAACCTCATCTCCATTAAAACTAAATAACTCAATCCCATTAAAAATAAATACTTCATCCCCATTAATAATAAATACCTCATTCAAATTTAAAATAAAAACCTCATCTCCATTAAAACTAAATAACTCAATCCCATTAAAAATAAATACTTCATCCCCATTAATAATAAATACTTCATTAAAATTTAAAATAAAAACCTCATCTCCATTAAAACTAAATAACTCAATCCCATTAAAAATAAATACTTCATTCCCATTAATAATAAATACCTCATTCAAATTTAAAATAAAAACCTCATCTCCATTAAAACTAAATAACTCAATCCCATTAAAAATGAATACTTTATCCCTATTAATAATAAATACATCATTCAAATTTAAAATAAAAACCTCATCTCCATTAAAACTAAATAACTCAATCCCATTAAAAATAAATACTTCATCCCCATTAATAATAAATACCTCATTCAAATTTAAAATAAAAACCTCATCTCCATTAAAACTAAATAACTCAATCCCATTAAAAATAAATACTTCATCCCCATTAATAATAAATACTTCATTAAAATTTAAAATAAAAACCTCATCTCCATTAAAACTAAATAACTCAATCCCATTAAAAATAAATACTTCATTCCCATTAATAATAAATACCTCATTCAAATTTAAAATAAAAACCTCATCTCCATTAAAACTAAATAACTCAATCCCATTAAAAATGAATACTTTATCCCTATTAATAATAAATACATCATTCAAATTTAAAATAAAAACCTCATCTCCATTAAAACTAAATAACTCACTTCCATTAAAAATAAATACTTCATCGCAATTAAAAATATACATACCTCATTCTCATTTAAAATAAATATAGCATCCGCATTAAAAAAATACTATATTCTCATTAAAAATATATATCTTATTCCCATTTAAATAAATACTTCACGCATTAAAAATAAATGATTCATTCCCATTAAAAAAAATATCCCTCAACAGATTAGTTACAATTACACAATTAGTTAAAATTAACTGCCTATTTCTGCCGCTTCCGACTTCCGACGACTCACAGATAAATGTCAGTTTCCGTTTCATTTTTTTTTTATTATCGATATATATATATATATATATATATATATATATTAGTGTAGTTGGGTAGCAGTCTTTCTTGAATGCAAATTTTGTTGAAGACCATTGAGTATTTTGCCTTAATTAATTTCCTTTGGCAACTTTCTATACTTCTAACTATCTTTTCTATTTCATCTTCTAGATGGTGGATTACTTGTCTTAAAAAAAAAATTGCATATATATATATATATATATATATATATATAACGCTCCAAAGATGATTGAATAAGATCGAAAGCTTAGCAATTTAGTTTGGTTTTTACCAAACACATTCATTTAAAAAAGAGTTGAATACTGGACAAGTGATCCACCATCTACGAGATTGCCGTCTTCAACAAAATTTGCATTCAAGAAAGACTGCTACCCAACTACACTAATATATATATATATATATATATATATATATATATATATATATATATATATATATATATATATATATGTTTTAATTCATCATTTTAGTTCGTGCACATTCTACCTTCACTTTAATTATGTTTATTTAGAAATCATCTATTCATACTGGTTTTTTTTATTTTGGGCCACTATTTTATCTGTTCACGTTACGTTTATTTGTTTGCTTTTATTTAAATGAAATATTTCTTATTTTAATTGGCTTTAATTTGAAGTTTTCGTAATTTTGAATTTATATGAAAAACTCAAATTATACTTGCGCATTTTACTAATATTCCCTGTTTCCTATTTAAAATGACATTTTGAATATTTTAATTGTCTTTTGATTGTTTGTTTCATAATCACTAATAATAGACTTTCTGTGTGGTGGTCCCTCTTTAAAGACCAAACCGACAGGCCTATTGAGGGTTTAGAATTGCCATATGCATCTCTATCTCTCTTTTTCTTATGAGGTTCCCGAGAAACCACTCAAAAATTTGGAAGATCATCTCTCCATCTTGTTTTTGGTATTTTTTTCAGTCGTTTTTTTTATTAACTAGAGTCCAATTGGGGTTGGTTTGTTTGTTTTTTTATTTAGCGTCTTGGAACCTTGCCACTAGGCCTGCTCAGCTCCACTTCATGTTTTATTATAGTTTCCACTATATCCTGAAATTTGGTTTGTCCACGTATCGAAATGGCTGATTTTCTGCCACGCCAAATTATCCCCATCAAAATGCGTTCATGAGATCTTTGTGTTGTTCGAGGTTTTAATACAGGTTTTGGGGGGTGAGGTTCCAAGTTTCTGCTCCAGATGTCATCATTGGGATTGGTTGTATACTTTTATTTTTAGGCACATGAGTATTTTTCTTTTGAAGACGATGCTTGCCTTTCCAAATGCCTTCCAGCCTAGAGTGATTTGGCATTGGATTTATTGATCTTTTCCAAAAACTGATGTGGAGGGATGGTTACCACAACTAGGCCTAAGTTACTACGGTCAGCTGCTAGAAGAGCCGGATTCCTTCCTCTATGTCGAATCATCCATTCGTATATTTGAAGATATAAATATCATCATTTGTGAATAATCTTTTTCCTTCTTCATTAAAAATCTTGTCTTGAGGAATTGGATATTAATTTTTTAAAAAAATGACATCGATTGATTTTGTTTTGGTGGTTTTATAAATATTTTTAATTTGTGTTTACGACTTACTCAAGATAAAACAGCATTTCGTCAGGAAGTAAATTAGGCTACATTAGCAATGGTCTGTCGCCAGATAGGACATTATTCAAGTCAAAGGAGCAGCGGGTTCAATATGCACAGCAGTAACCCGTGCATGGATCGAACCCTATGTTAAACTCTAGATCGCTACTGAGATAGTCATCAAAGTGTGCGAATCGGTTACCACAATATGCAAAAAATACAATCAAACCCCAAACGTAGCTAAATAACCAAAAGATAACATCACAAACAACAAATAACACAAAAGCTTTACCAAAACAATAAATGAAACAGGATCAAACAAAAAATAAAGCCGCCCCCCCAAAAAAACAAAACAAAAACGAACTCAAACAAGAACGATCAAAATAACAGAACTGCACTAAAAACAACAATGAATAAAGCATTGTACAAAAAAGCAAGCAAGAACCAACCCCCGAGCCCAAAACAACAAAAAACAGTACCAAACACAGCCAAAAACCTACCAGATAAAAACACACGACGCAACAATAAAATACTGTACTAGTACAACAATCCAAACCGTAGTAAAACAACAACCAACACCTAAAAGCCTTATAGAGGAAAAAAGAACAACCAAAACCCCTACCCCCGAAAAATGCAAATTAAGAAACAGAACCAACACCAAAACAACAGATAACAGTCCCAAATCTTACTAAAATAAAAAAAAAACTAATAATGAACATAACAAAACAACCATTAACAGCCAAAACTGTGCTAAAAAAAACAAGCAAAATCGTAGTAAACCAGAACAAAATTAGCAAATACCATAGTAAAACAACAAACATCAAAATCGTACTAAAACAATCAACTACAACCGATAACTATACAAATATAATAAACATGAAAACCCATATCAAAACAACCATAACATAAACAAGTCCAAACCGGACCAAAACCAAAAAGAACCCCAAATGTACCAAATCAACAACCAAAAACTACCAAAATGGCAAACAACTTAAAACAGTATCGACATAGCTACTAAATCCCATACCATTTGTTAAACTAATTGCAACGAATGACATATATTTGGCTCACTTCCTATTGTAGTATTAAAATTTCCATTATGAGATTACTTCTAAATGAAAATTGTTTTTTTTTATATATAGAAATACTCATTGGTGAAATTCATTAATTTTACAATTCATTATTTCAATGTCCAAGTTTCTTTTACTTATTTTTACATCTACAAATAAAGGGGGGAAAAAAATACCCTAAGTTTGGCTCGGTTTTTAAAGGTTTATTGAAGTTTCCGTTCAATAAACAAGTCTGTGGCTCGAATTTTATATTCATGAAAACTTTCCTGAACGAATTTTTGTTAATTATTTTCTCTTCCACAATATTCAACGCCAACTCGAAGAGGTTTCAGATGTGAGATAAAATATTCCTTTTCTCCAGGTAAGAATTTGTGACTAGAGGTTTCGAACGTACCCTTCTTGCCTCGGCATTAGATTGATGGGGTTTTAGGAAGCGATCCTTTTTTTATTTGTTTTATTTATTTATTATTTTGTTGAATTTACCCGATCTCCCTTGCCAGGAAAGACCTACATACAAGGGAAGGATGTCGATAGGGCCTTTTGATGGCAGTGGATATTTTCCTTATTTTTATCCTTTTATTATATATGAGCGAGGCCGCGTTGAAAGACCGAATTCCTGTACAAGTGGTTCATTTTTTGAGGTAGATCAGTTTAAAGGATCGCTATTTGCAGGGAATTCGGTACTTTCTTCACTCGATGTTTTTGCAACCTGGTACTTTCGTGTATGGTTTATCTATTCCTTTGACTGCTTCACTCTTTTTTTCATCGTTCTATTGTCCTAGCTAGTGGGTACCTTTAGAGACCAAATAATCCTTTTTGTATCTATTCCAGGGGGTTACAGGCACAACGGAAAACACGATTTATCCACATTGAGCGAAATTAAGCTGCATCGGTTGTGGTTAGTCAATGGATGGACTCTCGATTTTAGTTCGGATCCTACTGCAGGCCCCCGATGAAAATATACCTGACGGTCCCCTATATTAATGAAAGCCACGCTCAACGCAAATTAGCGAAGGCATAAACACTCTAGCCGAAGGGGAAAGAAAATAAGTTAAAATAGGGGAAGGCGAATTAAGGAGGTAGCAATTGACTGAAGAGGAAGAAGTTGATTGATGATAGGAAAATGCAATTCAGAAAGGGAGGAAGCATAGATTGAATAAAGGGAATACAGTAAAGAGAGGGAGTGGAATGAAGAAAAAAAAGTGGGCTTAAGAGAGGAAATAGAGTAAAGAGTTGAAAGTGGAATGAACCAGAGAAATCGGTTAATGGGGTGAAAATTATTGAAGAGGCGAAATGGAATGAAAAAGAGATAAATGGATTAAAAATAAGGAATTTACATTGATGAGAAGAAATTGGTTTGAAGAAAGTGAAATTAAATTGAAGAGGGAAAATTTAGAGCAGGAAGTGATGGAACTGAAGAGGGCGAATTCGGATTGATGTTGAAGAAATGAGATTGAAGAAAAGGAAATTAAAAGGGGGGAACTTGATTTGATATTGAAGAAATTTGATTGAAGAGGCAAAAATTAGTTTTAAGTGGAGTCAATTGAAATGATGAGAATGAAATTGAATTGAAAAATAGAAACTTGGAGTGAAGAGTAGAAAATTGGAGTGAAGAGTAGAAAATTGGATTGAAGAGTAGAAAATTGGAGTGAAGAGTAGAAAATTGGAGTGAAGAGTAGAAAATTGGATTGAAGAGTAGAAAATTGGAGTGAAGAGTAGAAAATTGGAGTGAAGAGTAGAAAATTGGATTGAAGAGTAGAAAATTGGAGTGAAGAGTAGAAAATTGGAGTGAAGAGTAGAAAATTGGATTGAAGAGTAAGCAAATGAACGTAAATGACTGTTTATACTAGTTGTTCTCAATCCGGAATAATATGCAAATCAAGAGTCCTGAGAGGCAATCCATGACGCGTTCTCGAAAGGGCGTCAATTCTTGAGGGCTGAAGCGCTTACCTCCCTCGAGATTGATCCTAGAACTGCTTAATTCCACGTTCGCTTTCGCTTTTTCTGTCCTCTTCTCCCTTTTTTCACTTTTGTTCACTTTTTATTCCCTCTCATCCGTCTCTTTGTTCCCTTTCCCTATTTATTTTTCTCTTTCCTTCCTTTTGTAATGAAAAAAAGGAAGGAATTATCGGTGATATTTTATTATTTATTTAACGTAAACTAATTGGTTTAATATCAAATCATCAATGTGTATCAGGTATATAATGTTGAACTGTTAAAATGTTAAAAACAGTGTTTTATAATTTATTTTCTGTCATTTTTTTATTTCCTTTGGATTTTCTCCTTCTTCTTTTTGTTTCTCAATTTTTATAACTTTTTCCAGTCAGGAATTTTGTTCTTAAAAAAAAAATACAATATTACCGCTCTTTTTGGTGCTATTATTAAAATTTTTAATCTCTTATCTCCATTGATGAAATAATCCTCGCCGTTACGAGAATTGCCCTTAATAATTGTTTATACAAATCCTTATTTTGTTTAGCGAAAGAGAAATTTTCTTATCTTGAATTTCAGGTCGACCTAAAAACATCAGAAGTTTTTTTGACGGAATTCAAAGAATAGTTGGATTTTGTCACACCTACTGATTTATTCAATTCCGGGGCCCCATTAAAATGAATTTAAAACTCCTGGAACCTGATTTGACGCACTTGCGAAAATTGTAAATTGTTTATCTCTGGGATTTGACATTTTTATGTAGCGATCGAACGATTGCTATTTAAATAAATACGGTGCTTTTTGGTAGTAAGTTACGAGCTGCTGTATTCATAATCGAGGGGGGGGGGAGAAGATCTAAAAACCATTGTTATTCCGATAACCTACGAAGTCTAATTTGGGGAGGGAGATGTATCCCAAAAGAGAAAATTAAAAGCTGCATTTGTAAGGTAGGACATTTGTAAATAAAACTGGTAAAGACGAAATACAATCTGGGATTATATATATATATATATATATATATATATATATATATATATATATGAATTTCCAGTGGATTCTTTACCCCCCTCTTTCTTCCCTCGCCCGCCTCCTTCTTCCCTCTCCCCCAACACTCTCTCCCTCCTCTATCTCTCCCCTCTCCAACCCTTTCCCCTCCCCCTCTCCCCACTCTTTCCACCTATATCTACCCTTCCATCTCTATCTAACTATTTCCTCTACCCCTCACCCTCTTCTCTCCTACGAGTAGACTGTTGGAGAGGGAAGAGGGTGGAATAGTGAGGAAGGGGAAATAGTCGGGAAGGGATAGAGGCGAGGGTGAGGGGAAAGAGTGGGAGATAGGAAGAGAGAGGGCAAAGTGTATATTTTTAGAACGTAATTTTTAAAATAATTTTTAATTTATAGCTTAGTTTATGAATTAGCTGCCCCTCCCGCTGCCCCCTCCCTTGTTGAGAAGAGGGAGGGGGTAAATGGATTAGGGAGAATAGGGGGGAGGAAGGGGGAAGTATTGGGGATCGGTGAGGGAAAGGGGTAGGGGGAGGAGTAGGTAATGTGATAGGGGTAGAGAAAAAGGAAGATGAGAGGGTAGGGGAACATAGAGGTGAGGGAGGTAGAGATGATCAGAATCGATTTGAAAGATCAAATAGGCCGAAGGCCAACAGCCCTAAGAGCTGGTAGCGAGGAAGTTATACGCAAGTTCCCCCCGTAGGAGTTGGGAGTTTCGAATCCATGGCTCATATATATATATATATATATATATATATATATATATATATATATATATATATATATTGATGAGGAATTACTTCGAGTAAGCCTAAATTTAATGTTTAGCAGAAATCTCAAGGCGAGAAAAATAGCTGGCGTCATCCTTTTTATTTTTTGGTCTACAAAATAAATAAACAAACAGAATATTATTAAATGTTGTTAGTAACTTTAACTTTAAATAGAAGACTTAGAATTCAATACAAATTTTAAACAAATGGGTATTAAATTTACAATAAAGTAAAACCTGGGAAGATTTTAAAATATTTAGTTAGCGAGTGTATAATTGCTATAATCTCTTAAGTTAGGAGCGCTTTGCTTTATAAAACTAACGTTATATAAAACGCTTTTAAAATTAACATTAAGCGAAGAATTAAAGCACAATTATCCCAAAACTCTCTGTACAAAATCACAAACCTATCCAATGCTCAAGGTTGACGCGACAGAGACCAAACTTTGCCCCTTAGCCCAAAACCAAAACAATTCATCTGAGTAGTAGGGGAACCGACTACGAATCACTATTTAAATTTGGGGGGAACTATTTTATGTAAAGTGTTTCTAAGATTCGAAGTGTAATCGGGCATTTAAGCGAATTTAAAATTTCAAAATCTTCTATAGAGATATCACTTTTATTGCGTGATCTCTGATCGCTGAATTTTCTTTAGTTTGAAGTATTTTGCCTGTTTAATTACTTATGCCCAGAGGAGACGAGAATCTTGCCTTCAGAGATCTCACGGAGCTTCCGATGTATTTGCCTTGGTAACATCCAAGACATTTCAATAAGTATATAATCGAACTCCCAAGACTCTGCGGAACGGGAGCCTCCATTCTAAAGAAAGATTTTATATTTATTTTGGTAACAAAAGCAATTTGAAATTGAATTTGACAAAAAGGCTTCTTTAAGAATATGTGTAATTGTCTGCTAAGGACTTTATTGTAAATGCCAAGCTCTGGCATTATTAAGTAATGTCTGTCTTTTACCACCGCTATCTCACGGAAGTTTGGTTGATACACTCCACTTAAAAATGTGCGGATTGATTTTCGACAATATATGGTGGACACCATTGTGCAAAAAGAAAGATTTGAGATACTGAAATTCGTTGTCTATAAGATTGTAAGATAAACAGAGATTGTATAGGCGGTGAAAAAGTATGTTAATGGACGAGATTTTGTATTTCAAATCTAATAACTCAAAATGGTTTAATCCTAACGTCATATTAGTGGGCTTTGTATATAAGGATGATTCTAGACTATTTTCTCTTATTAAAATATTTAAAAAATCCAAGGGTGTTATCACTGTCAGTTTCCATTGTATATCTGACATCATGTTAGATGGTGTTTAAGAAATTCTAAAGCTTGATCATGTTGTTTAAATATCGCTATAGAATCATCTACATAACAGTTATTAAAACTAAGACAATTATTTTAGACAGATGTTTTAAGGATTCCCCAAATTTTACAGTTTCAGTAAATTACAATTTAGTTCCTTGTTAGACCTTGTTTTTGGTGGGTCAGTGTTTACCTTTGATGACCACATTTACCAGCAGATCGATGGAGTTAGTATGGGGTCCCTAATCGGCCCTTTGGCAGCAATTGGAAGAAGAGGATTGTTTTTAAGTTGCTAATTCATGTAGACCAACTTGTAATAGACGATTTGTAGAATTTCTTAATTCCCACAGACAAGTCGATATAAACATAGTGTGAGTAAAGATAAATGTTTTTGCCAAACTAAGCCTGTGTGGGAGGAAAATGAATTAATAACTACAAAGAAAACAGACTGTCATTATTTAGTCGGAAACTACATACAGTTTCACAGCTGCTGATCTAATTGCTATACCAGTTCTGCCAATCTTTGGTTCCTTTTTCCTATTTCTTTAAAATTTAGCCACAATTTACTTTTGTCTGGTTTTCCTTCGTCTTTACTTAGCCTTGGAGTTTTTTTTCTAAATCATTTTCCTCTAAATCTAGCTAGTTTTTTTTTCTTCTTTCATTTCGAATGGACTCAAAGACTTTACTAAATAATAAAAACCGCATAATAGTGTCAGGTGGGGCATTGATTTCTCATGCTGCAGCTTACATCCTTAATAGTGAGTGACTCCTCCCCCCTGCCCTAACGCTCACTGATGTATCTGTTGTTATAAATCTTCAACATATTTTCCCTTACTTCATCCTCACCCTTTTCCTTATAAGAAGGCTGAAGAAGATCCCTCGTTGGTTTTCTTTCTATATTAAAAAAGTCACTCAAATTTAGATCTGGACATTAATTACCCCATTTAGTGTTCAATCTCTGCGAATCCCTAAGAAATGATTACTCGCTGGCAAGTTTCTAGTAATAAACACCCAATCGCCAGATTACCTCAATCCTTACTACAGCAAACCCATTGAAAAACTAGGACAAATAAATCACCCTTATACTATACCACCTGCTATGAAAGAAATACAATTAAAATCCCTACCAACACACAAAGAATAATTAATTCTATAAAATAAACAAGTATTTATTTTTATGAACATTTAGTTAACTAGTTCAATTATGCCTTAATAATAATTACAATTTTAGGATAAGTTAACCTTTTCTGGTTCCCTCGTGTATATTTGGAATTTGAGGGGTTTGTAGAGGATTGTTTACAAAGTATAGTGGTTTGAATAAACGCAGATATTCTTGGAATTGTGTGGTTTCCATGACTACGTTAAGGGAAGGCGCAGACAATGTAGTGTCGCTCTATGGTTACGGAAATTCGGTTAATTTTTTTTAACGCTATGTGTAGGCTATGTAGGTCCAATAGCTATAGAAATTCAGTTGATGTATTTAATGCTATGTGTGAGCTATAGGCAAGGCACATATGAACTTCGTACCACTAAAGATTAAGCATGTGTGGTTTTCTTAAATAAATGTAATTAGCGGACAAAATTTTGTATACAATGCTTTATTTTACATACCTATTAGATTAATTTACGTCACTACGGTTTAGTACGCAAATTAACCTAACCTAACTTAACCTAACTTCAAGTAATTAACATCTAAAATATCAACACCTAAAAATAACCAATAAGCTACATGACATAAAAAAATCGGTTGAAACAAAATTTAATCTAAATAAGAACATCTAAAATTGGACAATTTTTCCATATTTTATTCTTTTCAAGTTAATCTCCTTCCAAAGTTGAAGGGCAAAAGAAAAGGGACATTTTTAAAAATATATTTTAAGGCAAGGAATAAATTAAAATGATAAAATTACACTAAATTCCAGCTTGTTTCCTTAACTAAGGGAAGCTGGAGTATAAAATTTCATATCTACCAAATACAGACACCTGATGGTATGGTGTCGCAAAATAAAACTACATTAAGTTGTGTGGTTGTAAGTTGAAAACACCTGAAGTTATGTGGAAGGAGATAAAGACACGGCAATGTATGTGTTCGTAACTTCCAAACCTCCTGGGTGCATGTGGTCGTAACTTTCAAAACACCTGGTTGTATGTGGTCGTAACTTTAAAAAACATCTGAAGCTATGTGGTCATAACTTAAAAAAGCTCTTGAAGGTACATATGTCGTCGTAACTTAAAACAACACCTGGTGGTACGTGGTCCTAACTTAAATGATACTTAAAGGTATGTGGTCGTAAATTATAGAACACCTGAAGGTATCTGGTTCTTAACTTATAAATCTCTTGTAAGTAACTTCAAAACCTCTTGAAGGTATGTGATTGTAACCTATAGAACACATGAAGGTATCTGGTTCTTAACTTATAAACCTCTTGTACGTAACTTAAAAACCTCTTGAAGGTATCCGATTGTAACTTATAGAGCACCTAAAGGTATCTGGTTCTTAACTTATAAACCTCTTGTAGGTAACTTCAAAACCTCTTGAAGGTATCTGATTGTAACTTATAGAACACCTGAAGGTATCTGGTTTATAATTTATAAACCTCTAGTCGGTAACATAAAAACCTCTTGAAGGTATGTGGTCGTAACTTATAGAACACCTGAAGGTATCTGGTTATTAACTTATAAACCTCTTGTAAGTAACTTAAAATTCTTTTAAAGGTATGTGGTCGTAACTTAAAAACAAACCTCTCTTTGTGGGTTCAAACGTACGTAAGAGAACAAACGCTTCCAAGATCGAATTGGGATTCGGGAATATCCGAATGCCGCACTACACGCAGGCAAAATGTAGCTCTAATGTGGCTGAAAGTTATCTGAAAGACTTACAGAAAATGGCGAAGTTAATGGAAGAAAAGTTGTGGAAGATGTACAGCCCGATCACTCAAAATAGGAGCCTATTTGTGCCCCTAAGGACCGGAGGTAATCTTCGTCTTATGGCGAAGATAAGTCACCGTCTTGATAATTTGATAAACGAGAGAAATTATGTCTTAATTAATATATATATATATATATATATATATATATATATATATATATATATATATATATATATATATATATATATATATATATGGTTAAGTCATAAGCAATTTCCGTTTGTTGGTAGCAAAACGCAACGACACATTTCGAACTTCTAGTGTTCTAATCCTTCACCGAAAAATTACCTGTTTAGAAACAGGCTTCGCCGATCATTCTTAAATCAGCAGTGAACAAGTCTGCATCATAATTTAAAACTACACTTTCATGCCCTAAAATGGAGGATCTAAAAGTACATATTCGACAGGTGATGTTGTGTGTGTTTGAAAATAAAATAACGCATCAGAAACAGCAAAAATAATTTGTAGTGTTTATGGCCAAAGTGTCATTA
The DNA here is from genome assembly GCA_963969495.1 of Ceratothoa steindachneri. Lineage (NCBI taxonomy): Eukaryota > Metazoa > Arthropoda > Malacostraca > Isopoda > Cymothoidae > Ceratothoa > Ceratothoa steindachneri. Next base: position 218,249,515 of record OZ018319.1, read on the forward strand.
CTGATCGACAAGTCAGAAATTAGTTTTCAAACAAGGTTTCGTTCTGGGGCTCGATCATTGACAGATGAACCAAGATCAGGACAATTATCAGACTTGATGAAAATGCTTTAAGAGATCTGGTGGAATGCAATCCCCGCAACCACACTTAGACACTAAATGCAGAATTATACTGTCAACAACTGCAACGTTTGCATGGAAATCTGTAAGAAACGGCCCGCACTTGTCATCAGAAAACAGTTGTGCTTCTTCATGATAACACAAGACCGCATTGAGCAAGAATAACCCAGGAAAAAGTATTGGACTTAGGCTGATCTTTTCTACCCCAACCACCACATTCACCAGACCTTGCGAAAAGTGATATCCATCTTTTTCGTTCCCTACAAATTGCTTTGAATAAAAAAAAATCAATATATAAAATAAGCAAGTTAGAAATGTTTATATATATATATATATATATATATATATATATAGAGAGAGAGAGAGAGAGAGAGAGAGAGAGAGAGAGAGAGAGAGAGAGAGAGAGAGAGAGAGAGAGAGAGAGGGAGAGAGAGAGGTTCTATTGAAGTCCACAGTTGTGGCAGCGTTATTAATTTTAACTTGTATTTTCTTAATATTTCTTACAAGTTTTTTTAACGGGGTCTTCGAGGCGAGAAAAAAAGATCCGCGAATGACTTTCTTTATTCCTAGACTTCTTTCGACCGTGTTAGGTCATCTTTAGGGAATAAACAGAAATGGAATTATTCAAAAATTGCTACATTATATATAGTATTTGTAAAAAGTTATAATAAACCACAATATTTGAATCTGATTTATTTACAAACCGGACTAGTGACTAGTTTCAAGTTTCTCCATTATCAACTGTACAAAATGCAAGGCATGCGACTCCGGTATATAAAGGCGCAAGATATATATCTCGTTAATGTGATATTTTCTAATAAATATATATATATATATATATATATATATATATATATATATATATATATATATATATAAATTATTGCATATTTTTAAGCTAAACCAAACAACCTAAGCCAGATTAGGGCTGGTACTCAAAAACTTATGTATGACAAACCCTCATCTCATTTAAAGGGTTTTATTTTTTAGCTTTCACCATCTCACCAGATGTCCGGTGAATATCACATTTGTGCATATCTTTCATACTTTCTTACATATTCATACACACACTCTTACATACATTTTTCATACGGGCAAATCATTCATGATTCTATAGACAGACGACCTACGGCTAATTATGAAGATAAGAAACCTTAAAACACGCAAAGATTAGTCTAGTGAAGATATATATTTAATTAATAATCTTAACTTTTAGCCAAACTAAACGATTATCTGGTGATTAGCCACAATCTATCATTTAAGCAATGAACTATTGTACAACCTCGTACAACTTCCAGATTACAATTTACTCGACAGACATTTGAGAATAATAATTGGTGAAGGAAATGATACAACTTTTTGAATATATATTTTTATTACTTATCTCAAGGGACGTAGTAGATGGAGAAGATAGCCCTCGATCCTTGATGGGGTTGGCGCTCTCTGGCGATGAGAGACTAAATATACTTGGGCTACAATTAGCCCTCGGCTACTGCCGAACTAATCGAGGATGATATATGTTCGTATTATCCGATTTTATGGCAGAATTGGTTGTGTAGAGTGTTTTTTTAGTCATGGTGTAAGTGTTTGCTTTTAATCAACCGTGGACAACAGGAGATTTTACTCAGGTTTTTAAGGATGTAAAACACGTCCGTGGCCACCGTTGTGGCTATCAAATTTGAAATACTTGATCGGAACTTCCGTGGTCACGGAAGAGAATTCCAGCTTAAATTTGTGGACGCTTCTCAGAAACAACTACCATAATACGACTATACTACGACCATAACCGACCATATTCTCTGATAATACTTCTAAATAACTACCTCGAATTTTAGAAGGGGAATATAAATGCCCAACGTGGCCAAACTAACTGTAGAAAAGGCCTGTAGCTTCCGTGTTAATAAACTGCCGAAACACTCTATTAATCACCCATATATTTGTCCAATCAGCGTATCTACAAATTAATTCAAGATTTTAGGATGGTATGAATAATGATGTAAAATCGAAAACATCATCTAAACATTTCATGATTTAGTGTAAAATTGGTTTTATACTCCATCAGAATAAGTTATGGATGAAAAATCATGCGAGGGTAATGATTTGATTGATCGTGTATGAAAGATTGTTCGCAGTTAATTACATGTTCTCGTCTTTAAATTAGATGTATTTAGCGAATAATTCACTGCTACTACCTTCTAATTATACCTGTCGGGTCTTTTTTTTCATTTTCACCTTATTCATTGTGAGCTTAATCTTGAATATATTCCAGTGTATTTTTAGTACAAGTTAATTCCGTAATACAACCAATAACCGCGGTTTCCCCATAGCTGATACGGTTAAATATACAGTCACGACTGAATTCGTCCTTAATTCAGTGGAGTTTACTATACAGAGACAGAGTAAGTGTGTATACGCGACTATGTGCGCGTGAGAACGTAAATCTGCTATTAGGGAAAACACACACAAAGGCATAAAAAGATTAGTTTTGCCCCAATACAGCTGTCAGGGGGGAAAGGGAGACGGTCCCATAAGAGAGCTAATATCCTATTGGCTCTCTTTCCACCTCATTGATTTCTGGGCTGGACAAATATGAGGCTGTGTTTGGGAATTCATGCAAGGGGCGATTGCTTTATGGGGTCTCGTGGAATCCGGGGTCTAAGCGGATCAGGAATGTTGGCGAGCGCTGAAAAAGCGTCCGGCTTCAGCTATTTTGGCTTCGTCCTGCAGGAGGGCGGAGGCGAATCCTCTGGTTTTCAGAGGAGCTGGACGACTGGGAAGAGAAATGTGTTAATGGTTTCCGGGCGTTTAACTTTACATTCCCGGTTTCCAGGGGCGATGTAGAGAGAGATCGAGCTTGGGAAGCTGTGTACAGGGTGGGATGCCTGCTTGGGAGGTAAGCCAGGAGGCGAAGGGACCAAGGGTACCACCTACTTCTCCGAGGCGCGCAAAATTTCGCCCCGTCGCGACTTGGGACGTCCTTACAGGCCCCCGTGCCTGTGAGATCCAGGGCCATTCGGCGTATCTTTTTATCTCCTTATGAATATAATCAGCCGCTTTTGAAAGAGCAGTCTCAGCCTGCTTTATCCTCCAGACCACAGTCGGTGCTCCTAACGAGGCGGAGCTAAATGATGAGTGGCTACTTTAAGTAGGACATCCACCAATCAGAGGGCGCCGAATATAACACGAAGGTTTTGACGGCTTCTAAAATTGGCTCCTTTTTTGTCGTTTTATATCTCCCTAATCGATTAGAAATGGTTGTATTTTAATCAAACAGTGCCCATGATTTACTCTTGAGATCTGTGAAGGAAACTCAGTCCATAAAGCAGAATTACGATAAGCTAAAGCCACCCTCCGACCCGGAATTTGGTCGCCTGGGCGGCTGAAAAACAGTGGATCGTCGGAGCTAAATTAAGACATCACAATGAACCCAACTTACACCTCAGGTTAGAAAAAAATGTAGCTGAGGCTTGTTAAAAAGAAAATTGCTGTCCGGATGTTCGGCGGCCAACCATCTTTACGGAAATGTTTCTTCTTGACGCTCAAAAATCCTAATAACAAAGTAGACCGGAGTCATTCCAGAGTTAATTTATTGGTCTGTTGTCCGCGATGGAAACACCAATTACCGCCGGACAGAATTGTCTTCGCGGAGCTTGACTCTTTTTCTTTCTTTTTAAGAAACTTCAAATCGTACCACCTGCGAATTAAAGTTAATGCCATTCATCACTAAATTCATTTATTCTCTTTATACACAGCGGTACCTCGCAATCCATCAGGATTGTAGCTCCTATTAAGACAACATCTAACTCATATTATCACCGACCAGAATCATAAAAATGTCAAAGTGAAGAACGGCTAACCATTGGTGGAATTGAACACACATAAGCTGCGATAATTGGCAGATATCTCTGGCCGAGATGAAAGGGAACAATCCGCAGACCAAAATATACGCTACGCATAACACCCATGCCAAATACCTCGCTCTCCCTCTCTCTATCTCTCTCTCTCTCTCTTATGTTTGTTCCAGCCGAAACTCCACTCGGCAATCCTGTTCCTACCCCTGAAATAAAAGCTCCCCCTTGCTTCGCTCCCCATCCCGTCGGCTTTCTCCCTTTTGGCTCAAACTCCAATATTGAGGCAATAAAAAATTGGGGGATTCATATTATGTGCGAAAATAAATATCCACTAAATTTTCGGTAACTCTATTCATACGAAAACCGAGTATGTAACAGATGAAGCGCTCTATGCGCAGATATTCTATTCGGCAATAGTGAGATGTAGAGAACTTAGGGGTTCTAGTACGGTGTTGATACGGAACTCTTTCGTGTTCGTTTTTTTTAGTGTCCATTTATAGTGCTCTTTTTTGTTGTCGTTTTTTCCTTAAGTGTTAACAACAACATTGAAACGTGTGCTGACCCAAAACTGCTTCATTAAATCAGTGTATTTCAGTTTTGGATTTCGTGTTGAGTGAAGAAATTTGAAGGATAAGTTTGGTACGAAGTAAGTATATGTTTGTGTATTGTTTTGGTGTTGAGTTGAAGGCTTTTAACTAAAAATTGCTTAGTTCTTATTAAATCATACTCTAAAAAAAGACATGCATTAAGGGATGTTGCGTTTACAGTCCCTATGTGGTATGCATCGGGCAGTTCGTTAGGCCTAGTTATGGGAGGTTATGAATACGGGACGATTACCCTTCAAAACTCACCTTCACAAAATCACAAGGACAGGTTCACTCTTACTGCATACACACGTACATACTACACACATACGCACACACAACCCCATAATCTTTCAATAACCACCTAATAAAAGGCCAGATTGAATAACGGCCAGCGCACATCTTCTGGGACATATAATAAGCCATTATGACCACAATATATCTGAGGAGACTTCAGTAAATTGGCCATTGCTAACAATTAGAAGGAAGAATGAGAAAACAGAATAGAAAATTAAGACATGAAAGAGGATAAGGCAGAGTTCTTTGACGAGGTAACAGATAGATCTGATCAAAGGATCCTTCGAGAATACAAGGAGGATCATCCTACATACCTCTGATCAAAGATATTGGAGTATTAATCCATCAAAGAGTGGATTTACGCGGCCGTAGGACCTTTGATCAAACGTATAGGAACTTTGCAAATGGAGAGAGACTGGTAAAGGAGGAAGGTTAGGGAGAAAACCCTTTGAGTAGACTCAAACATTTACGCCTCTGCTCAAGAAAAAAGAAAACCTTAAAAAAATTAAATTGGACTCAGACTTGTGGAAAGGCCTGTCGCTGTCTCGAGATTAAAAAACAAAACAAACACGGTCTTCATATTCCTGTCTATTCATCTGATTCAGCTATTTATATAAAAATCTCTTCGACAAGTGCTTTACTATATATATATATATATATATATATATATATATATATATATATATATATATATATATATATATATATATATCGTGGTAGGAGACCATGTTCAATGCATGATTTGTTGAAGTCGACAGCGATGGCTGCTTGGTTAAACTTGCGGCGCTGCAGCTTTTTAACCTTTTCAAAGACTTTCATTTCAGAAAACGAAAGGTGAGGAATAATGCTGGCAAGTAGCATTTCTTTACTAGCCAAGACGTCTTTCAGTCTTTCAACCTTTTTCCCGTCATATATATATATATATATATATATATATATATATATATATATACATGTAATTCATTCAGTATTGTTATTATACCATTAAAATAAAACTAAAAGCTAATTTAGATATAAAGTTTTATTATTTATCAATTTATGAAAGCCTTATCTGAAAAAATTAAGCAAAGCATAGTTTATTTATTAAAATGTTAGGTCTTTATTTGCTTCTATATTCCTTCTTTCCACGCTATTAAATCCCTTCTCTCTCACAATCATATAAATACTACTAATTTACCCTTTATCTTATAAAGACGCACTACTCTTTGATACTCATTACACTGTAATAAATATAATGTGTCTCCTTTCTATTGTAAAATCTTAATTGACTACTCCCATACATCCTGTCAGCCCTCCAAACATTAAAAGTATGCATTTGAATACTCTTAGACATCATTCTCCTCTTCTAAACATTGCCGCTTTTGGATACAAATCTTGAAAGTGAGAGAAAAGAAGTAGCCTCGAGGAAAGACCTTTTATCCAAGAACCCAACAGGGAAACTTGTCTTCTTTTTAAAGTAAAAGCTGATTCGGAGAATTGTGTGAACACTTGCAACCAGCGCCCCAAGTATCTCCACTTTTATTAACACCATATACCTTCTATCGGAATGAACATTACGTTATCCGTTCTAATAAATATATGCCAAGCGTCAAAAAATAGACGATGACGTCGGAGTTATTTGAAATATGGCGTTTTGCTGTAAGATGAAATGGTTTAATGTTATATAGCACTATCTCAATAGTTGTTCAAACATGACCTATATTAAGCTTATAACATATAAACTAACTTGCTTTGGTGTTATTCTCACGCAAATAACCTAAAAAAAATTACAGTAACATCCCTTCATCTTTTTAAAAGATTTTTTTATCAATTATTTATCATCGATAATATAGTCTGACATTCAATGACTAATTCATTGTTCACTCAATGGCAAAACAAATTTTGACTACCCTGCCTTTCTCTGCTAAGCTATTTAAACAGTTATCATCAAGTTTTTGGATTCTTCTGTTTGTATGTTGGGATATATGAGGACTGTTAGATCTATGTTGACATAAACATTAGAAATTATTCTCATATATTTTAAATTCCGGCATACTGCAGGCTGCACACCTTAGTTAGGAATTAACGCAAATAGAATGTCGAGGTTCTCTCTCAAATGGTTTTGAATTCACCTCAACAGAAAATAAAAATAGATAACTTAACGAAAGCAGGTGCGACTAAACTAGCAAATCTTTAACTTGTTTAACTAATTGTTAATAGAGTTATAGCTGGTATAAAGCTATTATTTTGCATTTTATAGCAAATATGCAGTCAATTCTTTTATACAAATTAACAGTAATGAATCTGAACATTGGATAATGAATTTTATTAACAGTCACGAGGAATAGAAGTACTCAAAAGACATTGTTTTCCAGATCCAGGAGGTACCAATATATGTGAAAGACTTAACAAACAGCTTGAAAGATTTTATATTGAGATCAATTGCTTAAATTGATAACAATTAATTTAATTCACGAATTATATTCATGTGAAAAAATAAGAAAATCTGTAATTTGGTAATGATTAAATGATAACCAAAAATAAAGAGTTGTTGTTTTTGGTTCTTAGTATTAAATTTAAAAAAATATATATAAATACAATTTATGTTAGTATTTGAGAACACATTATATTTTAATGAAAAACAAATTATTCAAAAGAAAATAACAATGTTTGTCCATAGAAATCGGTATACATGTTTTACCATACGTATAGTAAAAAGTCTTCCTAAGAACTGGCTTCACAGCCTACATGGCAACCTCACTACCAGATCAGGTGGTTTTCATTGATGTTTGCCATTACATCATAACCATTCAACGACTCCAGCTATGCCGGGGTCGTTGGTTGGCTTCTCGCTCTCAACGACGCCCAGGATGTCGTAGTCCACGAGGTGAACATTTTCGAGCAATTATGTCTGAGTCACGTGTGATGTATGCGAGGGACAAGACTCTTACTGTCGATTTGTTGGTCATCGTTGATATCTTGGACCTAATGGACGAACTCGGCTCTCCTGACCTCATCTGATCGCTAGGAATGATTATATTCTCTTGATTGTGGATGTCACGTCCGCATATCCACGCCAGTAGCTCTTTTCTGACCTTGAACGCGAAGGAACCGGCCACGTTCGAGAAGAAGTGATCCACGTAACTGTTGGTTAAGGCCACGAGGTGGTGTGCCTTTTCATTCCCTGTCTCGCAATAGCAGCTGTTATATTTGGACTGAAATAGAGACATTGCCAATCCTGTGTCATTTAGGACTCGGTATAGTTGTGGGGTCAATCCTAAACAATGACCCCCCGAGAACATTATTCCTGATAATGACCATCCCAAAAAAAATTTAATCCTAGAAGATGACTCACCAAAAATATCAATCATAGTTGATGACCCCGAGAAACTTATTGATATATTTATAAAAAAATAATCGGTAAACTAATATTTATTGGCCAAAAATATATACAAATAAATTAAACAAACAATTAATCTAACAAAAAAATGAAATATTAATCCAAGGAGTACAAAAGAGAAATACGATGGCAGAAATTTTTTAATCCACTCAAACCGAATCGATCCTGCCACATAGGTTAGGTTAGGTTAGGTTAGGTTAGGTCAGATTAAATTAATTCAACCAAACCAACCCAACCTAACCTAACTTAACCTAACATAACAAATATTATCTTAACCAAATTCAATCCTAAATAACATTTTTACATTATATTTTTATCTGAATCTTATTATCAATTATTATTACTTATTTACAAAAAAAAATCAATCATAACTAATTACTGCCAAAAAAGATCATTCCTAGATACTGACGGTCTGACCTGCCCCAAAAGCTCAATCCTAGATAATGCTCCCTAACATAGGCTGAGGGTTGTTTTGTCTAGGATTGATCCTAGCTGTGTTCTCAAATACCCGTTTCTGAACAAGAGAAGAAGTTTAGGTTGTATATGGTGCTCTCTAAAGTTGTGTTCTAAACTACCTGCTGCAGCCTGGTATAATTAAACCTCACAAACAAAATTTAGAAAAATAAAAGAATGACTGGTTCTCAATACACTTTTGTACTCCTAGTTAATCAACACAAATTCTTCTTGTAATTAACAAACCTCCTGTAATAAGACTTGAAAGTTGACTCTAGAACGTTCGCTCCAACTGGTTATTCGTTCAATGAAAGATTAAGATAAATGTCTATTTTTATTAAATATTAATGAAGGGAGGGAAGTAGATATGGTCAGCTTAGAAAACAACAATAATCTCTTTATATCAAAATGCAAAGATTGTATGTCTCATTTTGGCGATAAAACGGGGTTACTGGGAGATATATACATAAATGCAATTATCATATGTATTTTCTGTTCCGGCAGGGGTGTACATGATTCGTCTCGATGAACCTAAGGATAAAATAAGTTATGACCGAAAGACCCATTTTTTTCAAAAGATTCTCGAGTTTTCCAGTTTCGGCCGATATAATAATATAATAATAATAATAAGTATGTATAATACGCCCTTCAGGGCTCTTAACCCTCACAGAGCGCAGGTTGTATAGTGAGTGTAGAGAAAGTTTACAGGGAAGAGAAGGTAATTCTGAAGAGATGAGTCTTTATGAGACGTTTAAAAGTAGCAAGGGAGGGAGAGGATCGGACTTCGGCAGGAAGAGCATTCCAGAGTCTAGGAGCACAAACTGAGAAGGAACGGTCACCCATCGAGCAGAGGGCAGACGAGAGAGAAGGTGGAGCCTCGAGATTTAGGGCCTTGTAGGTAATGAGAAGAACTTTATAGTAGATACGGAAGCGAATAGGTAACCAGTGTAGCTCCTGTAACAGAGGCATCGAAGGAGATAACCGGGGGAGGCGAAGGAGGAGCCGGGCAGCATAGTTTTGAACTAGTTGTAGGGGTCGAAGTGACGAAGAAGGGAGATTCACTAGAAGAGAATGGCAGTAGTCTAAGCGTGAGGTGACGAAGGCATGAATAGCAGTCTCAAGGCTTCGTCGATCAAAATTGGATCGAACACGTGAGAAGTTGCGGAGGAAACCGAGGGAAGACTTACAGATACGATGGATGTGCGGTTTAAACGAGAGCTGCTCGTCGAAAATAACACCAAGATTACTGGCAGTAACAGAGAAGGTGACATTGGTTTCCCCACACCACTAGAGCCCCCCCCCCCGCCACCTCTAGTGGTGTGGTTGTGAGATATAGAAATGCATTTGTCTTATGCATCGCTCCCCGGCGGAGGTAATGGTGCAGTAGGTTGAATGCTATGGCGAAAAAATATTATATTTATTATTTCTTGACTTTTTTATTTTTGTTCGCTATATAGGCGCGAAAACGAAGGAGTTCGTGGCGCAAGTTAATCATACACAAATAATCCTAAACATAATACGAAGTGAAAAAAAAATCTAATGTAAGAAATATAATAGAACAACCAACCAATAAAATAATCGTTTAATAAAACAAAAAAACTGAAACAATCTGACTTAACCTTCGTAACACAAAAAAACAACTTACAATCCTCAAGTAAAAATAACAAACCTAAATAATCTAACCTAACCTTCGTAACACAATCAACTTAAACAACATACCTAAGCAACCTGACCTAGCCTCCATCACATATTATACAACTTAAAATCATTAAATAATATCAACATGTGATAACAACCTAATCTAACCTCCATCACACGTCAAACAACTTACAATCATCAACTAGATCAACAAGCCCAAACAAACCAACCTAACCTTCCTTCATCAGACACCAAAAAGCTTATAACCACCAAATAAAATCTACATCACCCGCAAAACACCTCCCAATCATAAAATAAAACTAACACATCTAAACAACCTAACTTAACAATAATTACAGGTAAAATAGCTCACAACCAACTAAATCCAACGCACCTATGTATATACAATCTGATCTAACCTTTGACGCACATCAAATAGTTCATAATTATCAACTAAACTGAATACACCTTAACAACCTAACCTAACCTAACTCCTTCATATCCCCTTAATATATCTTCGAGAGACCCGCAATTAAACCGAAGCAACGCCGGGTATCGGATTAAACATTTAATACAAATTTCCATTTTGATTAACCACCGATTGAAAGAATGGATTATTGTTTTCTTCGTCATCTGGTCGAATCGCCGTCCCCTAATCCTCATTAGACCGATCTTCACTATACCATTCTTTATTGAACCGATCTTCACTGGATCCATCTTAATGAACCGACCTTTATTAAATCAATTTCTAATAGACCAATAGTTATTGAACTATCCATCTCCATTCGTATAATATTTGTTAGATCAACTTTCCTTGAAGCCGTCGTCATTGTACCAATTATCATCAGACCAATCTTCAGTGACTAATCATCAATGGACAAGCTTTCCTCAGACGAACCTTCAAAAGACTTTAACTCCAAATGACGAAAACACACAGCATCGCTCGTGTACGTGATGATGGGAGCACCATGATGTTGAAGATGATGCTATTGACACTGTCCATGGCGCTTAGTGAGTTAAAGACCACCTCACCTACTCCCATCACCTACTCCTCTCACCTACTCCTCTCACCTACTCCTCTCACCTACTCCTCTTCCCTAATCCTCTTACCTGCTCGTCTCACCTACTCCTCTTCCCTACTCCTCTCGGAGCAAGGACTTTTAGGAGAGATTATGTCCAGTTCTTAACATTAATCCTGTTCGTAGTTGTGGCTGCTCTTTTGTACGAACATGATCGTAAATGTTTATAATAAACCTAATTATTATTTTCCTCGTGTTTATATGTTTCCTACGACGTGCAACTGTCACCACGTTAGTGTATTCTTAATCCCTTCCTCCAGGATGAGCAAAATCTACGTGTATAATAACCCCCCTCAAATTTCATTACCATAGCAACGACAAACAAGGACCACAGTTAAGGACAACGAAGGATTTTCGAATCTTTCTTCACAAACATGAGTCATTCAGTGAGTTAATGACACGGGTTCGTACTTACAAACACATAAAAATACCCAATTTCTATAAAACATTGACCATTTCTATAAAAACTATTCAATTTCTATATATTTTTTGATTGTGTTACAAATAGCGAACCTGATGTAAATATCATGGAAAGGAAAAAGTTAAATATTGCAACGATCATTTGATTGATGAAAGAATAGGTGAGGGTATATGGGTCACTTTATCTCGCCCCCAGCCCCCCCATTTTAACCTAGCGTATTCAAACCTATAACCAAAAGTCACAATTGTCCACTCTTATTTCATTTTTCTCACTCCGGCAATGAATCCAATGCCTTAATTGAAGTCTTGATTTGGAAAATAAAGATCTCGTCCTAATGAACTTTGTGTTCTTAAAGCGTTTGTCGTTTATGTGTTCTTACAGCGTTTGCCATTTTTATGTTCTTAAAATATTTTTCATTTTTGTGTTCTTTAAGCGTTTGTCATTTTTTGTGTTATTAAAGCGTTTGCCGTTTTTATGTTCTTAAAATATTTTTCATTTTGGTGTTGTTAAAGCGTTTGTCATTTTTGTGTTGTTAAAGCGTTTGCCATTTTTATGTTCTTAAAATATTTGTCATTTTTGTGTTGTTAAAGCGCTTGTCATTTTTGTGTTGTTAAAGCGTTTGCCATTTTTATGTTCTTAAAATATTTGTCATTTTTGTGTTGTTAAAGCGTTTGTCATTTTTGTGTTATTAAAGCGTTTGCAGTTTTTATGTTCTCAAAATATTTGTCATTTTGGTGTTGTTAAAGCGTTTGTCATTTTTGTGTTTTTAAAGCGTTTGCCATTTATATGTTCTTAAAATATTTGTCATTTTCGTGTACCTTAAGCTTTTGTCATTTTTGTGTTATTAAAGCGTTTGCCATTTTTATATTCTTAAAATATTTGTCATTTTTGTGTTGTTAAAGCGTTTGTCATTTTTGTGTTGTTAAAATATTTGTCATTTTTGTTTTGTTAAAGCGTTTGCCATTTTTGTGTTATTAAAGTGATTGTAATTTTCGTGGTCTTAAAGCGTTTGTTATTTTTGTGTTCTTAAAGCGTTTGTCATTTTTGTGGTCTCAAAGTGTTTGCCATTTTTGTATCTTAAAGAGTTTGTCATTTTTTTTGTGTTCTTAGAGCGTTTGTAATTTTTATTTTCTTAAATCGTTTGTAATTTTCACGTTCTTGAAGCGTTTGAATTTTTTGTGAATTTGGACCTGTCCATTTTTCCAGCACAACTGAGAGTGGACCGTCCACAAGCAGAGGAAGAGCGACAGTCTAGATCGTGTTATTGCCCAATTTCGCAAGGCCAATTTTTATTTAAACAAGGTCTGCTGACCAAAGTCGCGTGCTCTCACTTATTCTTATTTATGACTTTACGACCTTCCAAACTTTAAATAATTCCCGGACTAACCTTGGGAGGGCCTTGACAATTGTATCATTCGAAAGAAAATGTAAAACAACAGAAGGGTTTCAAATTTCGTTAGAATCGGCCGAATAGTAATGAAGTTATTGCCAATAAATTCCCCGGCTGACCTGGGGAGGACCTTGGCAATTATGCCATTCGAAAGAGAATGCAAAACAACATAAGGGTTTCAAATTTCATTAGAATCTACTGAATAGTTACACTATTATTACCAAAACAAAATAAAAGTAAAAGGGGGACCGAGGACCGAGTGACATATAGAGTCGCACGTGACTATAAATTACCAATATTTCTAAAATTAAATACCCAATTACTATAGAAAATTTAACCAATTTTCGAGAGAATCTTTTTTTTAACAAAACTTTTTTCCAGCAAAGACACTCAGAAGTTTCGAAATCTAATATAATGTTTATTAAATACAAGACGCGAAAGAAAATTCAATAATTTGGAAATATTTAATTCGATAAATAAAATATTGATATTATTAAAAATGACAATTTAAGTTTAATATGATTAGTTACTTTTTACAAATTAATTAAATTATAGATTTTAAATAATCGCTAACGCAGTGAATATTGATGTGTTCGAGTAAGCTTTGCAATTGCTTCCGATAGGCAGGCTTGCAAGGTATTCTCGATAAAATTTGCTTATTTAATTTTAGCACAAATAACTCTAAACCATATAAAACATTTAGTCCTCTCTTTCTCTCTTTATTTCTCTCTCTCTCTCTCTCTCTCTCTCTCTCTCTATATATATATATATATATATATATATATATATATATATGATAAATAACACCCACAAGGAAAATGGAAAAACTATTCAGAGCGCTTTGGTCTTTATTGTAAAAGACCTCTTCATGGAATAACGTAAGTCAGGACAGACAATGTCTTAAATAGTAAGGAGTAGGGGGTTCAAACGGCCTACTACATCAAAACCCTAAAAAGGGGGTACAAATTCTTTAAACACTTTAATTTGTGATTTAATATAATTAGAAATGATACGAGTGGAATCTAGGCTAAACAATCGAGGGCTAATATTAAAATTTGGGAAAGTATTAATAGAGATACACTCCCAAATATTTCTTGAAATGTAGTTTGTACATTTAATAACAGGTTTAGCACTATTCCAATTAAGAGTATGATCCTGACTATACATATGCATCATTTTTACATATCTATAGTCAGGATCATACTATTAATTGGAATAGTGCTAAACCTGTTATTAAATGTACAAACTACATTTCAAGAAATATTTTGGAGTGTATCGCTATTAATACCTTCCCAATTTTTTATATTAGCCCTGAATTGTTTAGCCTAGATCCTATCATTTCTAATTATATTAAATCACAAATTAAAGTGTTTAAAGAATTTGTACCCCCTAGTTAGGGTTTTGATACAGGTAGCCGTTTTAACCCCCCACTCCTTACTATTTAAGACATTGTCTGCCCTGACCTATGGTATTTCATGACGAGGTCTTTTAGAATAAAGACGAAAGCGCTCGGAATCGTTTTTCCACTTTCCTTGTGGGTGTTATTTATCATAATTTTGACTGACGCGCAAATTGTGAGCTTCTTTTCATATATATATATATATATATATATATATATATATATATATATATATATATATATATATATATATATATATATATATATATATATATATATATGACTGATTTTGTAAAAATTAATATCTCAGTAACCTCCTTTCTATTCCACACAATTTTCTTATGCAATATACTTGATACTTTCAATCATCCTTTTTCGAATGCAAAAAAACGGAATTAGATACTTTTTATAGCTTTCTTGCACTATACAAAAATAACATTGGTAAAAAAAACGAATATCGAGTGCAAAGAAAAAAAAAATCCAGAAATTGAACTTACCTACAGTAAATGATCGATTGGACCACCACTTTGATGAATCGCTAATTTGAGTATTTTTTTGCACACACATAAACTTTTTCTTACTTCATTAATGCCAATTTCTTTCCAAGATGCACGTATTTTGCCTTTTAATGCTGGTTCAGTAAATTTTTCTCTCCGACCTCGGTAAGCCTATTTTTTTTAGTAACTCCCAAATTGAAAAATCCATGGGGTTACAATCTGGACTTTGCGGTGGTCACTCATTTTTTTTTATTAATCTTGGCGTATAGCTAATTAGAAAAGACTGTATGACGTGTCTTGCATGCGAAATTCTCAATCTTCTTGCAAAATAAAGTCATTTTCTTGATATAGGCGACGACAATCAAGCACCAACTTTGTTTTTGAGGATTTCAATGTAACTAGCAGAATTCACTTTTGCCTTTTGAGTATCAATAAAATGAACATCTATTTTGCCATTCCAAGAGACCCCTGTAGATATCATAACCTTCAAGGAAAATCTTGAAGTTTCATGATAAAATCTGTTTATTCGAATGTCATACTTTTTACCGCACCCACAGACAACATAAATTTGGCGGTTTTGCGGAATTTTTAGAGTGAAATCTTTTTCATCCGTGAAGACAATATTTTTAACATCAGCGACAGAGAAGTTGTCAAGTAACTGTCTGCATCTTGTTTTTCTTTTATCCTTAACAGTACGACCTTTTCTAGAAGTTACTATTCTTTTGAAGGCTTTTAGCTTTTGTGTCTTGATTATTCGTTGTACAACACTCCTTCCAATATTCAAGTTTTTAGCAATTGTTCTTTGCTATTAATGACATCCCGTTTTATTTTCTTCAGAGAAGATGTTATCGTTAATATAATTCACATTTCCCGGTTTTGAAGCTGTTTTAGGGCTACCGCTTCCTGGTTTTCTGTTAGCACTTCCCGTTTTGCGAATCTTTCTAAAGTCTTTCCACAACACATCTTTTCTACATCTGTGCAGGAAATTTTCGCGCAATACTCTTCTGACATCATCATTATGGTTACTGAAGAACTGTATATAAAGATATCCATTATATGACATGTTCATTCCTGTAGGCTTTTGTAAGGACGTGAAAATTCCTGTATGATATTGCACAATAAAATAATATTTTATCTCGATATTCGGTTTTTTTTTACCCATGTTGTTATTTTTGTTAAGTGCAAGAAAACTATAAAAGGTATCTAAATATAGTTTTTTTGTATTCTAAAAAGGAAGATTGAAAGTAACTTGCATATCAAAAGTGTCATGAATAGGAAGGAGATTACTGAGATATTATTTTTTTTAAATGCGTCATTTAGGGGGGCACCCGATATATATATATATATATATATAGAGAGAGAGAGAGAGAGAGAGAGAGAGAGAGAAAAAAAATATATATATATTCAGAAGCGTGCCGTCTAAGGTAGGAAAGGTAGGCAGTGCCTACCTACATCTACATTTTTCTTCTGTAGCAAAATATGCACCTAATTCAATAATATTATAAAGTTTTCTTTGATTATTATGCATAAAATGCAAAATATTTTATTTTTCTGCAGATTAGGTAGGCAATAGGCATAATTGGGCCCTGCCTTTCAATCTCAGTATGTATTCTACGCATAGTAGTGGTGTAGTCCACGTGCTACAGACACCCTTTCAGCACCTTTTTCTTTACGTGCTATAAAAGGCAAAAGTAAATCTGCCTTCATCTCAGTCACTTGGCATATTTCGTGTAGTAAGGTTGAGCGCCTGTCTTTCGTTTATTTTCATATATGTTCTTTCTTCAGTTTTAGCTCATTTCCATTTATTTACATTTTTTTCATTTCTTGCAATGGATAGTGAATATCTTAAGACATTTTCGAAACTAGCTTATGAAGAAAAGAGACAAATCTTTTGATGATATTTTACTACACAAAGGTCACAACTGTCTACCCTGAGTAGTTTTTAACGACACGTGCTTGGTATATATATATATATATATATATATATATATATATATATATATATATATATATATATATATATATATATATATATATATATATATATCGTTCCGTCCATCTATATTTGACAATTTTTAATGCCTCCTCTTTTCAAAAACATGTTGATTTATCGATGAACAGTCAACGGCACCAAAAAACATGCACAATACAGTTCTAGCTGACATGGAGGCCTAGAAGCCATCTGAATATTAAAAAAAGAATTGCCTGGATCATGATTATTTGTGCTAGGTATCAAAAGACCGCCATCATGACTGCTGCTTAATTCACTGTTATCATTGTAAAGGCTGTTTAACATGACATTGACCTCCACCACGGAGACAACGAAGCCGTGGCTAACAGTAAGGGAACACAACAGCCGTTCTGACTGCGGGTCCAGCACGACGGAATTCATCAAACCACTGCTGGGCAAGGTGATGGAAGACCCGAACTAGGGAATCCGGAATTTAGCGAGAGAGATGGGTGTTGTAGTTGACACCATAAAGTTGGCTTTGAATAGGACCTTCTCTACCACTCGTACAAGAGGCACAAGGAAAAAAATTTAAAAGTCAAGACCATGGAGAACCGGTTGCCAAATTCAAAGAAGCTCCTTAACAAGTTGAATCATCCTGTTGATCAGGAGACGATCTGCTGCTTCTCAGACGTAAAGAACTTCTCTCGTGACTACTTGCACAACACTCAAAACAACATCCTACAATCTATGCCACCTTCCTTGTATCATGAAGACCAAGTTCCCTTCACCTGTGATGGTCTTTGAGTGTGCCTCTAGTCCGGGTGACGTCATGCTGCCCACTTTCTCTGACCAGGATCTTAGGCACAATGAAAACGGGTATGTGGAGCTGCTAGAGACTGTGGTCAAACTCTGGCTGGAGATTATTGCTGTTGGAAGTCCATACATCCGGAAATAGTCAGAAATGTTTGTCTGAAAATTTCTACGACTTCATCACCGCCACTTTCTTTCCTCCTAATTTAGCGTATTTTAATTGCATGGCTTTCTATGTGTGGGTCACTGTTAAGAAAGAGACCAACCGGTGTGTCTGCAACACCAAGAAATAGCTGGTGGCCGAAGTCAACGAGGTGTGCGAAGATCTTCCAAGGGACACAACGAGGAACGCATACGCCTGGTTCCTTGAAACCGTGATGGAACCTGAGGGCGGCTACTTTGAGTAAACTGCGATCTCCCAGCAAAAAAGATACTTAATATTTTTGAAATTTTAAAATACATTTATTTTTGCTGAGATAATGCGTGGCTTTATTCTTTTATGCGAACAAATTTAGCCAAAAGCTCTCTCTCTGTCTGTCTGTCTATCTGTCTCTCTCTAGGTCTGTCTTTCTGTCTCTCTCTCTATCTATCTCTCTCTCTCTCTCTCTCTCTCTCTCTCTCTCTCTCTCTCTCTCTCTCTCTATATATATATATATATATATATATATATATATATATATATATATATATATATATATATATATATTCTTCCTCTTCTGGACATCATCGACTGAGCACTCCCATAAGACTTGAATTCGGCGACTCTTTCCCCACAGTTTTTTTTTCACCTTCACCCCCCCCCCCTCTTTGATCTCCCCCTTCCTTCTTCTTAGCAACCTCTCCTCCACAGTATCCGCTTCAAGCAGCGATTTCCTCGCCATTTGGGGCTGCATTCGGGAGCCCAAAATGAAAGAGTCAAGATTAATTTCGATTCCTCTTCCTCGCTCGAACTTAGTTTAATAGATTATTAGTTAATAGCTATAGTTAATCATCAATTTTATTAGCTAGCTTGTAATGAAAAATGGGAGGCGGTTTACCACGAATTTCCACACGCTTTGAGGTCTTTCATTTCTCAGTGTGGGTCTACAGCTTAACAAGAAACCCACAGAGATTCTACAAAAAACATAATTTTCTCTTTAAATGCGGATCTTTCACTTTATTTTGCTACAAAAAATTATCTCAGAAGGGAAACAATTTTTTACCTATATATTTGCATCATTGCATTCAATTTCCACAATGCCGAGATTTGGCGTCCGAAAAGATTTCAGTGGTAAAATGGGGTCGCTAGTGAAAAATATGTGAGTACTTCATGCTTAGTATGTGGTCAGAACTTGGAAGTCATGGGATACGCGTATATGCCTTAGCTATTAAAAAGCGAAAAATAAAGTTGGTCTCTCGACCATTAGTTAGTAGGTAACCAGTGCTCATTGTACCACTCACCAATCCACTCGTTGGAAAATTCTA
This sequence comes from Ceratothoa steindachneri, assembly GCA_963969495.1. NCBI lineage: Eukaryota > Metazoa > Arthropoda > Malacostraca > Isopoda > Cymothoidae > Ceratothoa > Ceratothoa steindachneri. The sequence goes on from OZ018319.1 coordinate 218,268,845, forward strand.
ACAACCACTTAAAATTCTGCGAAATACTAAAACCTTGGCCGTACACAAGAACAACCTTTGCGTAAATAACTAAAAAAGTAATTATTTATTAATTTAATCCCCAAACCTTCTCCTTCACATCTTGTTATCGCCAACGTCCTCCAGCATTCACATGCATTAGTGTAATCTAACAGCCCTGAAGGGCGCATTATAAACACCTATTATTATTATTATTATCTAAAAGAATAGGAGAGTGTTTATTTGCCTAAAAATGACATTTTTGTGCCTTTAATGTGACTCACATACATTTTAGTAATTAACTATTAAATAAATTTTAGAAATGGTAGTTTCACACTGAGTGCAATTATTCAAAGAATCTCGAGAAGTGTAAACGCTTTCTCTACCAAATCATACGAAAATTGCCTTTACATTTAAACCTTGTCTCATATTTCTTCTAATACAGAAGAATTAGGGAAAATTATATTATTTAAATATAAAACTAACAAGCCGCTGTTCTCTTCCTTAACAGGAAGAACTTGGTTACACAGGCACCCCTGTGGGGATGTGGCCTACGGCCTTATTTGCTAATCTTAACCGCCTTTTTTTAATCCCCTTTATAGACTCTTTATTTTAACACCCTGAACACCCTTTTCTTCTTCTTCATTTTCTTCTTCTTCATCTTCATCTTCATATTCTTCTTTATATTCTTCATCTTCATTTTCATTTTCATCTTAATCTTCTTCTCCTTCTTCTTCTTCTTCTTCTTCTTCTTTTTAACTAGTTCAATCCTTTGAATTTCCAAAACACCCGAAGTCATTTGTCAACTAAGCAAAAAAAAAACATTTATAAATTTTCAAAAAATCCCCATCTTAAATTATAGAAAAACTCAAAATCGCCTGTTTGTTAAAAAAGCAAATTAGATCAGGATAGTGACTAAAAATGCACTACTGGTGGTGTGGTATTTTCGGAGCATTTCGCTTGAGCTTAAAGGAACTACACATTTCCTAGTTAATGGGTAGGGTAGGGTAGGGGGAGAAACGAATTCAAGCTTAATAAAAAGAACAAAAATGTCTGTTACATTATGAAAAAAAATATAAAACAGATAAATCTCCACCCGAAAGTTTTCTTCTTTTTTTTCGAAATTCGTAAAGCAAGTGGTAAAACTATAGTTGAAAATATGTAGAACATATATACTTCAGGCAAACCAATCAGGGCGCTAAGGAGGGTCCAAAACTCCCCCTAACCTTTCCCCACTTTAAATGAATCTCTAGAGCGGAGAGTTACCTTAAAACCATTAGATGTTACATCAAAATTCCGATGTGTTAGTAATATTGGTGTACCAAAATGGTCTGCATTGGAATCAGTCCTATTTTGTATCTATTCCTATTATTATTGCAAATACGTTTCCACAAAGGTGGAAAAACATAGAATTCCCGCCAGTATGGACATACCGAACCGAAATAAATCCCTTTTAAAATAATCACAGCTTTTATCTACAATGAATTCTAAAAAAAGGGATAAATTTGCAAGGGATAATTCAAGATAACCCGCTTTTATCGAGAAATATAAGACCCCACTGATTTCAGACTGGAAATGCGCGCACCTTTACCTTCTTTGTTGGGAGCCATCAACTAACTAGAAACGTGTTTTTAACAAGTGGAAAAAATCAAGATAGCAAAAGAATGAAAACTTATATGCCAGCCTCGCTAATTCACCGATGCATTCTTTACAATACACAAACATAAAATCTTTTAACCTATCAATTGGTCGTTAATCTTTTAACGTTGATAGAAAGTCAAATAGAATTATCTCTCCATTAGAATCTAACTCACCTTAATTTAGAGATTATAAATGGATTTTAAAGACATATTTAATGAACTGAAATTCAAGTGAGGAACATTTATTCTGATCTTAGGAAAATATATTTGTTAGGATATATTTTACTCTAAATTTATGATTTAAAAACACATGCACGCATATAAATACATCCACTTGCATACACACACACACATATATATATATATATATATATATATATATATATATATATATATATATATATATACATATATATATATATATATATATATATATATATATATATATATATATATATATATACATATATATATATATATATATATATATATATATATATATATATATATATATATATATATATATATATATATATATTTATATATATATATATATATATATATATATATATATATATATATATATATATATATATATATATATATATATATATATGTATACATGAATATAAGCAAACAATTTGAATAGTTTATTCCATCAGAAAGATAAAAAACTGATATATTTTGAATCATAGAAAGAGTGAATTTTTCTTTTGCACAATTGCAAAGTCAGTTTTATGAGGTAATCCACGGGTGGTATTTAATTATTTCTTTCATCTAGATCATCCATGGGTGGGATCTATTTCTTTGTTTCTTCAAGGTTATCCATAAATTGGATTTAATTTTCTCTTACATCTAGATGATTCATGGGTGGGATTTAAATATTTCTTTCATCCAGACCAATAATTGGTGGGATTTAAATATTTCTTTCATCCAGATCATTAATGGGTGGGGTTTAAATATTTCTTTCATCCAGACCAATAATTGGTGGGATTTAAATATTTCTTTCATCCAGATCATTAATGGGTGGGGTTTAAATATTTCTTTCATCCGGACCAATAATTGGTGGGATTTATTTCTTTGTTTTATCTAAGTCATTCATGGCTAGGAGTTAATTCTCTCTTATATCTAGGTCATCCATGGGTGAGATTTAATTATTTCTTTCATCCATATCATCCATGGGTGAAATTTATTTCTTTGTTTAATCTAAGTCACCCATGGGTGGGATTTAATTACTTTTCATTCGGATCATCCTGCGGAGATTTATTTCATTGTTTCATCTAGGTCATCCATAGATTGAATTTAATTATCTCTAACATGTAGGTCATCCATGGGTGGAATTTAATTATTTCTTTCATCCAAATTATCCATTGGTGGGACTTATTTCTTTGTATCATCGAATTCATCCATAGATTAGATTTAATTATCTCTTACATATAGGTCATCCATGGGTGGGATTTAATACTTTTTCATCAATGCTATATATATATGTTGAATTTATTTCTCTTTTTTTATCCAGGCATTTCATAGGTAAAATTTAATTCTCCCTTTCATCCATGCTATCCATGTGAGAGATTTAAATCTATTTTATCTAGGTCATCCATAGTTAGGAGTTAATTTTCTCTTTCATCCATGCCATCCATGTGAGAGATTTAAATCTATTTTATCTAGGTCATCCATGGTTAGAAGTTAATTATCTCTTTCATCTATGCCATTCATGTGAGAGATTTAAATCTCTTATATCCAGGTCATCCATGGTTAGGAGTTATTTATCTCTTTCATCTATGCCACCCACGTGAGAGATTTAAATCTCTTTTACCCAGTTCACCCATGGGTGGGGCTTAATTATCTAATCTGGGTCATTCATCGATGAAATTAAATTTTCTATTTTAGCCAGGTGACCCATGGATGAGATTTAAATCTCTGTTTCATCCGCATCATCCTCTGGTAAAATTTAATTCTCTCTTTTATACATCTCATCCACTGGTAAAGTTCAATTCTCTTTCATCCAAGTCATCCATGGGTGCGATTTAATTCTCGTTTTTTTTTATTCAGGTCATCTGCAGGTGTTATTTAAATCTCTCTTTCATCTAGGTTATAGATGGGATTGTATTATCTCTTTCATCCACGGCTCTGAGGGTTTAATTTATTTCTCTTTCTAACCTAAGTTCTCAATGTATCGGGCAGAATTTGGGAAGAAGAGAAAAACAAGAAAATAATTATAATTAATACTAGGGTAAAATTTTGAAACTAGCTAGGTAGTAAGGGTAAATACCAGAGTGATCGTGAAAACCTGCAATTCAACGTTAACAAGTGTAAGGTCATGCACAGAGGTCATGCTAATCCCTGAAGAGATTATGATATGGATGGTTAAATTGTAAACATAAATCAACATGTAAAAGGATTGAGGTGTTATTTTCGAATGATCTAAAGTTTTATAAACAATGCCCTGCAGCGTGACAAGAGGCGAACGGGAGAGGGTTCTAAGAGACACAGGCGTTGCAATTCTGCTTCTTATATATGCTATAGATCCTGATAATATTGGAACGCGTCCAACGTCGAGCGACGAACTTGATTCTTGAAGTTAGAAGTAGATCGTACAAAGAAGGATTTGGGGCATCTCAATTTACTATCACTAGAAGATCAGCATTTGCGAAGCAAACTTATTGAAGTCTTTACAAATTATAAACAAGTTCACTAATATAAATTATGATTCAATATTTTAGTTAGGTAACCGAGCGACCACTATATGTCACATTTTCAAGCTAGTAAACAAGGGATTTAACACTTCGATAGCAGAAAATTTATTTTCTTATAAAATAACACAAATTTGGAATAACTTGCCTAGGAAATACCTCGAAAGTAATATAGTAAGTTTAAGACTCGTGAAACTAATTACTTATCCATATCTTCTCCTTTTACATGTCGTTTTCCTCTGAACTCCACCCTTACCCTTCCCTTTTGAACTAGCTTCGAGTGGATCTAATTAGAGACTTTGCTGGTTCGTAATGCTGATGCCCGAATTGAAATACATTTAGTTCTTTCTTTAGTACGAAATAGTACACATTTATAACCCATAGTACAAATTAGAACGCTTTTAAAACTTTAATTCCGAACTAGAGCACACCCGACGTAACAAATTGAAGATATTTAGAACTTTTAATGCGATTTAGATTTGGAACCCCAATTACGAACAAGAACAAATCTAGATACCTAAATACGATCTCGCTGCATTTACAACCCGAAGTATGAAATAGAACACAGAAAAAAAAGGTCGCTTGAAATTTCCCCGCAAAACACGTTGACTCAATTTTGTACAGACAGTCAAAATTGACATGCAAGAAAAAAAAAGCACAAAGTACGGCCATTTCGTTCCAATCACCAAAACTCAAGCTTTATTAAATCTGACTTTAAGAAAGCCTAAGGAGTTTCAGTAATTGTAACAAAATGTCACTTCTTCGCGGGTTTTTTTTTTCTCGTGTATGTACCGCATCATTTTATAAACAAAATGATAGGCACTCCAATAAGAGTCTATGTGTTTGTGTGGGTCTGGGAGGAGCAAGAAAACCACTACAGTGGTGTAATTTATGCGTGGTAGAAGGTCATCTAAAGGTAATTGCACTGAATTAAGAAACCGATCTCGTACAATAAGCGCATAAGTGTGTTAACTTAGTGCGTATAAGGTAGTGTGTTCGTTAAATGACTTTGTATATGGTAGTGAGCGTGTTAAACGACTATGTTTACGGCAGTGTACTCTTTAAATCACTGACCGTAGGGTAGTTGGGCGAACCTGTCCCACCTGAATAATGGTATCCCATATACGGGGTATTTTTTTCTTCAGCTACGGCCTGGCTAATAGGAAGTGCTACTCCTCAAGCGAGCAATGTTAAACTTCATCGTATGTGGTTATTATTCGAATTGGGCGCCGCCATGTTTAACGGCATTTCCTTGCCGCACGTTCAACTGTATATGTCACCACTGAGATATGCCTCAAACAGTGCGAATTCGGCGGTGAAACCCCGTAGCGGAACTAACTTCCTCAAAGACTCTATTTGTGTCCACGCAAAGAAACAAATATTTTATCTTCTTTTGCAGAGAAGAGAAATTCTCGTGTTGGCAGAGTTTTCTGTCCTCGTTCTTACACGTTCAGATTTTTCCTAGAGAGAGACAGGGCGTTCGCACCAGGAAAAAAATTCCCTTTAGTTTTTTTTTTATTGAAAAATAAAACGATTTTTTGGGGTTGTTGTTTTCTTTTTGCGAAATTGATTCGGAATGGTTTGGATGAGTCGGGATCGTTTGTGGGTTCAGAAATTGAACTGAGGAATCATCGCCGGGGCAGACAATGAATGTTTTAATTAAGGCGAAGGGAGAAGATCTGTGGGAGCGGGGGAAATACCTGCACATGAGTACGTACATGCGCTCGCAATCATCGCAGCACAAATACACAAAAATTCTACAACCCCCACACACAGTTTCAAAAACTCCGCAATGCACACGATACGCGGTAAACATGTAGACGAGCGGCCCGGCCGGAAAAAAATATTTTGTGTAAATATTATCGTTCACCCGTGTCATTTCTGACGTCATACCCCACCCTCAACCCCTGTTATAATTCGCAAAACGATTAAAGGCGCTGACATGATTTAGTTAAAGCATTCACTTCTGTAAACGTCAGAACATTTTACTGGGAGCTGTGCCCCCCAGACCCCCCCATAATTTAATAAAACTCAGGCTCATCGTAGTGCGGTCCACGCATCGTGTTTACCCCCCCCCCCTACGAGCCGTCCCCTATAAATGTACTCCAAAAACGTGAAACATTTTGGAACACGGACGAAATAGTACATCTTATTGGCCGGGCCGCTCGTCTAGATATTTACCCAATACGCTTACAAATACCCACATATAAGTGCACACAGACTCTTCCAAACACTACCACACAAATGCACACAGACTCTAAAAACTCCCCATCACAAACCCTGATAGACGATCGCATATAAATACACACTCTCACAAACACATTTACACAAATATACACAGTCTTACAAACAACTAAACACATACTCTCACAAGCACCCACACAAAAATACACGTACTCCCACAAACATATACACATGGCACTCACACAACGGGATAAAATACAAAAAATGTAATCACAAGTGCACGTGTGTACCCCGAGAAGTATCCTCTTAGTGCTACTAGGTTATCTTTCACACATCTTCAGTTCCTAATTCACCATTTTCTTTACTAATTTAATTACAAATATATTATGATGTGGTTTTCTATTTTTGAATCAATAAAGGACATACATCAGATAGTTTTCGTCGGTGAAATATTCGTACCGAATCTATTTTTGTTCCTATTAAAGGGGCGTTAAGTTAGGTTAGGTTAGGTTAGGTTAAGTTAGGTTCTAATAACCTAAACTACTCAACTGCCTTGGCGCATCTCGATCTACAGCAATTATATACTGATGATTAGGAAGTTTAATCCTCTCCTGAGTGCAAGAGTTTAATGACTTCGATAGTGGTCAAAGACAAAAAAATAAATCCTCCCCCCCAATTCTAAAAATCTTCGTTCTGTTTTGATATCTTCGTCTTAGCTTAAAATATATTTTCATGGCGCCTCCTTATTTCTTAGAGGCTCAATATTGACTCATCTTAGCATTGATTTTTTTTTTACTCTTCTTCCAAACAGAGTGAATTATGGTGAAAAAAGTGTTGAGCGAATGTTAGGTGACATAAAGAGTCAGTTCTGCTTTCCTTATATGACTCGATGGTATGACCTCACCTGGTGTACGAGGTTTAAGTTTCATCCCCGATCTTTCGTAAAGACATCGAACAAGTATCCATATGGATGTATACAGGATTGTTTACAAAGTTCTATCTAATAAATAATATTTAGTCAAGACAACTAGACAACTAATCTTTAGTAGTAAAAAGATGATCGAGGTAATTGCCTCTATTTGCGCTCCATTTTAAGCCATTTTCAAACCAATTTCCTGATGCCATCTACAAAATATATTTGTTGTTTAGCGGCAATCGAGAACAGCGTAAATTTCTTCCACGAGTGTGAACTTCCTACCTACCACATACCCATGATTTAATAAGTAGAAAAAGAAAAAATCAACGGAACGGCGATGTGTTATATATATATATATATATATATATATATATATATATATATATATATATATATATATATATATATATATATATATATATATATATATATATATATATATATATATATATATATATATATATATATATATATATATATATTAAACCACATTGAAAGAGAAAACGGAATAATTTTTCCTTGCAGTAATATTTTTATTACCTTTTTCGAAAAATCCGTGCAGGGAAGCGATTCGAACCAGGCACACTGAGGCAGCGAGCACCGCTTTGATCACAGTAAAAAGTGGTAAAGGATACATCGATAAAATTATCGAGGCGCGTAACTTTTAATTTTGCAATATTTTGTTATCTCGAATTTCCTTTTCGCATGATAAAAACCTTAATGAATAAGCCAATAACAGCGGTACTTGGAGAAATTTATTGAACTATAAAAATGCTGAGGATATACAGTGTGTTCAGGCTAATTTTGACTGTTTGCAAAACATAACCCGCCCACACGCAATATTCTAGCCCAAAATAAATGTATTTTAAAATTTTAAAAAATATATCAACTAGATTATGGGTAGAACATTACAGTTTACTTAAATTAGTCGTCATCTGCTTCCACCGTGACCTCAAGACGGTTCCGAATCTTGTCGAGTGTGTTCCTCACTGCTGATTTTCGAACAACTCGTTCTTGATATTGCAAGCACTAGGCATAGTCTCTTTCTCAACCGCGCCCCACACATAGTAATCCATGCGATTAAAATCCGGTGATTAGGAGGCCAGAAATTGGCACTGGTGAAGTTGTAGAAATTCTCCGACAACCACTTCTGATTATTCCCGGAGGTATGACTTCCAGCAGCAACTCTCTCCTACCAGGATTTGACCACAGTATCCAGCAGCTCCACATACCTGTCTGCATTGTGCCTAAGATCCTGGTCTCAAACATGTTGAGCAGCATGACTTCACCCTGACTGGAGACACAGACAAATACCATTTCAGTTGAGGGAAACTTGGTCTTTATGATACATAGAGCGTCGCATGGATTGTAGGCAAGTCATATGTTGTTTTGAGTGTTGTGGAACTGTTCCCGAGAGAAGTTTTTTTTCATCTGAGAAAAACCAGATCCTCCCAAGGAGGCTTGAGCTTTTTCAGGAGCTTCCTTGACTTCGTCAAGTGGTTCTCCTTTGTGCCTCAGAATTTGTCTCTTGCCACTCTTTACGAGTGGTAGCGTAGGTCCTTTATTCAGGGCCAGCTTCATGATGGCAACTACAACACCCATCTCTCTTGTCAAAGCCCGGAATTCCTTGCTCGGGTCTTCCATCACCGTGCCTTGCAGTTTTTTGATGAAATCCTGCGTGTGAACGCAATCAGAACGCCTACTGTATTTTTTTATGCTGGCCAAGGCTTCGTAGTCTCCGTTGCCACTGCCCACGTCGCGTTTTACAGCCTTTACAGTGTTAACAGAGCATTGGACAGCAGTTATGATGCCAGCATTTTGATACCCAGCGCGAATCATCATAATGCACCTAGTCATCCATGTCAGCTAGCTTTTTATTCAACTAAAACATTACTCTGTATCCTCTCCAACGCAGTTGACTGTTCACCGATACATTGATATTTTCCTGAAAAAATGAGACTTTAAAATTCATCAAATCTAGTCCGAATACTATGTAAAAATTAAATCGTTCTCAACCTTCGACCTTAAAGACAGAAATGAACAGTCAATTTAAATAGGAAAGATCTGCACATAATATTAGATATGGAAATTAATACGGTACATATTTACTCATTTAAGCCATTAACTTATTCTGTTCTTGAGGTATAATAAGTCAGAAATTAGTAGTAGGTGATATAGGATAGTGTTAAAAATTGCAATATATGTATAGGGAGGGTGTGGGAAAGTAATGGATGTGTAATAGTTTCCAGGAGACTGGATTATCTTTTCCCTTATTTGATTTATTTTCACTTTTTACCTTTGACATCGTTTTGTTCTGTCTTCTTTAGCCTCTATCTAAACACTGTCATGTCTTCCAACTTTACATACATAAAAGTTAAACATTGACACATTTTATCACCTAATCATGTGATTGTCCATATTTAGGTTCAGAGAAAGAAAAAAGAAGTGCTCAAGTGTAAAACTGAAAACATAACAAACATAACAGAGTAGCAAAACAACACGTACATATAACGAACGGTATAAACGCTCCATTACAAACTAGAATGAAAGAATGAATACAAGAAAACAGAGTTGACATTGGTCGGTTCACCCGACAACTTTACAAAAGTTGTAATTGATTACCAGTAAATCAACAGACAAAAGATATATAGGAAAGGTAAAGCAGGTCGTGGTTCAGATTCCACTTTAATCAGTTGGTCCAAAACATATGGCGCTATCCTATTCTATTATTCTATCCGTAGCTATCAGTAGTCGGTCACCTCAGGTCAACTTCTGCTCTCTTACTAAACTTTCCTGTTCATCCTGTTTCATCTTCTCTTTCTATCCTCCTTGCACGGCCCCCACCGTTCCTTCTCCCTCTGGCATCACCGAACTAGATGGGACCTAGGGTAGGAGGTCGCCGGGGAGCCTGGAAGGGACGACTGGGGCTTCTCTCCCCTCCTGCCCCAACAGGGTCGGGAGGAGGGTCTTGCTGTCGATACACTTATCATCTTCCACAAACATTTGTGCCATTAAGGACTAAGGATGAGGACAGTTACATGTCCTGTCAACTTGTATCTGTCAGTAAATTTACCCAGCTATGGCTGTTCCCTTATACACGTTTCCTAATTGGTACTTAACGTGTTTTTATCACCCTGTAGATAGTAGAAGTTGATGTTACTTGAAAGTAAGAAGTGAAAATTAATAGAGAAGTTGGTTAAAGTGAAAATATGTGGAAGAAATATAACCGCAGGTCCAGATGCAGGGATGTTGGAGTCGGAAGGCATGCTATCCTCGAGATGTTAGCTGCATCGTGGTTGGGCATGCTACACCTAACACCTGCTGGAGGGAGGGCTAAAGTTCATAGAAAAAGCACAGGAACTTGAAAGATCGAACTTGAACTTGGTTGGAAAATGAGGGCTATGGTGAAAGATAGTGATCAACCTCTAAAATATTCACTTTGTTTCAAATGCATAGGTTCAATGGTCTGGGAGAGTCGGGACCCCTCCTGTTCTATTATGGACCGAGTAGTCTTCCCTTTAAATACAGTCTGTTTATCTTCCACACATTTCTATTCATCCTTATTTAATTTACGAAGCTCTCCCCACAAACTTTATGGAGCAGGTGGCCTCGTTGGTTTTCGCCTAATAGTTGTAAATACCGACACCAACATCTTCCTGTTTTAAGGCAGTCTAAACTACCCTCGTATGAAAAAATAAAGCATTATCTCAGTTGTTTTTTTATATCGATAAAACCGAATATTTTTACATTGCTACAATGGCATAATAACGTCCTAGTTTGTTGTTTTTTTGCTTATCAAATAATTTTCCTAAGGCTTTCCACCATTACACACAGTGCCGGATCCAGGATAAAAATTCGGAGGGGAGGGGGCTCACTTGAATTCCTCCTTCCAAGTAGTCTGAGAAAAGGGCATTTATCATTAATAATGGCGATCTTCCATAATATTGGTAATAAATAACAGGAGTGACCACAAACTATCTTAGATCCGATTTTATTTTTATATATAACATAAAATTATGAATTGTGTTTTTTTTTTTGTAGTTTTGGGACGTCAGCTAAGGTATAATACTGAATTTAATAATTATTTTTTTAGATTTACCTGTATTTTAGCCATGTATCGTATATGATACATTCGATTGCAACGGTTTAGAAGAATGTTTTTATATATATTCTATATTATTACATAACTCGTTCTGAATAGCAGACTACAAGTTTGGCTTAAAAAAAGAAATATAAATATAAACGGGTCGGGGGGGAGGGCTTCAGCCTCCTCAGACCCCGCCCCCTGGATCCACGCTTGATAACACACCAATTTCTTTTTTTGAGTTCCCAGAGGAAAATAAAATTTGTGTCTAAGTGACAATTTGTGTATTGATCGCTTTCCATTCGATTCTCTCACTCCAAGCAATCGAGTTGACGCCTTTGGTTGTCTGGTTGATATATCCCTTGTTATCCTATCACTATTTTCCCTTTCATTGCCTTCTCTATTCCTACATTGTTTCTTCAATTGAGCTTAATCTCCATTTACCTTCTATAAATGTCGGGCAGGGCCTATTTTGCCTCCCCAACCTCGAATCTATTAATCCCTATTTTATTCCTCGTAAATGCGTTCAGATCCGAATAAATCCTCGAATTGTACAGAGTTGCCAGTTAGCCTTTTACATTGAATTAAGAATAGGCGGAGCCTAGGATTGTAATGCCAGGTGTCGACAAGCGATTTTGGAGGGTCGTAATGACAACATAATTTGGATCGCATAGGGGAAATGGATAATATTAAACCACTACAAAGAGATGACGAAATGTGGTTTTAGTTAAATCCTGATGTTGACAAAGCTGATTATAAAAGTAAAGCAAAAAAAGGGTGAATAATATCTGACAGTAAATTTCCGCATATAATTCCCAAGTAACAAAGTTACTGGATTGTTTTTTATTTGGTTGTTGATTTATAAGGAACTGACACTGTCGTAACTATAAAAGCAATTTGATATTTTTAAAGCTGATAATATAAAACATGGACACAGATGTCTTTCATAATGGTATGGTAGCAGAAATTTAGTAGTGCAGTGGCTGTATAAAAAAAAAAAATGAAACACAGGAATTCTGGCTGCAAACACTAAAGACCGTAAAAAAGAATTTAGTGCATAATTATTATAAGTTTCTAAAAGGCAAATCAAAAGGAGAAAAAATCACTAGGTTGATACAAGGAAATAGGACCCCAAAAGAAAACTAAACTGAACATTTACAATTAAAACAAAATTAAAGGCCGCCTTCACCAATGGTATACAGGATAGTATAGGGTGACCCCCCCTTCCAAAAACGGGCCCCAACTTTCGATAGGCCTCATTTTTCATTTTCTGCAAGGATCGAATGAAATTTTTGTGATAACTAGTTTATTGTGTTTAAGAACATCATATCAAAACATAAAAGTCTTTGGACTTTTCTTCTTTATTCTAAAGCACGTGCTCGAGATGACCTCCATTTAGCTCTGTGAATTTCTTGAGGCGCAGCACAAAGTTGTCCATGACGTCTTTACAAACCGACTGACTAATAATGGCTCTGATCTCCTCCCCGATGGCTTCCTCGAGTTCCGTGATGGTCCTGGGTCTCCCTACGTACACTCTATCTTTAAAGTAGTCCAAGAGAAAAAAATCTGGGGCTAAGGTCTGGTCTGTGAGGTGCCCACTCAAGATCACACGGCCACCAAAGTTCTCTTTCAGCTAATCTCGGGATAGATTTGAGGTGTGAGAGCTTGCTCCATCTTGCTGGAACCAGAACTTCCACATAAGCGACGGGAACAGGGTCTGCAGCTCCCTCGGGAAAGTTTTGAGGACTTCAACATACCACTCCTGGGTGACTGTCACTGTCGCGCTAAATTCCTCGAAGAAGAATGGTCCGATGATGCCTCTGGCTGAGATTGCAGTCCATACCGTGCACTTAGGTGAGTGTATGGGCTTGGAGGCTACCTCATTTGGCTTGGAGGTCCCCCAGAAGACATTTGTCGTCGAGTTTACCTTTCCTTCAAGATGGAAGTGAGCTTCATCTGAGGTCCAAAGGAGGTTAAGGAAAGTTGGGGTCTCCTGAATCTTCTCTAGTATCTTGACTCCCATAGCCTTTCTCTGCTCCTTGTCTGAGGCTGTAAGTGTCTGCTCCGTCTTTATTCTGTATGGATAGGCCTTTACATTTATTACTAGCACTATCCTGCAAGTCTCACGGGATATACCGAGGGACTGGCTTCGCTTGTGCACAGGGCGTTTTGGACTGTGCTGAACTGACTCTCTCACGCTCTCGACCAGTTCAGCTGTACGCTTCCTGGGGCGTCCAGAATGGCTTGGAGGGTTGTCACTAAAAAGATAAAGGCTAGTATAGACCAGGCCTTCAAAATTTAAAATAAATTAAAGGCCGCGTCTCCAATGAGAAAAAAGCTCATATTTACTACGCCTTCAAAGTTAAAACAAGATTGAAGACCACTGTCACCAATGAGTTATAAGCTAGTATTGACTAGGCCCTCAAAAATGAAATAAAATTGAAGGTCGCCGTCACCAATGAGATACAAGCTAGTATATATAGGATAGGCCTTTAAAATTAAAAAAAAATTGAAGGTTGCATTCACTAATGATTTACAGGCTAGTATAGACTAGACCTTCAAAATTAAAATAAAATTGAAGGCTACCGTCATCAATGACATGCAAGTTAGTATAGACTAGGTTGGTAAGAAGTACTAACTCTTTTACTCGAGTAGCACAAAGCACTAAACGTTTCGCTTGAATGGAATAAAGCACTAAACGTTTCACTCGCATAAAACATATACTCAATGTTTCGCTTGAGTGGCAAAAAGCACTAAGCGTTTCAGTTGCGTGGCAAGAATTACTAAATTTCGTTAAATGGAAAAGATCACTAAACGTTTCACTTACCTGGCAAAAAGTACTAAATCTCTCGTTATGTTTAAAATACAGTCCTTGTGCTCGAACACAAATATTTATCCTTCTCAATTTATTGTCATAAACACATAATAACGATTTGAATTCTTTTATAATAACTCTTTTTGACTGAAAATATTTACTTTTCACTTTTCAACGAGAAATTTCTTACTGCTGAGAGACTTCTGGCTCACCCTTTCAAGTTTCTTCCATGCTTGTCTAATCTTAAATTCTTAAAACGAAAAACCATTTTGCAAATAGACTTCAAACAATTCCTGCTTTAATTATTGCAGTCTTATTATTGCTGGTAATTTCCTGTCGAAAACTAATAACATACTGTCCTCAGTTCCAATAAAATGTTTTACATCTTTTACACGCATTTAATAATTATTAATTATTGAGTTAAATTGGGTTTTGGTATTGTGTTTGTAATAACTAGTTTTCAAATTGACGCGAAATGTTTCTAAGCATTTTTTTAATCATTAAGAGATTTATTGGTTAAGTAATGGCTATTTGTATTACTTTTTCGTTTAATTACATCGTATAACATATGATTATAATTGATGCTAAAATAGATATGCTGTAATGTATTAGGAGCAATACGGAAATATTTAAGAATTCTTTTTAATAATTCAGAACGACCAATATTTTTATTGAGATAAAGGAGACTTATTTAGCCAACGAGGACATAAGGGCATAAATGGGCATAATAAAGAATTTTTTGTTAATTCATGAGAAGGAAGAATATTTTTTTTAGTAAGAAATACAAGGCAATAGATGAAAGAGAATGAAGAGAAAGAGGACGATAAAAGAAGTACAAAGAACAGGAATAAAGAACAAGGCTGAAGGGGAAAAAAAGACTAGAAGCGAAATGCACCAGTTGTAAGTAGCTAATAGTGACGAGCGTAAAACGTTCGTACAACGATCCTTAGATCTTCGAAGTACGAACTTTACCCTCCTTTCATGGATAAAGATAAATAATTCACTGGTCAACAATTTTTGAAAAGTTGTGTGCTTCTACAATGAGATTAGTTAATTCTTATGTATTTTCATGCACTGAATCCAAATATCACCTTGGAAAATGTTTATTGGGTATACGTTTAAAGATACGCGGCATGTAATGTTTGATTATTTTATTATAACACATAGTTGTGTCATTATGTTTTAAACTCTAATCCATATCCACTCTCTATCGTTTTGGTTGACGTTTATAGTGGGATGAAGAATCATCTGCAAATGTCCAGCAATAGTCTGCAAGCATCGTTGTGCTCAATTTACCGCTTTTAATGGTACCGCTTTTCCATGGTTGAAATATCTTGGTGAAACCTTTCACCATGTTCGTCACTAACCTTCCCACAATTCGCTAGAAAAAAGTCTAAATGTGAGTCCATAAAGTGGATTTTAACTGATATGTTACATCCCATGTTCTTGTAAGCCTCGATGAGGTTTTCCACCAATTCTTCATAGTTTCATTCCCTCCCGTTACCAAGAAATCCCTTCGCCACTAACTTGAATGCTTTCCAAGCAGCTTTCTTTTTCCCATGATGGGATGATTCAAAGTCACCATCTTTAAGAAGCTCTCGAATCTAAGGACCAAGGAAAACTCCCTCTTTTATCCTAACGTCGCTCAGTGAGGGGAATTTTGATATTAAATACTCGAATCCCTTACTAGATTTGCCGATAGCTTTTACAAAGTTTTTCATGAGCTCCAGTTTTATGTGTAGTGGTGGTGGCATAATTTTGTTTGGTTCAGTAAGAGGTGGATGTTGAACATCTTTTCATCCCAGGCTTCAATGATTGACGAGGTAGCCAATCTCTCTTAATATAGTGGGAACCTCTTGCACGGCTGTTCCATTCACACAGAAAGCAGCAGTACTTGGTGTATCTGCCCTGCAAGCCCATTACAAGAGCAATAACCTTTAAGTCACCACAGAGCTGCCATTGATGGTCATCATATTTTATGCATTGCAACATATGCTTTATATTCTCATAAGTTTTTTTCATATATGGTGCATAGCCCATAGGAACTGATGGTTCACTATTGCCGTTGTGCAGCAAGACACCCTTCAGACTCGTTTTTGATGAATCATTGAACAGCCTACAGTGTCTGGGTTCGTATTAGATGCCAAGTGGTTCCATCAGACCATTAATATTGTTGCAAGCCACTAAATCACCTTCCATTACGAAGAAATCGTTGAACTGCTGCTGACGGTCACGAAATTTTTAAATTTTCACATCAGCTGCTACGAGATTCCACTGTAGAGCCTAGCAGCTCCTCCTTATTCTTGGGTAGTTGCAGATCTCTGACAAGGTCATAGAGTTCCCCTTGTGTTATTGGATGTGGTCTAGAAGAGTGTGCTTCATCAAATTTGCGTCACTATGTAATTCAGCACTATCATCCTTCTATGCTTCCTCCTCCCCACTTTCCCCATCTGACTCGAAGGATATCGAAGTTGGTGCATCAGGAGCAGGTATACCTTCTCCATGTGGAACTAAGCGAATAGCTGATAAACTATTTGTACATTCCATGGACTCCTTTTTCTTATTTGACAAGCCATTTTGTACTGGAGGTACCAAGCAGAAATGACAATTGTTGGTATAGTCTGTTGGCTCCCGCCACGTCTTTGGCACAGCAAAAGGCATTCCTTTCCTCTTCCTGTTCACCCATTGGCGAAGGTTAGTAGCACAAGTGTTGTAGCATATGTGAGGAGCCCAGTTCTTATCCTGGTCGCTAATCTTGCATCCAAAATATATGTGATATGCATTTTTAACAATAGCAGTTATACGGTGCTTCTGTGATGAAAAGGTCACCCCACCACAAATGTAGCAGAAGTTGTCTGCCTTATTCACACAAGTAGTGGGGCATCTGAAAGAAGAAAACAACATACAAATAGAAGATAAACAGAAAATTAATTCATAAATTCATCATTATATTACAGAGCATGACAGTTTAGCAAAAGTATTTATATCATTCGGTAGGAAAATAAAATTAATATAAAATGCCTTACATGAATATTTATTATAAATTTAAAAGGTGTTTGACTATGAAAATCACCTACCTATCACCTCAAAATGTAAACTTGCACAACACAACCACCTTCTATGAATGCTGGAACAATACTGAAGGGCAGTGAGACTGTGAGTGTGGTAAGAAACATGTTGTCGCAAGCTTGTTGGAACCTGTTGTAACATGTAGGTGTATCTTGAAAAGTAGAGTTAACAAACAATTTCAAACATGATATTTATTATCAGCGACCTAAAATTAGTTGGAAATTGCTACTCTGGTCTCTGAAACATTTTGTTCGTTGACCAGTGATATAATATGTAATCCAACGTGACCATTAAATGGACAGAGAAAGAGGGAAAAAACACGGTGACGAGGTAAAGGAAGGATAAATTAGTGTAAAGTTTCAAAGAAACAAATAATTTGAAGACAAGGATTTAAAAGAAATAAAACGCTATATCGAAATTAAGATTTTTAGGAAACAAAGACTGAGGAAGCCAAAGACTTGGACAAAACAGATAATTTGAAGAAACCAAGATTTAGTTTGATTCAATAAAATTTTTAGAGAAATAGAGGCGTTAAATAAACAAAAACTGACGAAGCAAAGACTTTCAAGAAACAAAGTTTTAGGTAAACAAAGAATTTAAAGAAACAGTTTGAACTACAGAAACTGTAAAGAAGCAAAGACTTTCAAGAAACAAAGTTTTAGGTAAACAAAGAATTTAAAGAAACAGTTTGAACTACAGAAACTGTAAAGAAGCAAAGACTTTCAAGAAACAAAGTTTTAGGTAAACAAAGAATTTAAAGAAACAGTTTGAACTACAGAAACTGTAAAGAAGCAAAGACTTTCAAGAAACAAAGTTTTAGGTAAACAAAGAATTTAAAGAAACAGTTTGAACTACAGAAACTGTAAAGAAGCAAAGACTTTCAAGAAACAAAGTTTTAGGTAAACAAAGAATTTAAAGAAACAGTTTGAACTACAGAAACTGTAAAGAAGCAAAGACTTTCAAGAAACAAAGTTTTAGGTAAACAAAGAATTTAAAGAAACAGTTTGAACTACAGAAACTGTAAAGAAGCAAAGACTTTCAAGAAACAAAGTTTTAGGTAAACAAAGAATTTAAAGAAACAGTTTGAACTACAGAAACTGTAAAGAAGCAAAGACTTTCAAGAAACAAAGTTTTAGGTAAACAAAGAATTTAAAGAAACAGTTTGAACTACAGAAACTGTAAAGAAGCAAAGACTTTCAAGAAACAAAGTTTTAGGTAAACAAAGAATTTAAAGAAACAGTTTGAACTACAGAAACTGTAAAGAAGCAAAGACTTTCAAGAAACAAAGTTTTAGGTAAACAAAGAATTTAAAGAAACAGTTTGAACTACAGAAACTGTAAAGAAGCAAAGACTTTCAAGAAACAAAGTTTTAGGTAAACAAAGAATTTAAAGAAACAGTTTGAACTACAGAAACTGTAAAGAAGCAAAGACTTTCAAGAAACAAAGTTTTAGGTAAACAAAGAATTTAAAGAAACAGTTTGAACTACAGAAACTGTAAAGAAGCAAAGACTTTCAAGAAACAAAGTTTTAGGTAAACAAAGAATTTAAAGAAACAGTTTGAACTACAGAAACTGTAAAGAAGCAAAGACTTTCAAGAAACAAAGTTTTAGGTAAACAAAGAATTTAAAGAAACAGTTTGAACAAAGAATTTAAAGAAACAGTTTGAACTACAGAAACTGTAAAGAAGCAAAGACTTTCAAGAAACAAAGTTTTAGGTAAACAAAGAATTTAAAGAAACAGTTTGAACTACAGAAACTGTAAAGAAGCAAAGACTTTCAAGAAACAAAGTTTTAGGTAAACAAAGAATTTAAAGAAACAGTTTGAACTACAGAAACTGTAAAGAAGCAAAGACTTTCAAGAAACAAAGTTTTAGGTAAACAAAGAATTTAAAGAAACAGTTTGAACTACAGAAACTGTAAAGAAGCAAAGACTTTCAAGAAACAAAGTTTTAGGTAAACAAAGAATTTAAAGAAACAGTTTGAACTACAGAAACTGTAAAGAAGCAAAGACTTTCAAGAAACAAAGTTTTAGGTAAACAAAGAATTTAAAGAAACAGTTTGAACTACAGAAACTGTAAAGAAGCAAAGACTTTCAAGAAACAAAGTTTTAGGTAAACAAAGAATTTAAAGAAACAGTTTGAACTACAGAAACTGTAAAGAAGCAAAGACTTTCAAGAAACAAAGTTTTAGGTAAACAAAGAATTTAAAGAAACAGTTTGAACTACAGAAACTGTAAAGAAGCAAAGACTTTCAAGAAACAAAGTTTTAGGTAAACAAAGAATTTAAAGAAACAGTTTGAACTACAGAAACTGTAATGAAGCAAAGACTTTCAAGAAACAAAGTTTTAGGTAAACAAAGAATTTAAAGAAACAGTTTGAACTACAGAAACTGTAAAGAAGCAAAGACTTTCAAGAAACAAAGTTTTAGGTAAACAAAGAATTTAAAGAAACAGTTTGAACTACAGAAACTGTAAAGAAGCAAAGACTTTCAAGAAACAAAGTTTTAGGTAAACAAAGAATTTAAAGAAACAGTTTGAACTACAGAAACTGTAAAGAAGCAAAGACTTTCAAGAAACAAAGTTTTAGGTAAACAAAGAATTTAAAGAAACAGTTTGAACTACAGAAACTGTAAAGAAGCAAAGACTTTCAAGAAACAAAGTTTTAGGTAAACAAAGAATTTAAAGAAACAGTTTGAACTACAGAAACTGTAAAGAAGCAAAGACTTTCAAGAAACAAAGTTTTAGGTAAACAAAGAATTTAAAGAAACAGTTTGAACTACAGAAACTGTAAAGAAGCAAAGACTTTCAAGAAACAAAGTTTTAGGTAAACAAAGAATTTAAAGAAACAGTTTGAACTACAGAAACTGTAAAGAAGCAAAGACTTTCAAGAAACAAAGTTTTAGGTAAACAAAGAATTTAAAGAAACAGTTTGAACTACAGAAACTGTAAAGAAGCAAAGACTTTCAAGAAACAAAGTTTTAGGTAAACAAAGAATTTAAAGAAACAGTTTGAACTACAGAAACTGTAAAGAAGCAAAGACTTTCAAGAAACAAAGTTTTAGGTAAACAAAGAATTTAAAGAAACAGTTTGAACTACAGAAACTGTAAAGAAGCAAAGACTTTCAAGAAACAAAGTTTTAGGTAAACAAAGAATTTAAAGAAACAGTTTGAACTACAGAAACTGTAAAGAAGCAAAGACTTTCAAGAAACAAAGTTTTAGGTAAACAAAGAATTTAAAGAAACAGTTTGAACTACAGAAACTGTAAAGAAGCAAAGACTTTCAAGAAACAAAGTTTTAGGTAAACAAAGAATTTAAAGAAACAGTTTGAACTACAGAAACTGTAAAGAAGCAAAGACTTTCAAGAAACAAAGTTTTAGGTAAACAAAGAATTTAAAGAAACAGTTTGAACTACAGAAACTGTAAAGAAGCAAAGACTTTCAAGAAACAAAGTTTTAGGTAAACAAAGAATTTAAAGAAACAGTTTGAACTACAGAAACTGTAAAGAAGCAAAGACTTTCAAGAAACAAAGTTTTAGGTAAACAAAGAATTTAAAGAAACAGTTTGAACTACAGAAACTGTAAAGAAGCAAAGACTTTCAAGAAACAAAGTTTTAGGTAAACAAAGAATTTAAAGAAACAGTTTGAACTACAGAAACTGTAAAGAAGCAAAGACTTTCAAGAAACAAAGTTTTAGGTAAACAAAGAATTTAAAGAAACAGTTTGAACTACAGAAACTGTAAAGAAGCAAAGACTTTCAAGAAACAAAGTTTTAGGTAAACAAAGAATTTAAAGAAACAGTTTGAACTACAGAAACTGTAAAGAAGCAAAGACTTTCAAGAAACAAAGTTTTAGGTAAACAAAGAATTTAAAGAAACAGTTTGAACTACAGAAACTGTAAAGAAGCAAAGACTTTCAAGAAACAAAGTTTTAGGTAAACAAAGAATTTAAAGAAACAGTTTGAACTACAGAAACTGTAAAGAAGCAAAGACTTTCAAGAAACAAAGTTTTAGGTAAACAAAGAATTTAAAGAAACAGTTTGAACTACAGAAACTGTAAAGAAGCAAAGACTTTCAAGAAACAAAGTTTTAGGTAAACAAAGAATTTAAAGAAACAGTTTGAACTACAGAAACTGTAATGAAGCAAAGACTTTCAAGAAACAAAGTTTTAGGTAAACAAAGAATTTAAAGAAACAGTTTGAACTACAGAAACTGTAAAGAAGCAAAGACTTTCAAGAAACAAAGTTTTAGGTAAACAAAGAATTTAAAGAAACAGTTTGAACTACAGAAACTGTAAAGAAGCAAAGACTTCAATAAAGAGCTTACAGAAAAAGACGAATAAAACAGAGGCTGACGAAGAATGTACTGTAAGTAAATAAAAACTAACGGGCGAAGAATAGACTCTGAATAAACAAAGACTTCAAAGAAACAAGACTTAGGAAATGGATTTCAAAGCCCAAGCCTTAATAAAAACACTTTTTATGAAGAATAAACTGAAAAAAAAGGTTTTGTAGAAAAACTTTAACGAAAAAAAAAAGAATTTTAAGAAAGAGGACATAGAAATTATAGAACAAAGCCTTGAAAGAGGCAAAAGCGTAAACAAATATAGACTTTAATGGAATGAAGAAACAAGACTCTCCCAAAATAAAGACTTAAGAAAAAAATACTCCCCCGATTCGCGTATTGCAGGGGAAGGCAACATCTATAAAAAATGTAATAAAGAATAGAAATTCATATAATTAAAAGGCAAAACTAACGAAAGCATCTCGGCTAAAAACTTTTAAGAAAGAGGTTCGTAAGGTGTTGAAATTAGGAGAAGTGAAAATATATGGAACTACACGCGTGCAAACAAAAGAGGAGACAAATTTCATAATCACGAGCCAGGGTTAAAGTCTGAGGTGAAGAATTGGTAAGAGGAAGAGAGAATATGGATAAAGCAAGGGAGAAAAGGGATAAAGGATCGGTTTCATAACTTTTAATTATGTAAAGTTATATTTTAAAGTAATATCTATCGATTTTATTAATAAATATAATCAGTGAAGTGTTTTTGAAGAGATTCCCTAGTAAATTATTTTAATTTTGTGATATCGCAGTGTTTGAATATTTTGTTTACTAGCTTAAAACCGTTATTTCTAGTGGTTGCTCGGTTATCTAGCACAAATATTGAGTCATAATTTATATTGGTATCCCCTTTTAATGAAAGTAAATAAAGTGCCTCAAACTTTCTTCGTACAATCTATTTCTAACTTCAAGAATTAATTTCGTCGCTCGACGTTGGACCAGTGCCTATATTACATTGCCCTTTAGCCCATACATATGGAACCAGAATAGCATCACATACTCCAAATGAGATATTACAAGTAGTATAATAAGGATAAAATAATAAATTTTGATTTAAACTCAAAAAGTCTAGCTATTATCTTAGAAATCTATTCGTCTTTTTGATGCTACCAGTACAATTCATTGTTTTGAAAACATATTTCATTTGAGATTAAAACACCTAAGAACTTTTCCATGTTGACACACTTTGAAGTCTGATCACTTTGATTAGTATGGCCTATATGCATTACCTTACATTGTCCTCGTTGAACTCCATCTCCTATCTTTCCGACCATTTGAATAATATATTCAAGTATTTTTGCTAGGTTTCACAGTCGCTGTGAACTTTAGCATTACTACCTAGATTCGTATCACCAGCAAATTTGGAAATTTTGTTCAATAAATTCGTTCAAGATCGTTTATATATATGTATTATAAAAGCAAGGGTCTTAGAACAGATCCTTGGGGAACGCCGATAGTGACCGTTGCACCATGATGAACTAATTACTTTGACAACAACTCTGCCTACTGTATAACTTTATCAAGTCATTAATGTGATATGGTGTCAAAAGCCTTTTTAATATTGCGATAAACCTCATCTACAGCTTTATCCTGGTCAAATGTCGTGATTATTTCCTAAAAAAAATAATCAAGCCAATTAGTTAATAATGGGCACCCGCGTCGATAACCGTGCTGTCTGCCATCATTTATTTAGTTAATTTACCTCTAAATTCTCCACAATCGTATCTAATAATATGCTTTAATAGTTTACCAACAACTAAAGTAAGGGAGATGGGCCTAAAATTTCCAGGACCAGTCTATATGACTTTTTTGAAAATTGGTGTTATATTTACATCTTTGTAATCTTTAGGAACTCTCCCTTCGCTAATTTTACAGATGGATTTTAACAATTCACATCTAATATTCAGACGGTAGGAACATGTGCAATGAGCACCTCTCCGAGCGTTCTATCTGCGTATTAATAGTAAATCCCAGCGTAGGTAGAAACATAAAAAATAGTAATGTACAAAATAGAGAATGATAAAAATGGATTTATTAATTAAACCATAAGTGCTGAGCTCGAGAATAGTTTATTAAATGTTGCTATTAATTTGTTCCAACCAATTGTATTGTTGTGGGAGAATCCCTGATTTTAGTCTTCGAGTCGAATACAACTTAAGGGAGCATCAACGTATTTGTGATTCAAGGTATTATGATCATTAAATAGGTGCTTTACCACATTTCATAGTTTCCGGTATATCTTATTATTACTGTTATTAATAGTATACTTTTACCTTTACACCAAAACTGCCACCGCTCTCCCACCTTCTTTATACTCCATCAAGCACAAAGCCAGCCATCATTTTGTCAACGCGAAATGACCTTACGGTGCATCGGGGTGCTCTGTGATGTAGCATCTCGTCGAGGCAGGGTTAATCCTGTGCAGAAAATCCCCAAACACTTTTCGCGTGCACTTATCATACATAATATCACCAACTTACTCCTCGGTCATTCTTTTCTTTCTCACCCACTCATTCACAAAAGTAGTTAATCTTTTACGTGGTCCTCTAACCCTTCGCACACCCTATCACTCATATTTACTTTGTTGCAACCTCGTTCATGCCATTCTTGATACCAATAAACATCTATTCCTTAATTATTCCTCTTTTGCGAACTTTCCTTCTTCTATAGCATAGTTTCACCCACATTTCAGAACGTTGGCACAAACACACTCTCATAGACCCTCTTAGTACATTCTACACTCAAACCTTTACCCTTCACTAACGCTCCAATCGCCCCAGTGACTTTCTTACCATTTAAAACGTGGTCGCAATCTGTACCACTCTTACTTACAATGCATCCTTGAACAAGTACTTAGTATTTGTTCAAGTGTAATATTACGAACTTTAATAATACACCCAAACCTCAATCTCCAACCCCCAAATTTAATTAGCTTACTCTTTTATACATTCACATCATTTAGTCTCCACCTAACACATACCTTATCACGGCCACATATCCACATTTTCGCAACCATCTCACTACCAGTCACTAACACCAGGTCATCAGTAATATACAAAGATAGAAGATATAACCCACCACTCACCACACCATCAATCTTGCAGCCTCTTACTTGAATCCCATTCGTACTTTTCCCAGTACTTCATCCATAAATGTATCAAACAACTATGACCACATTACACACATTGTCTTACGCCCAAGTATGCCAAACTACTCAATTCAGCTATTTTTCACCCAAACGCAAGCCTTACTTCCAACAAATACTCTTCACACCATCCAACAGTTTAATGCTCACACCATACTTTCATAGAACTTACCATAATGCTTCCATATCCACACGATCATACACTTTTTCCAGATCCATAAACCCAGTACACACTTTATATTTCTCATCCATCCCTCATTTTTTTAGCTATGTGAGTGAAAATGCTTGATCTACACACACCTTATCTGTTCTAAACACTCCTTCTTCACCCCCTATCAACTCCTCAGTTATCCTTCTACACCCATTAAGATTTTTCCTACACGTACCCAACAATACAACACACTTATCCTCCTATAGTTCTTGCATTCACCCTTATATGATGGTACAACATACCTCCAGTCCTCAGACACTCATTTCAGTAATTGCCTTACAACACAGCCACCACATTCATTTCATAACACTATCACCACCACTTATTAGAATCAATGTGACTATATCATCTCCCATTTCCTTCCCATTAGTCATACCTCTCACAACACTCACCTCTGGAATGCTTATCTCTTTCATTTACAGATACACCACCCTCTTTCTCACTTTTTTTTACAGAACAACTTCTTATTCCAATCTGGATCTTCATTCATATTCAATCTAAATGCTTTATTTGCTGCTTTCTTACTCAGGTCACTTATTTCATCCTCAGAACTAAGCATTTGCACATACGCCTCCTTTTAGCTCCCCCCTGCTGGTTTCCACCAGACAACGTTTTGCATTCCCTTTCCACCTTTAGCACAAACGCGCACGACCCTTGCACTCGTCATTAGCTCTTCCTTAAATTTGTTCCACATTTTCTCTCTCTCTATGTTCACACTTATTTTTTTTCTCCCATCCTCTAGCATTCTTACATATACTCACTTTCTCTCTTATTTAATAACCTTTCAGTTTAGATTTTCCCTGCCTCTCTACCTTCCTCACATTTTCTTATCCATGCATAACCCAATTTAACTTTGCACAGCAAAATCATGTGATTAGATAGTCCCATACTCATACATCTTACATCTTTCATATCATATATACCTTGCAGTATATTCGTAATCTTTCTTTTCCAACCCATGTGTATTTATGTTTATCATTGTGTTGAAAGATGTGCTTGTTACACACAAGTTTATTTCAGCACAGAACATTACCACCCTCTCTCCATTTTCATTCTCTCCCAGTATGTCAAAAGTTTCAGTCTTACCCTTTATCCTTCTGTCACACATTCGTCCATTAATATCTCCTCCAATCAATAACTGATTCAAATTTCCAATTCCACCCACCACTCATTCCAAGTCATTACGGGACATTTCTTCCTCAGCTTCACTTCTATAATTACAGTGCCTATAATCTACAACCACGCACAATTTCCTCCTTGCAAATATCAGCATCGCTTACGTAATCTTCGACCACACACATTTATACAAAACCATTGCATCATGCCATTCCTAGCCAAAAGCACTATTACAACCTCTTGACTACTACCATCTTGATACACACCCTATCACACTCCATTCACTCAATCCGACATAAACTCTTCATTCCCTGTCATGTTTGCTTCACATAGAGCGAGCTTCTGCAAACTCCTTGTTTTAAACACGATGACGACTATTCCCATCTTTTCCACATCACATCTGCCCAGCATAGTTCATACACCCAAAGGGGTTCACACAGTGATGCTTATTAACTGGCCTGAATGGACAGCGTCCGCGATTCTGCAGTTCGAGATGGTAAATGATGTGGTTCCTGATTCTAGATAGGACCGTTCCATATGGTAGATCGGGAAATTCCACAGGATAGATCTGATAGTTATACAGGGTAGATCGGGGGAATTTTAGGTGGTAGATAGGGCGATTATACTCGTATATGGTACAACGGACTGTTACAGAAGGTAGCTGCGGTATTTCTAGATGGTAGATCGAACAGCCCCATATGATACCCGAATCGGGCTGTTCTAGATGGCAGATTTGGTGGTTCCAGGTGGTGCATAAAGTCGTTCCATATGGTAGTTCGGAAATTTCTAGATGGTAAATCTTGCAGTTCAAGATGGTATATCTGGCAGCTCCCGTTGGTAGATCGAGTAGCTTGAGATTATAGATAGGATTGTTTCATATGGTAGATCAGAGCGTACTACATGGTAGATTGGAAAGTTCTAGATGGTAGATCGAGGAGTTCCACTTGGTAGACTGGGGTGTTACAGATGGTGGATCAGGCAGTTTCACAGGGTAGATCTGGAGCTCCAGGTGATAGATAGGGCCGTTGCAGATGGTAGATCGGTAAATTCCAGATGGTGGATCGGGAAGTTCTAGACAGGAGATTTGCCAATTGCAGATGATAGATTTGTCATCTCTAGAGGGTATATTGGACAGTCAAAGTTGATAGATTGGTCATCTCTAGATGGTATATTAGACAGTTCAAGATGATAGATTGGGCAACTCCAAAATTATAGATTGGGTAGTACTAAATGATAGATCAGGCAGTCCCAAATGGTAGATAAGGCCGTCCCAGATGGTACATCGGGTAGTTCCAAGGACAGGTTGGGCAGTTTCACATGGTAGATTGGGTAGTTTCAGATGGTAGATCGGGAGGTTCTAGATGGTAGATCAAACATTTGCAGATGGTTGATAGGGTTGTCCCACATGCTATATCAGGCACTTCCAGATGGTAGATCAATCATTTGCCGATGGTAGAAAGGGTTGTTCCACATGCTATATCAGGCATTTCCAGATGGTAGATCAGGCAGTTTCAGATGTTATCTCTAAAAGTTTCAGGCAGAATATCATGCAGTGCCTCATGTTATATTGGGCAGTGCCAGAGGGTAGATTGGGCGTTTGAGATGTTAGATAGGGTTGTTCAAGCTGTTGCATCGGACATTTCTAGATTGTAGATCGGGTAGTTCTAGACGGTAAATCAGGCCGTTCCACAGAGTAGATCGGATAATGCTAGAGCGTAGGTCGGGTAGTTGCAGATCTTAGATCGGGGTTTAAGGCCGCTACCCACATCCTTCTCCTTTCTATCTAGAGGAGATTTGTGTATTTTTTCTAGAATTTAAAACTAAAACTATCGAGGGTATCTCTCAGAGAAAGTTTCTAAGGAGAAATTGGAGAAGTTAAAGCAAGTGAATATGTATTGCAGATATATATATATATATATATATATATATATATATATATATATATATATATATATATGCACACAAAGAAGGAGCAACTACAGGATCCGCGGGGGATTATACAACCACCACAGGGCTATGCCATTTATATTTTCTGTCTTTCAAATAAAATTTGAAGACAGAAAGAAAGATGCAGAAACCTGGTGTAGCTGACTATAAATACAAATAGTACAAGAGGAAGAAGAATTGGACGCGAATGAGCAAATGAGACAAGAAACCGGAGTTTTTTAAAGGCAAGAGAGAGGGACATTAGAAGAATCCAGAATCAAAGAGAGCAGAGGTCGGCACAGTGAAGGCGATTCTTTACCGAGAAGACAGAAATAACGCCAGGGGAAAAAGTTTTGAATTCCTGGCCGGGACTCGAACCCGGGTCTGCTGATTGCCGGTCAGATGCTTTACCACTAAGCTACCAGGCACAGTAACTATATTTCGCCCGAATCGTTACCCCATCAAACACAGTATCTCCCTAAGCTAGAAACCTCCAAGGAATTTTTATACCACATCCTCTTACCCGCTCACAATTGAAATTTGCACAGAATATCTTTTGGAATTTGTCTCTAATAGCTCCCAAATTTCATTTCATTTAACAACAGGAAGGTAGGTAGGTAGTTAGATAGGTATGTAGGTGGGAAGGCAGGCATACAGGTGCGTAGTCACGTAGTTAGGCATGTTGACAGGTAGACAGGCAGGCAGGGTGGTAGGTAGGTAGGTAAGGAGGGAGGTAGTTAGGCTAAATTTTAGCTAGGCTGGCAGGTAGTTAGGAAAGTAGATAGGCTGGCAGGTATTTAGGAAAGTAGATAAGCTGGTAGGTAGTTAGGGAAGTAGGTAGACAGGCAGGTAGTTAGGGAAGTAGGTAGGCAGGCAGGTAGTGAGGGAAGTAGGTAGGCAGACAGGTAGTTAGGGAAGTAGGTAGGTAGACAGGCAGGCTGGTTGGTAGGTAGGTAAGCCGAGAGGTGGGCAGGTGTATATGTATGTATACATGTAGATAGTTACTAGGCAGGTTGGTAGGTAGTTAAGGAGGTATAGAGGGAAGGAGAAAGGTAGATAGTTAGGTAGGTAGTTTAAAATAAATTTATTGGCCCATGCCATTGACGCCCTTGTGTGTCTGAACATGAGCCTTTATAATAGGTCTTTCTCGATATCGGTTCTGTGACTCCCCTACTTTTGCTACCTCTTCCCGGTTGGCATCGTGGCATGTTTGAGAACCCGTGCCCAATTTTCCAATCCTAAATTGGGGTATTAAACATCTCTGAAGAAAATGATGCTCGAAGGTATTAAGAAACCCATTTGAAAATTTAATATTTTAATTTTTAATCATTTCATATTTTAATTATTAACAATTCAATATTATAATAATTTCAATAGCAATAACTTTGATTTTAAATGGGAATTTGTATAATCCATGGACGTCTCTATTGGGAGAATATAATTAGGCAAAGTAGGAGTCAAGTGAGAGAAAAAAACAAGGCAAGTGAGAGAAAAACAAGACAAGTGAGAGAAAAACAAGGCAGGTGAGAAAAAACAAGGCAAGTGAGATTAAAAAACAAGGTGAGTGAGAGATAAAACAAGGCGAGTGAGAGAGAAAACAAGGTAAGTGAGAGAGAAAGACAAGGTAAGAAATAGTAATCAATGATGATAATTTAATAATTACAGTATTAAATGTAAGTTTGTGTAATCCAACCATGAACCATTTATTTAGTGTGGAAAGAATAAGGAAATAACAGTCAGAAAAAAACAATGAGAAAGGTAATAAAGGATAATCAATGTGGTAATTTACTAATTACCATATCAAAAATCATAGTATTTCATAAATATATGTATAATTCAACAAAGGCATCTTCATTTAATAGAGTAAACATGTATGGAATAAAGACAGAAGGATAAAGAAGAAGGGAAGAAGCAGGAATAATGAATGGTAGATAATAAAGGTTAGAGACGCCGGCAATAGCAAAATACCTGACTCCTCTTTTGGGTAAATGAAGTCGTCTTCAAATCTCCCGCAACAAGCTTGTACAAAAGACGCTCTAAATCTTGAGATAGCAATCCGTTTTCGTCCTACGAACAAAACCCAACCCCCAATTATGAACAACGATCCCCCGCTAACCTAATAAACAACGGACACATCTCAATCAGTGGACAACCCACACTTGAGAGAATTTTCCAATTACAATTTATGAGCGTAAAAGTTCTCTTAATGGGAAAATGGTACATGTCTTTGGCCGCAAACCTCTCCCAATGGGGGACTCTGGATCCCCTCCTAATGGGTTGTGACACTCCCCCCGCCCCCATCACCGAATAGGCCCATACCTTCGCTTAATTTAAGTTAACCCCAAAGTGACTGTATCGGTCAGTGTTATCGCTAGTCGAGGAATGGGATGCTTCCCGCAACGCTTACAACGACTAAATGAGGAAGCTTATACAAAATTAGGCTCGGGCGCCATTTTATAGCCACAAAAATGATAACATAACAAAAGGAAGAAATCTTAACATATACACGCAACACTTCCATACATACATAGGCCGATGTTATGTTTACTACTGTGCAAAAGTTTAAGTCTTGTTATTTTTCAATTCTTGTCTGAGCGCACCTTAATAACCATATGATAAGTAACGTACGTAATATAAGAAACAATACAGTATGGTTAAAATTGTACAGGGTGACGACTAAAAATGTCTGGTTTTAAAGAGCTATAGAATACTTAAAGCTAAAGGAATGAAGTAAGTTATTCCAAGGAGTAAATTATGAAGTTTAGGAACGGAGCTTAAATGTGCTTATCTAGGCCGGATCCAAGTTTAGGATAAACTTAACCTATGTACCTTTGACAGTTGGAATTATTATTTGCGACATTTTCTCTGAGGTATGTTTCAATTAACTGTTAATTTAAGAAATCTTATCAATAAATGAGTAAAAATGTATCTGTTGCCAAGGCTATATAGTACCATCCAAAACTAGGGAACAATATACTCAAATCTACATTTTCTTGAAATTTGCACAGAATATATTTTGGAATTTGTCTCTAATAGCTCCCAAATTTCATTTCATTTAACAACAAGCAAAAAAAAAGGTTCAACTAAAGTAATGTTTATTTAAAGAAAAGATGCATTCATAATTAGATAACGGTAGGTATAACTGTAGTCATAAAGTAGAAAACAACATAAGTATCCCATAAACAATTGAACAAAATATTAATAAGTAATCAGGCTCTTTAATTGAATAATTTGAACACATCTTCGGTCACTTCTCCAATTTGCTGTATTGTTCGGGCGTGAATTTATTCCATTCCTCTTCCAATCTTTACCAAAGATCTTCAACATTCGTCGGTTTTCGAGGCACAGCCATATTGATTATCTTCCATAAGTTTTCTACCCTGTTTAAATCAGGGTTCGGCGCGGACCAGGTCATCACGTCGATATTCTCAGCAACCAAGAGCTGTTTAGTCGTCTTTGCTGTGTGGCTCGGGGCATTTTCGCGCAAGAAAAATTGGTTTACCTATTCTTGATGTACATAGAGAGTGGATCATATGTTTTTGTGCCCCACGGCGTTTAATTTGTTGTGCAAACGGACGAGCTGAAAGACTTTAGCACTTGAAAACATGCCCCACACTATAACTTTGCCACTTTGAAATTTCACCATCTTTTACTGCATGTGAGATTCAACTTTTCACATGTACATATGATGCCGTGCACACTCCTTCTCATCCGATTCGAATAAATTATATTTGCACACTTCGCTGAAGACTTTCACACTTTTCAGCCCTCCACAGCAAATGCTCACTAGCGAAGGCCAACTCGCCGCTTTATTCTTTTTTATTTATGGGTGTTTTCTTGCCATGGAAAAATGCTATCAGTACCACCTCTCTCAAGTGACGTGAAACCGCTTGACGATACAAATGTAGGTTCCTGTTCTCGTCAACTTGACGTGATATACCGATTGCTGTTTCAAATCTGGTTTTCATCGACATCCGTTGTATCCTGCGATCTTCCCTAGGATTGATTTTTTTAACTGCGACCGGTCGACTCACAAGACTGGGTCGATACGCACCAAAATGCTGGGGCAGTGAGGCTAGAACCGACGAATCGGGCGAAAAATGGTATCCTTATGGAGCTTGATTAGGCGTGAAATCATAATTTTTTACCAATTAAAATGCGTTGAAATGTCAGTGAGTGCGATTCCTTCACTCCCACTGGACAACCTGCATTGTGAAGGATTTGTCTATCTTAACTCGTCTCGCTATTTTAATAAATGAATAATGACATCAGTAGCAGTCCATAATACACGTGGCGTCGTGCTGCCATACATACATACGTTAGGCCTTTTCAAGTATAAACTGAAAGATAAAACTTATCATTCTCTAGTTTTGGATGAATCGGTTTTTTTTCAAATACACATTCCTCTCCTCGAACCAAGCACACTGAGGCAGCGAGCTGCGAGTGGATAAAAGGCCTTGCTTTAATTGAGATTAAAGCGGTTGCGCACTGCCTCAGTGTGTTGGTTCGAATCCCACACCAGTACGTATTTTTTAAATTAGGAAATAATGATTTTCCGAATTTTTTTTTTTTTTTTCATGTGGTGTGCTGGATTTATTTCATTATTCTCTCGTGCTCATGAGAGATATAAATGGTATATTCACCCAGCTCAATTTCTCAATTTCTCCTTTGTCCTTAGAATTACAAATTAATTTATCTCTCTCATAGGGACGTCCCGCTCGACCTAGCGAAACGTGCCTAAAAGGCTTGTTTATTCGGAATATTTTTTGTTCTCCCGTATAGCCGAGTGGATAAAAAGCCTTGCTTTAATTGAGATTGAAATGGTTGCTCTCTGCCTCAGTGTGCTTGGTCCTAATCACACCTTGGTACGGATTTTTCGAATTAGGAAATAACATTTTTCCCGAAGGAAAAAATGATTCCATTCCTCTCTCTTTATAACTTTTTATGCGTTGTTTTATAAGAAGTAACTCGTAAATTATCAGAGGCAAACTTCAGAGATTGTTGTGCGCACTTTCATTTATATTAGAGTATTTTCAATAAAATGTAGATTTTGGTAGTTTGTTCTTTAGTTTTAGTCAATACTATACATTCTTTTTAAGCTTTCTATGGGCGAAGTTGAGCGTAACACCAACCCTATGTACTCTAAGGAAATGGCAAAAACATGGAACGATTAAGATCATGAATAAAGGCAATTCTGAACATCGAATTACTGAAGGCACTGATCAGTGATCATACCACAAAATCAGTGAGTAAAGTGGCTGCTCAGACAGATTTGAAAAGAGATCATCTATGTAAAATTCTAAATTTTGAACTGAAGCTTGACCCTTACAAACTTCAATGCTTCCAACAACTCTCAACAGATGATCGTCACCGAAGATGCGAATTCTATCGAAGAATAAAAAAAAAATGCAGTCAAAATCAATTCCAATTAGATAAGATAACGACGAATGTTACATTTATTTGCGCGGTGTGATTAATAAAATTATAGAAAATGGTCAGCTAATAACTAATTGATCATTAAAAAAACCCAACAAACATTGCATTTCTAAAAGATAATGCTTGATGTGAACTGTGTGGCACCAATATTTACTGATCATAGTCTTTTGACGATTCTTAAACGGGGGTAGGTGAACTCATTTAATTCTAAAAGATACGTTAGTATGCTCCGGGGATTCAAATATTCCAATGAAACGCTACCCAAATGGTGTCAGTAAGACTTCTCATACCACCTTTGTATCCATGACGTGAGTGAAGGATTGGTTTCATAGAAGATTAATATCGTATCGAGCAGCGTTTTCCTGGCCTGCCCGAACAGTAGGCTTGTCCCCTATTTACTTCTTTCTTTGGGGTTTTGTGGAAGAATGATCTTCCGAAACGGACCCTCGTTTAACTTCGAGCTGATCAATGCTGTTCGAAAAACCACCGCTCCTATCAAAACTAACATTTTGACAAATATTTCGGAAAAATATGAAGGTAAAAAATAGTTTTGTATTTTTAAAAGATTATATATTCAACTTTAATAGCTTTATAGTTAGAGAAAACTAATATTTCGGATTAAAAGGAATACAAAAGTGTGAGATAAAAAGGAAACATTTCCATTTCTCTATTTGCCTTATCATCCGAATATCCCTACATTTCCTAGCGTTAACTTCCTTAAAAGTGATTTCTAAGAGTCAGCGAAGTGAGCAACTAAAATAGTCAATATTTACCGCTAAAAGATAAAGTAATTATTTACTTTACCCGAATTCCTTGTTTTTTTACATTTTATTACTTCTTCCTGTAGCATTTTTTGTGCTCGTTTCAAATCTGTTCTTCTTTTTTAGCGGTTAGGAGGCGAAATGCGAGAAAACAGAATTTAATACCGATTTGGTCGAAATCAGAGTAAACCTTGATGTTAACCGTGCTTGACATAATTGGAGTGATTAAATTAGTCTTTAAGCAATTACGATTTTTTTAAACATTACCCAAAGATAATATCTTAGAAATATATTTTAATTGTTAAATTGGGAAGCAATGCTTCAATCGCTTTCATGGACCGGAAAACTTTGGCATTTACAAACATATAAATATATTGTTAATAAACCACTTTATAGTATCATAGTATTTATTTACGAGACTAGATTCAGTATGAAGTTTACCATAGCATCATCACTCATATAATGAGAATAGAAATCGACGTGCGAACAAATAACAAAAGCTCAGATGATTGTCACTAAGGATAATTAAGGATCTGTTTTAAGATCGAGTTTTCGACAAAAGAGTTACATTTAAATTGCCCATTCGAAAAGTTGGAATTGGAGACTTCTCAAATTAATGGGGATTATATAATATCTTACAAGAGTAAATTGTTGAGATGATTAAAAATAATCTGGAGTTCGAGCAGGTTTACCAGGTTAGTAAGTTTAAAGAAATAACTGAACAATAGAATTAGGATTCAAAATCGATGATATATTAAAATTTTCTAGTCATTGCATTTCAGTGAGAAACGAAGCAACTAGAATAGCATCATTCATTAAGCAGTCCGTGTAAAATTAGAGAGGAGATAGTTCCTAAAGATTTCAAAGACTGGTCCTGGAAGTTTTAGGCCCATCTCCCTTACTTTAGTTGTTGGTAAACTATTAGAGCATATTATTAGATACGATTATGGAGAATTTAGAGGTAAATTAACTAAATAAATGATGGCAGGAAGCACAGTTAACGACGCGGGTGCCCATTATTAACTAATTGGCTTGATTATTTTTTTTAGGAAATAATCACGACATTTGACCAAGATAAAGCTGTAGATGAGGTTTATCGCCATATTAAAAAGGCTTTTGACACCATATCACATTAATGACTTGATAGAGCTATAAGCAAACCGAATTGAAGGCTACGTATTGAAATAGATTGTAGACTGTCTGGAAAATAGTAGGCAGAGTTGTTTTTAAAGTAAGTAGTTCATCATAGGGCAATGATCACTATCGGCGTTCCCCAAGGATCTTTTCTAAGACCCTTTCTTTTTAATAAATATATAAAAACGATCTTGATACGAATTTATTGAACAAAATGTCCAAATTTGCTAGTAACACGAAACTAGGTAGTAGTGCTAAAGTTCACAGCGACTGTGAAACCTTGCAAAAATACTGAATATATTATTCAAATGGTCGGAAAGATGGGAGATGAAATTCAACGAGGAAAATGTAAGGTAATGCATATAGGTCATAATAATCTGGTGATCAGACTTCAAAGTATGTCAACATGGAAAAATTCTTAGGTGTTTTAATCTTAAATGAAATATATTTTCAACACAAGGAATTGTAACATCAAAAAAGGCTAATCGGTTTCTAAGATACATAGCTAAACATTTTGCGTTTAAATCGAAATATATTATTCTTCCATTATTTATACTACTTGTAGTACCTTATTTGGAGTATTCGGTGCAATTCTGGCTCCATATGTGCTGAAGGGAATTGCAACGATTTCTGGTCGAGTTCAACTAATGACGGTAGGATAAGAGACGAACTTCATACCGTCTTCAATAACTCATCATAAATGTTCTCAACGGGACTTATATTCATGTCTGTACTTTGTGGTGGAATTTTTGTGCTAAAAAGAACCTACACTTAACCAATTCTTCATAATTATCATTCGATAAATACTGCTTTTGCCGTATTCGAAGATGCATCCCCATCAGAAAAGTAAAAAATCATTAATCAGACCACCTGGCTATCCAATAAGTTAAAATACTAAGTAGACTTCAGGTTTTGTCACTCAATGTCGCAAATCCAAAACCTGACCAAGTGAAGCATGGCCAGATCATAATACTAACCTCTTTTTGGTGGAATTTTTGTGCTAAAAAGAACCTACA
This sequence comes from Ceratothoa steindachneri, assembly GCA_963969495.1. Classification (NCBI taxonomy): domain Eukaryota; kingdom Metazoa; phylum Arthropoda; class Malacostraca; order Isopoda; family Cymothoidae; genus Ceratothoa; species Ceratothoa steindachneri. The sequence continues at coordinate 218,305,324 of OZ018319.1, forward strand.
CTTAACCAATTCTTCATAATTATCATTCGATAAATACTGCTTTTGCCGTCTTGGAAGATGCATCCCCATCAGAAAAGTAAAAAATCATTAATCAGACCACCTGGTTATCCAATAAGTTCAAATACTAAGTAGACTTCAGGTTTTGTCACTCAATGTCGCAAATCCAAAACCTGACCAAGTGAAGCATGGCCAGATCATAATACTAACCTCTTGGGTAAATTCGGATTCGCCAGATTACACCACTGTTTCGCACACCTCCACAGTACAATATTTGTATTCTCTAGCGAACTGAATTCGGTGGGTTTTTTTTTATTAACTCCACTGAAGAATGGCTCCGTCCATGGTGTTCAAGAGCTCTCCTCTAACGATCATTCAAGAGTTCCTTTCTGCCACACATTTTCCAAAAAGTGCATGGTTCTCCTGTTTTTTTCCGGGTTTTAATTATACGTTGTACTTTTCTCAACCCGACTCTTTGCAATTTCAGACATTTCCTTGGTGGATCTCTCTTGGCGATGAAGGTCTATAATTTGCACTTTCTAAAACTCGTGGACGTCTTTTTCCCAACCGTCTGTAACGGCATCAGCCATGTTTGTGTACATTACAAAAATCCGATTACGTCATCAAATAGTGTTGCATAAGAATCATGCTACTAACACGCATGATCTTAGTATAGGTTGTTAGAGTAATAATATTTTTAAATCAAATGACATTTATTTGAACCAGGCAGTATACAAACATGGCCAAGAGATTAGAAAACAGACAATTTTAAATATTTTTTTTAATAATTTAATGCTGAAATAAAAGATATGATATTTTTTTCAGTTTAAGGTTTTGTACCGTAAAGGAATATATTAAAGTTTAAATAAGCTAAGATCTTTAATTTGTAAAATACTTTTTGGCCTCTATTAGTGAAGAAACGCGGTTTGAGATTATAATTATTATTTAGAACCTTTAACGGCATCTTTCACCCAATGCTGGGTCTATACAGTCTTGAAAAAATAGAGAGAGATTTAAAAGAGGTTATAGATGATGACCCGAGAGAGAGAGAGAGAGAGAGAGAGAGAGAGAGAGAGAGAGAGAGAGAGAGAGAGAGAGAGAGCGAGAGCACAGTTTCTCATGAAGGATTGGGGTTAGTAGGGAATGGCGCTACTCTAGGTTTCAGTTGCTCATGAGCTAGATATGTCGATATTTATGTGCCGCACCCGAATTAATCCCCTATTAGTTATACCTTCTCTTATCGCTTTAAAATATCCTATAGTATTTCTATGGTGTCCATATCTGAGATATTCCTTTGCTACAGTCTTACACTTTTCATTTATCAATTGCGCCATCTGTGCATTTTCAAATACGATGAGGTCTTCCGACCGCATAAAGAAATTCCCATAAAGATCAGAAGGACAATCGCTGGCAAGCCCCGAGGCATTTCTTCAATGGTAAGTAGTTATCAGGGACCCGTTCCAGCTCCAAGGGAGGGACACACGTTTCGCATCAGGGCAGAGAGACTATAAAAACTTCCCAGGCAGGTTCCGAGGCGAGAGAGTGATACGTTGTGTGCGTGAAGAGAATAACAAGGAAGATACGTGGGTATCGTAATTGGCTATGTGCATGGTGACGTACACGACACGACCTGTCTGCGCGCATGCCTCAGATTCTGCGCACAGCTTGAGTGTCGGCTGATCCCGGCAAAAGTCGATATATTTTTGTTTCCGCTCACGTTGGAAATCGAACCCGGAACTAAGGCGAGGAAATTCAACGCCTTATCCACTGGGTCAGCGAGATACTCTTACCTTTAAGGCGAGGAAGCCCATACTGCGTGTTATGAAGCCCCCTATACCTTCCGTAAACTCCTTCAGTGCCCGTTTACGCAACAGAGGCAGCAGCCGTGATTCTATTGATATATATATATATATATATATATATATATATATATATATATATATATATATATATATATATATATATATATATATATATTGATCTTGCCGCATATGCTGTCATCTGCACTTTGCAACTTTTCATTGCCATAAATAGACATGATAATGCATACCATGTCTTTTTTCTGATGTGTTTGACAGTTTGATGGATCAATTTGTGGAAAGCCGCTTCAGTCTTTCACGAACATATATGGACTGTTGTTGTCTCTGCACTGAATGATCAATTCATCACGGAAGATGACCTAATAAAATGATCCATCATATTCTTTTCCAAATCAATACGAGCCCAACATTCATTTGGAGACCATATATTTTTTATTAGTATTTTACTATTCTTTCATAATAAGAGTTCTCGTTTCTTTTCCATTGTTGGTTTTAACTTTGTAACCACCTTAGGCATCTTAAAATATACTTTAAAATGTACTCAAAATTAATAATAAGTATATTTCAGCCTAAAAATCTTTAAAAAAATGTTCAATGTGTCATTTTGCTTACTCTTCCATGGCCGGTCCCAAGCCCGACTTAGAAAGGAGGAGGGTTATTTGAAGGGTACAGATACCCTTGGTATAAAACCAAAGATAACCAGAAGACAATTACACAAGAGATTAGCCACTCTTTCTCGCAAATATATAACCTCTTGATTAATATTTCTCTTTCCTTACCTACCATCAATTCAATTCCCAATCTCACATCATATACTTGTCTAATAATAAAGGAAAGACGTTTATTATAGGATAGCTTTTATTAAACTAACAACTTTGGGAAGAATTGTGCTCCCATCATTAGTTTTGAACTAATGAGACAAGATTTCATAGGAACGCTCCTGAAATATCCGGAGCGTTGCTATTCCTATGGAATCGGAAATCTTGTCTCATTAGTTCAAGACTGATGATGGGAGCACAATTCTTTCCATACTTGCCTCGTTCATTTAATAAAAAACATCCTTTAACAGAGCGTCCTTTCTTTAGTGCTCGAAAGTTTCTGAGTGAACTAACGTTATATAGTTTGCAATTCAGAGGTAAGTGTAGTAATTGTGCTCATTCAAAGCTGTTCAATAATTATTACGGACGAAACTATTTTTTGTCCATTTTCTGCTCCCTCTGGGGGCTGCATGGGTAATTGTGATAATTATGATGTATTTAAAAGACGCGTCAATGCTTTTCTTCTTTCTTGATTTTTATGTTTTTCTACTTTTATCGATGTTGCGCCCTGTTGGGCCCTGCAGGGTTTGTAGGTTCTGCCGTTTTGGCTGTTGCCTTCCAACGGCTCGCCTTCCTTGACTTTGATAATAATAATAATAACAATAATAATAAAGAAATCCTAAAGGACGTGACATTCGTAGACTACGATCAAGATTTTGCCTCAGTAACCGCCCATCCCATTTCTCGACCACTGAGGAAACGAGGAATTAGCAGAACTTACATTGACACATAGCGACCCGAGATTATAATTTTGCCTCCACAATTAAGACATACTTCTGACGGCAATAGGGACTGGAGGGCACGCAAATCTCTAGATGTCTGGTGTCTAATGTGTACCCATGCTACATGTCGCCACTTAGTTGTGGCAATTGAGTGAGGCAATAACTTTCAAGGACTGGGACGAGAAAAACTGGCTACAATCTACCGGGTCTCTTTTCAGATCAGGACCAGTTCTAGGAAAATTGCGTTTCCTCTCCACACATTTTCACTCACCCTAACTTTACCACTATATTAAGAGCCTATTGTTAAAAGCCTATGATAGGGATTGCCTCGTTGTTTTTCCTAATTTTAATAAAAAAAAACTAAGGGCAATAATTTATATATTTAGCTTCCAATTGGGTACAAATTTGTACTTTCGAGTACTTGTACTCTTTGAAAGAACTTGTTCGTGAAGTTTATTACTATTGGGGGTGTTTATCATTCTTTTCCTTTTCCTTATTCTTCCTCTTTCTATTTATTCGGCGTTTTCATATATTTATCTCTCTCCTCTGAATGAAAATTCTCTCGTTGAAACAGTCATTATGCATCTAAATTGAATGGTTACTTTCAATATTTAACTAACCTTGAACTGGTCATGGTTTGGACTCTATTTTAACCCGACGTTTCTGCTGTGTTTTAATATTGACTATGAGAGGTAACCATGGCAACGAAAAGAAAAATATAATTATTCCATTTACTCTCTATTTTCCTCTCTCTCTCTCTCTCAAGTCTCTCCTATGCCACTATTTTGTCATTTATTTTCCTCTACTCCAAATATAAGTATAGAAATAATTGATATACTTTAAAACATTACCACCAAACATTAAAAATACAATAAATATAAAAATACATGAAATATAATTTTAAAAAATGTATTAGAAATTGAGACCTCTTTTTGACCACTTACCTAAGTTTTTATCACGCTATAACATTCGGAACATATACCTTATATTACTCTTTTTGCCACTACATAATGCCCAGCACCAATCCAACGCTAAACATTTCTCCCCTGCATTATCCTTCACTCCACATCACACGGGTGAGATTTATGGGTTGAGGGTTGAACGCGATTATTCCAGAGGCAAACTGTCAACACTATCTTTTTTTGCCTCCTCAGTGATCAGAGAGCATAGATAATTGTATTTGGATATGGGCTGGTTACCCATAGCCCCAATGAATAACAATTTACCCACTAAATCATGTTTATTCACCCTCGCTGTCCTCTACCCGTCCCTCCACACCATCCACCACTCAAATAAAGGTAAAGAGACATTTTTGATTCACTGTTTACGGTCTTGATAAAGAAATTAGCGACTTTCTCCACGTTAGGAGATTCTGAAGAAAGGTTGAGTGTAAAAGCGAGAAAATAAGTAAGGGGGAAGGGGGTGGGCAAGCCATTCTCCTCAGCAACCATTCAACCACTGATTTCACCTTCCTCCGAAATCATAAATTACAGGGTAAGGTGACGTTTTGAAACGTGGCTTCAATCCTTTGTAGAAGCGGAACAGCTTCGCGAAATACCGGAGAAGCTATAAATTAAGCAATAAACGGAAAGGGATACCAGTCTCTGAGAGAGAGAGAGAGAGAGAGAGAGAGAGAGAGAGAGAGAAAGGTGAGAATTCGACTCAATCCAATGCGGATAAATAGACGCGAACCGAATAAGCGTAAAAAATGAGGAAAGTCACCCTGGGAAACCGATTACGATACGCCTATTTGCCTACTTTGGTCTTCTAACCGCTCCTATAACATCATGTTTATTGTAAACACACATACACACACGCGCGCGAGCGCACCTATACAAATATACACTAGCGGCCATAATATAAGTAAGGGTCAGTAAGAACAAGAGTATTTAAATATTTATTAAAGGAAATTTAACAAAAGGTTGAGACTATATACGAGTTTTGCGAATCGGAAGGGCAAAACAGAGGAAGGGGTATGGCTGTTTGCGGGGGTGTTAGGACAAGTCATGACAAGTCAGGACCTGCAGCCGCACGCTCCTGTCTCGTCTATTTAAGAAGAAGTACCTGATCGCAGATCGTCAGTCACAAATCTTTCAACAATGGAGAAGGTTGAGCACCGCGCAGTGATCATATTTTTGACCAAGGAAGGCAAGAATGCAAAAGAGATCTATGAACGCATGGTTGCAGTGTACACCGACACCGCCCCTTCCTATGCAACCATTGCTTGCTGGAATAGGGAGTTCCGCCATGGTCGTGAGTCCCTTGAAGATGACTCTCGTCCAGGACGCCCGTCAGACGTGACCAACGAGGACAATGTGGCCCGTGTGGAGAGGATGATGCTCGAAAATCGACGGGTAAAGGTCGAAGAAATCGAGAGAGAATTTGGAATATTACATGGAAGTGTTATCAACATCATCCACGACAATTTGGCCATGACCAAGGTCTCTGCCCATTGGGTCCCTAGAAACCTCACGCCCCATGATCGACTTCAACGTCGTCAAAGTCCGCAAGGCCAGAGTTGCACAAGCTGCCCTGCGCGAGTGCGGATTCGAGGAGCTCAACCATCCTCCCTACAGTCCAGATCTGGCCCCCAGCGACTACTTTTTATTCCGCCAGCTCAAGGCTGCACTGCGTGGACACCGGTTGGGGGACGATGAAGATGTCCAGCTCGCCGTCCACGAGTGGATTAAACAGCAGTCGGGAGATTTCTGGTTGTCGGGAATTCGAAGCCTCAGGGACAAGTGGCGCAAGTGCATTGAAGTCGAGGGTAGTTATATTGAAAAATAATAAAACACTTTTCCTCATATCTCGTTTCCTTATATTCGAATTGCAAAACTTATTGACCGCCCCTCGTATTATAAACATATTTAGATATTTCTAATATCTATCTTTCGTGAAGAAACCAAGTGAATGGAATAAATATTCCGTAAGTTACGAGAAAATAAACAAACTATCTTCCAAATTGCAGCGGCCAAAAGTTAAGGGCCACTTAGAAAAAATGAACTACCAACCGAGGGGTCTGTGTTTTGGAGACTGTTGATGGGCTAACATTTACTTCTTATGATTATACATTATTGGAACATTTAACTGGCAACTTGTGAGAGAAGACCGGTGTCCTGTGATGAAAAACAAACGATTGTTTGCCTTTACCAAGAGGGCAAGTCAAATTGTTAGTTGGGCAACTAAGTGTAGCTCGTTTTAAGTCATCATGACGTTAAGCGTCCCTAAGACAGGATCGTATTATTGTTAGAATGTCATTGAAGGATAGGTTTAAGAGTGCTGCTGAAATATCCTTTGAGTTCAGCTCCACTTCCGATGTAAACGTAGCGCGCAAAACAGTTTCCCGGAGATTACGAGGTTCTGAGTTTGATTGCTCGGGCAGCAGAAGAGCAACCTCTGATCTCCAAGAAGAATCAAAGGGCCCATCTTCGTGATGCTCACGAACATTTTGTTTGGACAGAAGAACAGTGGGCGCAGGTTCATTTAGGGATGAATCGAAGTTTAATGTGATTGGTTTCGATGGCGGGATGTACGTCCGACGAAGATGTGGCGAAAGGTTATCTCGTGCATGTTTGAAGAAGACAGTGAAATATGTAAGATGCAGTGTAATGGTCCACTTATTTGCCTACAACGGACTGTCAATGCTGAAATCTACAAGCTGATTCTTAGCCAACATTCCCTTCCACATCTCCGATCCTCGTCAGTTCTACCTCCAAGCTTCGTGTAGGGTAACGATTCCTTACACACAGCCAAGAGAGTCAAAGATTGCTTAAGTGATAAAGGGGTTGATCTCATGGACTGGCCACCTCAAAGTCCCGATCTCAACTCTATAGAAAACGTTTGGAAGATTATAATTTGAGATGAGGCTCGAAGGAGAAATCCAAAGATGAACTCAGGGAATTATTGAAAAACGAATGAAACAATATCACCCCATCATTTTGGAAGAAATTAATTCACTCCTGTGGTAACAGGAGTGAATTAATAGTAAGGGTTTCTTATTTGATCTTGTTCCATTCTCCTTTGCTTTTCTAAGTGACCCTTAACTTTTGTCCGTTGCAACTTGGAAGATAGTTTGTTTATTTCCTCATAACTTACGGAATATTTATTCCATTCACTTGAAATTTTCACGAAAGATAGATATTAGATATATCTGAATATATTTATAATATATAGTCTCAATGTTTTGTTAAACTTCTATAATAAATATTTAAATACACTTGTTCTTACTGACCCTTATATTATGGCCGCTATTATATATATATATATATATATATATATATATATATATATATATATATATATATATATATATATATATTACGTGATTTGGGGTACTCTCACCCTCCCTCTCTCTTCCTCTCCCGCTCTCCCATCCCCCCCTCTCTCTCTCTCTCGTAGAGGGAGAGGTGACCCCCCCTTGTCGCGGGAAGAGAGATTGTGTGTACCTTTGACTTTTCGAGCTATGTCGGCAGGGGTACTTCTCTTCTGGGTACCCCTAGTAGGGTTTCCCTTGTCGATTTGGTCGGAAACTAGGTTTCAGACTAAGTGCGTCCTTCTTTTTTCTACTATATCCTTCTCCTTTTTCACTTTTATTCCATCTCTTCCACTTATTATACAAAAAGAAAAAAACAACTTAAAAAAAAACTACTAGTATCATGTCACTCTTACCCTTTTTTCCATCTTCCTACATATAAGGACCTGGCAGCTACCTCATGCGTCAGAAGAGAGGCTTTGGAACCTCTATAAACCACGCCAATCGGCGCTGACTGGTTATGAGAGACTAGGACTAGAGGTGTTCTAGGCGTTGGGGCACGATGAATAGAATGCGGATAGTGCCCCGTTAACCCCTTCCCTGGCGCGTAATTATTGACCATTCCCAGAGACCGTTGACGGATGCCTCTGGTAGCATCGGTCCGAGGTGACGGCCCTTTTTTCCCATGTTGGTTGCCAGGCCAATAAAAAGCCTTGGGTCGAATCTCTTGGTGTGGCGTCATATCCATTGAACGCTACTCCGAGATCCTGGCCGTCGTGAAGGTAACTAGTAGGAGTTTAGTACGGGGCGTGCTCCGTTGTTCACCTGGTGAGAAATCGATGGCCCTTTTGGGGACGTCACTGCTGCTTGGGTGGGAGCCACGGCACGCCGAGGTTTGATGACTCGGTCGGACGAACAGCAGCACATGGAGCGTACCTTCTGAAAGACCTGAAAAGTCTCTAAAGCATTTCCAGGAGCGACTCACGCGAAGCGAAATCGCCACCCCGATTTTTTTTTTTTATTTACTGATTAGTCGCAAAGCTTCTACTGTCATAAAGTGTTCAAAATGACCGGCAAGAAAGGACCAGGAGCACTCAAATACACCTTCGCAATATGCCAGATAGATAAGTGGTGCGTGGACTTTCCGGAGGGGTGTTATTCAAAATGCCACCCGGCCAGTTCCTGCACCGACGGCATTCTAAACGGCCAAATTAAAGAGTTAAAAGAAACATGCAAGGGCTTCCGAGGAGAGGTCTAGGAAGTTGGAGGAGAAAATAAACAGCCTGGAATTGGAACACACCGGACTGATTCGCAGGCTCGAGGTCAGGATAGTTGAGCTATCCTCAAGCCCTGAAGTTAACACTGCATCTGCAGTATTACCCCCAGAGCTAGGTCCGCATGCTACAACGAATGAACCAGCGAAGAAAAATAAAAAGAAAGGAAAGAAGAAGGAAGAAGAGAAAGTTGAAACAGAAGATAAAGTAGAAGCAGAAGAAGAAAAGGTAGAAACAGAAGAGTATATAACAAAGGAAGATAGGGGGAAAAGATGAATAAGAAAAAGAAGAAGAAGGAGGAAAAGAAGAGCAGGAAAAATAAGATGGAGAAGAAAGAGGGAACCGAGAGTTCGCTTCCGGAACCAAAGCTTCAAACCTCTGCAGAGAAATGTCCGAGGGTCACCCTTGTGGGCGATTCCCAAGCACGAGGTTTGAAGCCCCTGCTAGCGGCCCGCCTTCGCACTAGTGTGGAGGTATGCTGCCAGCCAGGACGGAGAAACCACCACATCAGGGTAGAGGCTGAGAAATCTCAGATCTCCGGGAATTCAGTCGTTGCCCTGATGGTGAGTGGCAATAACCTCTACCTCCGAGGAGGCAAAGTAGGCCCCAATGATAAAATTCTCAGCACGGTCATGGGAGCCGTGGACGACTGCGGATAAAAACTCGCAGACGTGTCGTCGTAGGGATGCTCCCAAGAAGAGGTCCTAGCCGGACAGCTCACTCAAGGAACGTGACCCTGAACCAGCGCCTGGCCGACCTCTGTACGGCGGAGGGGTTCTTCTTTCTGGACCTTTACCTCACCTTTTACGGTTGAAACGACCTCTACCAAAGGGACAGACTGCACCTTTCATTCAAGGGAAAGGCTGTAGTCTGTAATTTAATCCAGGATGTCGTGGAGCGGACGCAGAGGAGCGTCCGACCCAAAGTGAAGGTGGACGTAAGACAGTATGCCCATGTCACTTCTGGAACGACCTTTTTAGATGTGGCAAAGAGGGGTACTGCCACACAAAAGAAGCCGGGAAACGGAAGAGCGTAGGGAGTCCTACACCCGGGGACTCCTTCACAGTTCTTCTGTTCAATGCGATGTCAATTAGGAATAAGTTTCTTGAGCTCCGTGGCCTCGTAGGAACAGAAGAACCTGAGATGGTGACCATAACAGAGTCGTGGATAAAACCTCAAGCCGAGATTTTGAAGATGAATTCACGATTCCCGATTACCAGCTCTTCCTGAAAGATAGGCCAGACAGAGAGGGTGGCGGTGTGATGTTGTATGTCAAGGCTACTCTAAACTCGACCTTTTGCAACATCGTATCCGACAATGAACTAATAGGTGTTGACCTAGAGGTAGGTACTGCCAGATACAGGACCCTGGTGCTTTACAGACCCCCTGCCCAACTCTTAGAACAGGACAGGAGTCTGTACCAACTGTTGGGCGAACTTATAAAATACAGAGTGTGTATCACCATGGGTGACTTCATAACCATGTTGACTGGAAAACCAGATAACCCTGTGGCGAGAACGCACTACTCCTGGAGTTTGTGAACAACGAGTTCCTAACTCAATGGGAGAGAGAGCCAACGAGAAAAGACAAATCCTCGACTTGGTTTTCACCTCTGAGGATGACATCGTTGAGGACCTCTCTGTTGGCGAAGAGGTCGGTGGCAGTGACCACTGACTAATCAGATTTGCAGTCAAAGTCCCCAAGGCAGGGCCTGAAACTAGTAAATCGAGGAAACTTGATTTGAGAAGAGCAGACTTTGCAGGTCTTCGTGCTGACTGACTGACTCATGGAACAGTTCCAAAACCACATTTGTGAGTCTTCAAACGCGTTTCCTCCCTATAAAATGCTCCCGTCGGTCTTCTGTTCAACCAAAGTGGTTTAATCGAAAAATCGGCTAACTGCTTAGGGAGAAGATAAATGTGTACCGGCAATCGAGGATCTCGGGTAACTTTGACGAATACCGGAGGCTAGCCAGGAGAGTGAAGTCCAGCATAAGGGCGGCTAAGCGGTTTCAGGAACTCCGAGTGGCGAGACTTTGTAAAGAAGATCCCAAAGAGGTCTTTAGATATGTAAACAGCCGTAAACCAATCCATCGAACGATTGGCCCTTTGAGGAATGAGGAGGGGGCCTTAAAGCATTCAGATGCAGAAAATGCTAACCTCCTCAACGACTACTTCTCTTCAGTGTTTATTGAAGAGTGTGGTCCCACCCCCCAGCCAACGGATTCCTATTCGGGCGAAAAGCTGGATGATATAGACTTCACCGAAGGAGAAATATAAAAGAAGATCACTGACCTAATGACGAATAAGTCACCTGGCCCGGATGGGTTTCTACCTAAAGTGTTGAGAGAAATGCGAGATCAAGTGCCACGACACCTGAGCGCAATCTTCAACATTTCAATCCGGACCGAATGCGTTCCTAGAGACTGGCGTGAAGCGGAGGTGACTCCTATCTTCAAGAAAAGAGACCCTCACCAACAGTCAAACTACCGATCTATCAGTCTGACTTCGATAGTCGGTAAACTCATGGAAAGCATCATGGTAAAAAAAATGACGTCGCATTTAGAGTCAAAGCTGCTACTGAGGAGTTACCAGTACGGTTTTTGAAGGCAACGGTCATGCCTGACGAACCTTGTGAAATTCTTCCACTTCGTGTTCAGTGAGCACAATCGGGACAAGGCGGTGGATGTGGTCTACTTAACTTTCCGAAAGCCTTTGATAAGGTACCACACTGCGGCCTTCTCCAAAAGGTGCGAGCGCTGGGCATAGACGGAAAATTAGCAGACAGGTTAGAGAACTGGCTGAGTGGCAAACGTCAACATGTGGTGCTGAATGAACAAGCTTCTGAGTGGGTGCCTGTTACTAGCGAGGTGCCTCAAGGTTCTGTCCTGGAACCACTAATGTTTCTCATCTACCTCATCTACGTCTTTCAACGTGAACAAATGCAAAGTGATGCATATCGGCCACCGTAGTCCCCAATCAACCTATATCCTTAAGGGCACTACTCTTGAATCCACCGACACTGAGAAGGACTTAGGTGTAACTATCACCAGTGACCTCAAGTTCTCGAAGCAGTGTATTGAGGTGGAAAAGAAAACCCAAAGAATTTTAGAGTATATAAAACGACAGTTTGGATATTGGAACAGGGAGATAGTACTGTGTCTGTACAACTGCCTCGTCCGACCGCACCTGGAGTATGCCGTACAATTTTGGAGTCCTTCAGTTCGGAAGGACATCGTGAGATTGGAACGCGTCCAAGCCCGGGCAACCAAACTGATTCCCTTTATCAAGCATATGAGTTATAATGATAGACTAAGGGAATTAGATATGTTCTCGCTGGAGACCCGGAGACTACGTGGTCAGCTCCTCGAAGTGTTTAAAATACTTCGAGGCTTCGACAGACTGAACTACGGGGATAATTTCCAGCTCAGCGAGGGGAGAACAAGAAATCACGGCTACAAACTTGAACTGAAGCGATACCACCGTGATATGTGTGGGAAATTCTTCACATACAGTATCTATGGTAGTTGGAACGCACTTCCGACGGAAGTTGTCAACAGTTAATCTGATGACCAGTTTAAGTCAAGACTAGATAAAGTCTTGCGAAATCGCCGTTAAGATCCTCGCGAGTGATTTTCGAGGTTGCCAACGGAGACCTTCGAGGATTGCGCCAAAATTACCCTCCTTGTATGGACCGTAAGGTCTTCTAGGGTACTCCTCTAACTTGTAGCTTTCTCCCTCCACCCTCTCTCTCTCTCTCTCTCTCTCTCTCTCTCTCTCTCTCTCTCTCTCCTTCATCTCTCCCTCATACATTTCTCATTTCCGCTCTCTCTCTCTCTCTCTCTCTCTCTCTCTCTCTCTCTCTCTCTCTCTCAAGAATTTCAAACTTTTTCCCCCTGGCGTTATTTCTGTCTTCTCAGTAGGGATTTCCTTCATTTTGCCGCCCTTTGCTCTCTTTGATCCTAAGTGTTCTTATAATCTCCCTTTTTCTTACCTTTAAAAATCTCCTGTTTCTTGTCTTATTGCTCATTAACATCAAATTTTCCTTTCTCTTGTATTATATTGTTATATATTCTGCGATACAAGGTTTCTGCTTCTTTCTTTCTGTCTTCAAAATTGTTTTGAAAAGCAGAAAATAAATATGGCGAAAGCCTTGTGGTGGTTGTTACCACCCGCAGAACTTGTATTTGCTCTTTTCTCATATATATATATATATATATATATATATATATATATATATATATATATCAATATATGCACACTACCTAGCAAATTAAGAGACCTATTTTCTTTTATTAAAATATTTTCGAAAATATAATGAGTAAGTAAATGAAATTTCTAGGGTACATAAAGGCATGCATTTCGTATATTTTATTAAATTTTCATATGATACAATCGTATTTTCAAGACATTATACAAAATAAACTAACAAAATAAAATATTGATACGTTCAAAATAAGAGAACAATTTTTTTAGGAACATTCTAGAAGTTTCTTGAAGTCATCTTGCAACATTTTGTTCAGTAGGTAAGAACTGTACAACCGTCATTGTTGGATTACTGACTCTGCAAAGAATGCTGCTTGAAGACTTCGGGGAGGACGCTTTCTGCGATTTCAAGAGAGTTGGGATGGTCCAAGAATGTGATTTGGCGCGCTCTGAAGTTATGCAATGAAAACATAAGCTATAAATCTCCGGAAAAATTCGGTCGAACCCGCATAACAACCATCCGAGAAGACAGAGTTATTAGGCACTTCTCTATAAATGATCTCCTTGAGACTACAGCAGGAATTTCTCGAAAAAATAAGACCAATAATGGCAAAGAATTGAACCGTTTCTCAGTATCTTTTGGCCTCAAAGCACCTGGTTTCAAATACTATTCTCCAGCAACCGAACCAATCATTAATAAGACGACCCAGATAGCGAGGCTCGAATATGCTGAAGCTCTTGCTGTTTGAAGGGAAAAAGATTGGGAGAGAATTCATTCAATCGACGAGACTAAATTTAATTGAGTTACTCCTGATGGCACGCATTTTATTAGACGCGCTGCAGGTGACAGATTTAACCCTATATGTCTTAACAAGTCTGCCAATCATGGAGGAGGTAGCGTCATGGTATGCGGGATGTTTTCAATTGAAGGATTTAAGGAGTTGGTCCGCTAGTACAAATAATTGGAACGGTAAATGCGAATGAGTACCTAAACCTCGTGCAACAACATGTTATACTCTCACTCAGAGCCTCTCTGAACCACCCAGCAGTATTTATGCAGGACAACGCGCCAAGCCACACTGCAAGGCGAGTGAAATACTAATTCGAACAAGAAGATATCGACTAAGTGAAGTGGCCACCTCAGAGCCCAGACCTGAAACCAAATGAGGACCTCTGAAAGATAATTGAAGACACTTAAAAATCAGCAACCTTCAACGGTGACGAATTTATGGACTAAAATTGAGCAAGAATGGAACAAAGTGACACCAGAACTTTTCAAGAAACTGGAGAGGTCATGTACTCGTCCTTGCGCCGAAGTAATAGAAAACAAAGGCTTGATTCAACACCTCATATTAAGTGTTTTAAGTTTCATCGTTGTCAAATCTTGCTTTGTTTCTATACTCGCCGCAGTGAAAAATGGATGATAGGGTATGGCCAACATCGTCCACAGGTGTCCAACCACTACGGCCATTGTTAAGAAGTTCTGTGAATGATCGTTCTCGTATTTTTCACGTGTCAATATTTTATTTTGTTAGTTTATTGTATTTTATTGAATATACGATTGTATCATATAAAATCACCATAAAATATATATAAATGCATGGCTTTATGTACCATGGAAATTTCATTTACCTACTCAAATTCTTTTGTAATATTTTAATAAAGGAAAATCGTTATTTTACTGTACTCTGTAGATAGTATATATATATATATATATATATATATATATATATATATATATATATATATATATATATATATGAATATATATATATATATGAATATATATATATATATATATATATATATATATATATATATATATATATATAAATATTCGGAGTTATCCTACAAATAAAATGGGTTCGTTTTTTCTACGCGCTTAAGAAGAGGAAGAGGAAGAAATAATAATAATAGTAACAATAATGAAGAGAAAACTCACTTCGTTGGTTTTGAATGTCTAATGGACACATCTGAAAGACTAATCTCTCAAAATGAGAACAATGTGAGCTCAGAGATAAGAACACGCAGCGCATATACAGGGTGTGTCTGAAAGCTCTTGCGATGCTGCTGCTGTGCAAATGCAGCATCGGAACGGCCGATTACAGGCCCTCCTGCGAAGGCCCTCGGGTCGTAATTTCCTGAGTCTCTGCCTTCCACAGAGTAGGCTCAATCCAGAGCCACATCACCGAGAGTAACTTAAACTGAATTTTCCTCCTTTGTTTATCGGTAGCACGTTTTGGAGAGCTCCTCCTCCCCCTAATTCCTTGGCCTAAGTGATCTACTCAGGCTATTTACCAGCCAAACTGTTTCTTTTCTTCTGACTTTACCACTTTCTGACCAACATATTTCCCCCAAATTACTGACATTCCCTCGTTTTTTTCGATTTATTTTATAAATGCTAAATTACCAGCTTAGTTAATCTCAGTAACATTGGTGACGATTAGTGAGCGAATGGGCAACACTATTTTCTTTACGAATCTATTTTCATAAGCTTCATGCATGCCTCCATTAGTTTTCGTCTTGTAGATTAAATAATAAGTTGATTAAAATTAAACCTCATTGAGTCTGGTTAGTCCTGGATGAAAGTAGGTCTTGGGTCTATTCTGCAACCCTTGTAGACCCCATGATTCAGAACCCACATGATTAAGTCATAGGTGGCTACAAGAATCCCACCGAGTGTCAGGTACAAATATGTTTGGTTTGATGTTGTTGTTGTTTTTTAAAAGAAACCCACGAAAGCAGCAGCCTGTAAGAATTACCCACGCTTCTGAGCTCCCCCCCCCCCCCGATGACACCTCGCCAAAACGAGAGATTTTAATCCCGCGCTTTTTATGGCGCGATCAAACCCCCAAAACAACTCAAATAAGCGAATTATATTTGGTCAGTGGCTTTGTACGTGACTCGCATTCGAGTGTCGCCTCGAAACAAGCGGTGGCCGAGTCGAATGTTCCCAAAAGAGGAAATAACAGAGTGGTTTCTGCGTTAATTTATGATCTAACACAATGAAAACGTCCCATAAACACTTCTTTACCAACTCCTCTATTTGCGCCGCTGGGATGATTCAGTATACGCTCCGAACGGAGGAAAGCTCGGTCGAGTGGTAATGTAGCAGATGACTCGTTCATGTACACGGATAGGCATGTGCGTACTGAGACTGCCTTTGATCTTTGTATGAAGTTTATAATACAGCCGCACAAATAAAGAAAGAAGGTAAAAGTAAAAGAAAGACAAAAGGTAAAAAGAAAAGGAAATAAGGTAGAAGAAAAGGGTCACAAGAAAACAGAAAGTAAAAAAAGGAATAATGAAAAAGAAACAAAAAAAACGAACAAAAGAAAGACAGAAATAAAGAATGAAAGTAGAAAAATAAAGATGGAATGAGAAGGAAAGAAAGCAGGAGGGGAGGACAGGAAGAATAAAGATTAAGGGAAAGAAAGAAGGAAGGATAGAATGAAAGAGTGAAGGAAAGGAGGAAAGAAAGAAAGAAGTGAAAAAGGAAAGAACGAAGGAAAGACTGAAGGAAATAAGGAAAGAAAGGAGTGATAGAATGAAAGAGTTAAGGAAAGAAGGAAAGAATACGGCGAACAATATAAGCTGTACAATTTTTCGGCTTATTTTGGAAGCGTTGATGTGTACCGATGTCACCTTGGTGGGGGGGGGGGGAAGTTTACATTGTAGCTAGAGTAAATAAGTGGAGTGGATGGCAATTGAGGAATCTCAAACTAGATGTCAGCTCTCGCTTGTTTTGTTCAAAGGTAGCGATGATTTACTGATACATATCACAGGAGTGTAGAAAAAAGAGGAAATTATGGAAAAAACGAGGGATTTTGATTCATTGGAGAAAAATTAGGGAAACTAAATAGAGATGAGTAAAAATAGACCAAAAATTTAAAAACATAAAACAAACGATGCCATTGATGTAAAGGGGTAGACCTCAACTTTAATTTGTGGGGTGCGAAGGCGGTGCCATTCGCCTCCAGGAAAAGGTTCAAGTCGAAAGACGCCTGTGATCGCTCTAACAGAAGGGATCGCGGTATATTGCCCTTGTGAGTTGCCCACTCTTATTCAATGCCAGTAAAAGAGTTGTAGGAGACACCAGTTCGGATCATTTGCTTTGCCAAGGATAAAATATTTCATTTATTTTATAAATTAATGTAAGATGATTATATTGTAATTTTTGATGTTGCAACTTTTATGATGTTGCAATAATTTTAGATGTTGTATTTTTAGGTATGGCAATTTTGGGGCGTTGCAATGTTGGGTGCAATTTTGTGCAATCTATTCCATTTTCAGCTGAGCTTTGCAGTTGAAGGATCATTCGATAGAGGGCTGTAGGGGAACTGGGGGAGGGGGTGTAGAGGTTACCAAGCTTTTACTTTTAACAATACCTAAAGATCAGGAATTGGTTTTGTACTATTCTTACCACCACTTTTAACCGACGAATCCATATCTTAGGGAGGTCGTACTGTTCAACGTGGGAACTCATCTACACATTGCTCAACATATAAGAACAGCTGCAAAGATATCCGAAAATGATTCCTATTTGTAACTAGCCATAGCCAATGTAGCTTAACATCACTCAATGGTGGGAAGCAGTGTTTATATCTTAAATTTAATTAAAATCTATTGCTCTGTTTTTATAATAATAATAATAAAAATAAGAATAAACCCATCTTTCATCTTGACATTCAGATTAAGAGCAAAACAAATAATCACAAATCCTGGAGCTTGGAGTAGAGTTACTTGTTAAATACTCATTCAGTGGCAAATACTGATTTAGAGCTTACAGTTCACCGGATTTATTCTACGAAGTATTCCAAATAAGGACACACTTGTAAAATACTTGCTTTTGAAGTATTTTCAAGGGCATACACTTGCAATACTCAGTCGAAAATCACCGCAGTGAATGCATACATACACACTAACATGTACACAACATATCTACGTACGTATATACATACATACCCGATAAAGTAGCTGGTATACGCAATAAATAGCCATCATAATTTAACCTAACACCATCTTAGTCAATTTGCTGTTCATTCCCATAATGAAGTCATGGTAAATACAAATGGAAGGTTTTGAATCATATTTTTCTATTTCCTTCAGGTAATTTTTTTTGTTTTGATGTACGAATTCATATTTATTTGGGCATCATTTAATTTTTAAAAGCACACAGGTAGGTGACAGGTGTAGTATGGACAACCATGTTGCAGCTGACATCTGAAGGATTGTCTACCCTCCTCGTACGAGTCTGGAAGAGGATTGTAGGTCATATACACTACTGGCCATAATTACTGGAACACTCAAATGGTTTTAAATAGAAGACAAATGAACACATGGGAGGAAATTAAATGAAACATTATGCGTATTATAATATATCACATTGAATGTAAATATGATAGATAACAAAAGAGATCACATTCAATGTAAACATGAAAAAATAACAAAATAGATCACATTTAATGTAAACATGATGGATAACAAAAGAGATCACATCCAATGTAAACATGAAAATAACAAAAATAGATCATATTCAATGTAAACATGAAAATAACAAAATAGATCACATTCAATGTAGACATGAAAATACCAAAATACATCGCATTCAATGTAAACATGAAAAATAAAAAATAGCTCACATTCAATGTAAACATGAAAATAACAAAATAGATCACATTCAATGTAAACATGAAAATAACAAAATAGATCACATTCAATGTAAAAAAAAAAATAGAAATAACAAAATAGATCACATTTAATGTAAACATAAAAAAATAACAAAATCGATCACATTTAATATAAACATGAAAAAATAACAAAATAGATCACATTCAATGTAAACATGAAAATAACAAAATAGCTCACATTCAATGTAAACATGAAAATAACAAAATATATCACATTCAATGTAAAGAAATGAGAAATAACACAATAGATCACATTTAATGTTAACATAAAAAAATAACAAAATTGATCACATTTAATATAAACATGAAAATAACAAAATAGCTCACATTCAATGTAAACATGAAAATAACAAAATAGATCACATTCAATGTAAAGAAATGAGAAATAAAAAAATAGATCACATTTAATGTAAACATGAAAAAATAACAAAATCGATCACATTTAATGTAAACATGAAAAAAATAACAAAATAGATCACATTCAATGTAAACATAAAAAATAACAAAATAGATCACATTCAATGTAAACATGAAAAAATAACAAAATAGATCACATTGAATGTAAACATGATAGATAACAAAAGATATCACATTCAATGTAAAATGAAAATACCAAAAAAGATCACATTCAATATAAACATGAAAAAAAAAATAGCTCACATTCAGTGTAAACATGAAAAAATAACAAAATCGATCACATTCAATGTAAAGAAATGAGAAATAACAAATAGATCACATTTAATGTAAACATGAAAAAATAACAAAATAGATCACATTCAATGTAAAGAAATGAGAAATAACAAAATAGATCACATTTAATGTAAACATGAAAAAATAACAAAATAGATCACATTCAATGTAAAGAAATGAGAAATAACAAAATAGATCACATTCAATGTAAATGAGAAAAAAAAATATCAAAATATTCAGATTTTGAAAATAATAACATCAAATTTTGGACTCTTCAAAATATCCACCTTTTGTTCTGACAACTTCTGAAAATATACTTGGCATCCTATTTACCAAATCAATCAATTATTCTTGTGGAATTTCACTTCAACATTCAATCCAAAAGTATCCTAGCATATGTGCATTTGTTGTTTTCTTCTCTTTCACGCGTCTGTCCAGATAATCACAAAGGAGTAGGAATAGGATTGCAGTCAGGAAACTGGGTGATCCAATCCATCATTTTAATTAAGCTTTCCTTCCTGTTTTTGTTCTCCAAATAACTACGACACAATCTGGACGTGGGATTAGGATAATGTTATCCTGATGCAAAATAAATTTTGACCTATAAGAAAGGTTCCAGATGGAATAGCATGTCATTGCAAAATTGAATGAGAACTATATTGGTTTAATTTATTCTATATTTGATAAAGTTTTCCCACTCAATCACCAGCAAAAGAGCTCCGAACCATTATTTTACCTCCGCTATGCTTAAACGCAGGCACAGTGCACTAAAGAACCATTTGCTGACCACTTCTCTTTAACAAAAACTACTTCTGGAACGAAAAGGTTCAAACTTGGATTCATCGGTCCAAAGAACCTTTTTTCACTCGTCGATCGCCCAGATTTGGTGCTTTTTATCCCAAGCTAACCTCTTTGCTCTATTACGGTGTCTTAACATACTCGTAGGTTCATTTCTGACACTCAACCGAAAGGCCAAGCTTCTCTAAGTCTCTTCTTCACAATTGAAGCGGTGGCGTTTGCTCCATCGGCGCTATTTAATCGCTGAAGTATTTCTAGAGCAGTAAGGCGAAGGTTTCGGAGAAATGTTTGGCTGTTTAATCGCTGAGGTATTTCTAGAGCATTGGGCGGCGGTTTCGGAGAGATGCCACTTTGAGAAACTTGTCCCTTGTCTTTGAGATCTTTCTGGACCCTCCGGTCAATTGTATCTAATGTAGTATATGTTTCTTCAAACCTCTTGATATAGATAGCAAAGTGGCGTAGGTGTTTGAATAAAGGATAGGATAGGTAGAAAAAATGTGTAGGTGATTTTGGTGATATTAAGGGGGAGAACGATGATTATGAGAATGACTTAGATGAGAATGATAATGAATATGTGCCTGGTAAACGATTCTTTTCGAGAGGCTTTCCTTCCTTTTTATGTATGTGTGTTTGTATTTTAGCATTCGAGTCTTTGTTCTCATTCACCTCTTGATAGCATTTTTCCTTGGCACTGACCGGTATTTTGAGTCTTCCGGATATTTGTTTATATACCATTCCTTCCTTGCCAAAGGTTAGGATGCTTTACCGTTCCAAAATGGATTTAGAGCACTCAGCAGCCATAATAATCACAGATAAATATGGTTTGAAGCTGGTTGAAGTATACAGGTTCTTGAAAATTGTGATGACGATTACTGAAAAATGAGAAAACAAACAATGAAATTTGCAAAGAAAATAAGTATTATATTATCACTTGTAAACGATAAAAATAGAATTATAAATATAAATTTTAGCAATTAATTATGTCAAACTTTAACTTTATTCGTCAAATTTGGATCAGTTTCTCTTCATGAGAAGTTCTGTCGATCTCATTCGATGAACCCATGTGCGGCCTCAATGAAAGCATCCAGGCGTCCTTGGAATTGGTCACAGAAATTCATTACTATTTACCTTTTTAGGCCACTAAAGGCCGTGGATATCCAATCCCTCACTTATCTCACCCTTCGTGTTGCAGCTAGATTTGTTGTTCTTTCGTTCCACCACGCCCCACACAAAGAAGTCGAGGGGGGGCAGTCATGCGAGTTGGGAGGCCAAATGTCAGGTGTTGAGTTATCGAATAAACTCTCCGGCTGGTGTGACAGGTCACAGAGTCTTGCTGCCATACATAAGGACTCCCAGCAGCTACCCGGTCGATCCGGGTTTTCACCTCCTCGCTCAGAACACGGATGTAACCGTCGGTGTTCAGCCTGACTCTTTTAGGGAAGAGGTGGATTGGAGATTAGTATGATGTCACCTTTCCTCCTGACGACAGTAAAAACCATGATTGTCGCTGGAAATTTCATCTGCATAACTCTGAGCACGTCATTCGGAGCTGATCTTCTGGTCTTGGCAAAAGTTCTTCTCATCGAAGAACTACAACATGTCTGGCCCCAACGGGTGTTTCGACTGTTTTATCAACTTCTTGGTGTGCTTGAGTCGCTTTCCTTGTATCGTCTTGGACAGAAATTGTTCCTTTCTCATTTTGTAATGAAAAGTAGCGAATGTCATTATTCACCACCAGCCTGATGAGCTTCTGATTCACACTTTTCTCCCTTCCAATGGCACGCATAGACTTTCTGGGATCATTGTTAATGACTTCCTGGATTTCAGTGTCGAATTCCGGCGTTCTAATGGTGTCAGATCATCGACCATGGGTGTTCCTTTCTGCTGTCGCCTCGTAGTCGAATCCTGAATCTTCTAGCTCCTTTCAGATTTTTTCCACTATATTTCTGTTGACGTCCAGGAAGTCTGATATCTCCTTGTTTATCCTACCAACACGGATTCCAAGGAGGACTCCATGCCATTTCCACCAATTCGAGGGTTTAAAATTTTCCATAGTGAATTATTCTGCAAAAAATGGCTATTGTTTTTAGAAGCAAAAGACTGACAACAAAGATAAAAAAATATGCGCAATATGAGCAGGTGAAAATTAGGAACAAATACTGTCCCCACCCTGTATATGCGTGCGTGTGCCCTTGTTTGTTCAACTATATATGTGTATGTTCTTCCAACAGGCATGTGTACTCATTGAGGTTTGTAACATAACAGAAATCTGCCAAAGAATACGGGCGCGATCTGAACTTTATATACATTGTACAAGGTTCACAGGGAATTGTCAATATCTCCAGTCAACGTTTATATGCTTTATAAAAAAAATACACGAAGCTGGCAACAAAGCTTTCTAAGGCTTATATGAGCTATAAACATCGTAGAAAAGCTAACTTAGAACCGTATGTTTGGTTACAACTTAAAGCAAGCCCCAATAACGAAACCCAAGTTTCCCCAGCTTATAGATCGAGTAACCATGCCTATTGAAAATCCTTGTTACGTCCCCTTATCTGTAAATCCCATGTTATTGATTTTAGATGAAGGTATAATCTTCCGATTCATCAACTAAATGACAAATACCAATTGATACATTTATTTAATACGTACAGGTAGTATTCAATTTTTCATTCTAATTGGTAAAAATAGTAGAATTCTATAAGATAACATGCTCAATGAGAAAGATGATCATTAAAATTACGATTGTGTTCATCATGATTGTTCTCTCACATTTACTTTATTAAACCATCATATTTCATTATTCTACTGATATGTAATTGCTGTCGATCAACACTTCCGTTAAATTAAGCAGAGGACTAATATGAGGACTGCAAGCATTTCGACTTCAGAAGAAGTCACGAGTACGTTGGATATATTGGTGACTAAGAACGAGTCTAGGTTTTCCACTTCGGTTTTTAGAAAAAAAAAACACCACTTCTCTCGGTGCTGTTTTTAGCAGCATTTTATTGAAATTCAAACTCTCTACCATTCAATCCAGAATCTATCCGGACATCCGTATCTGTTCCGATTGGTGCTGTTTCTAGCAAGAAATCATTTATCTGAAAGATCTTTTTCATTATAATTACTATCCCATCAGTATTTTCAATAAACTAGTGTCAAATATTTTGAAGAAAATTTTCATTCCAAAACCAACTATTCAAACTTTTTTAAAACAGAAAGTTTACATCAAATTTATTTTGGGGGGACCACTTTAACTTAACAAAGACACCAGATCGTTTCTCTCGAAACATTTTCCCCACTGCAATTTTATCATTATTAATTACAATCCTTTAAACTTTTCTTCCTTCTTAAACTATAAAGATCCCACACCCAAACTTTTGAGGGCTTCGGTTGTTTACCTATTTACGTGCGCGACATGCAACAGTCGCTACATTAGTTTAACCACTTTGCAGATACAACTGAGGATCTATAATCACTTGGAGAGTTCATATAAAACTGCTCGACCTATTTCCAAACCAGAGCATTCCCATATGTTCAAATATCATCAATAGTAGTGATTCCAGTGATACAGATATTTTTTCTGTAATTCATACTGCATAGAGCTTCATAGATTTAAAAATTATTGAATCCCTTTATATCAAAAAATTAATCCCCAAATTAAATCACTATGCTTTATCAATCAAATTATTGACCCAGTAAATAACTTCCAATCAACCAATTCTCTTATGTCTCACTGAACCAGACTCACTCCATCACCATTCTTTTTCATACAATTAGTTGCCACTACAACTTCGACAGTCAAGGTTAGTAATTGTAATGTTGTTTGTAATTCAGATCTTCTTCATTCACCTAAATTGTAGTCAATGTAGATATTTTTATTTCCTTTGTCTTAAGCTTCATTCTTATTGGTTCACTTTTAGTCATATTATTTTACTTTGAGTTATTTGATATTTCTCTTTGAAGCCCCTTTTACGGTTGATAGCTTATTTAATTTTGTCTAATACACTTGCTATAACATTTTATTTATTGTCTGTAGACACTGAAGATTGAACAGGATTTGTTAGGAAACGTCTAGTATAATAAATCATGTTATCTACCATCACTTACGTCTTCATTTTCATGCTAAGAATAAGTATATATATATATATATATATATATATATATATATATATATATATATATATATATATATATATATATATATATATATATATATATATATATATATATATATATATATATATATATATCCTTTCCTTAACTCTATAATTTAACTTGGTGAATTTTTGAAATTTTTTAAAATATTTTTTTTTGCTTAGTGGACAAGTAACCTTTCAAGTTTTTGAGTTTAGGTTTATTTGAAACTTTTATTCGCAAGGCTGTTTTTTGTATGTTTCGAGCTTTTATCAAAGTTTTTTCTAAGAGTTCAGAAAAATAAATATAATGATGGAATGATTTGGAATGAAAAGACATACAAATCGTGAAGTTCAAAAAATGTATTAAAATTAAGGCATTGCTGCCTTTTTCTATCATTTCATATATAAAACAAATTTAGATGAAAAAAAGAGATCTGACGAAGGTTTTTCTATATATCGAACCGGGTGAAATAACTTAAAAAAAAGGTTTCAGGGTGTCTATATTGAAAAAGGTGTTTGGAAAATTGTCAACTATAAATAAATATTCAAGAGATAAAGACAATATAATAAAAGGCGAAATAACTTTTAAAAAATGTTTCAGGGTATCTAGGTTGAAAAAGGTGTTCAGGGTGTTAAAATAAAGAGTCTATAAAGGGGATTAAAAAAAGCAGTTTAGAATACCAAATAGGCCTTAGGCCACACGCCGAAGGAGTGCCTGTGGAACCAAGTTCTTCCTGTAAGAAAGAATACGAAGTATCGCTTGTATATATATATATATATATATATATATATATATATATATATATATATATATATATATATATATATATATATATAGTAGTTAGATAGATAGAGAGAGAGAGAGAAACATAGCTAAATGCTTTGAGAAGAATATGCATTTTTATTTTTTTCATTCGCTTTTAAAATAAAATTTACGGAATAATTATCCTATTTAAATTATTGCAAGTTTATTAAAAAGTGAGCATCGCGCTCTGGTCTTGTTCCTGTAGGAAGTAAGTTTAAGTCTCTGGCTTTGTCATTGAATCAAAAGGATAAAATGATGACAAATATCCGTTAAGTGAATGTTATGCAATTGGGAATTCACCAAATTTGAACCCAATAAAGACTTTGTAGGCGATAATCAGACTGGCGTTTAATAAACAGAAGCCATTCAATTGCGAGTAGTTGCGGGTTCTTTTGTGCCAACATGCAGTATTATCGGTCAAGATATCAGCACGAATTTGGTCTCCAACATGCCAAAACGAATTGAAGCAGTCTTGTAGAAGAAGTGACATCATTGTAAATTTGATGTCACTTCTAGTGAGACATCCATGAAATTCTTACCGGTGTAAATAACGTTGTACTGTTAAAGCATGTACATCTACTCGGCGTGATGCGAGATTCGCTTGTAACTCATTTGATGAACTCCTCGGATTATTTGTTTTCATCATAGACCAAATATCTCTAGGGCTCTGTTTCTTTGGTTGACCTTCACCCAGGCAATTTACTGTGATTCCATTACATTTATACTTTAAAATATTGCTCTTTACAGAAGAAATTGGAATATTCCTACTGTAGGAAATTTTCTCTATCCATGACCGGCAATGTACAGTTTAACAATATGATTACTTGCAGGTTTTGAATGCTCAGCGGTATTCACATTTGCGCTCTTGGAAATGTTTCCTCGACAGAGTCAAGACAACGAATGACAAACCTCGCTCGTAAATTAGCAGCTAACCTATCCTTCTCAACTTTCTAGTTTTCTCTAAAATCATTTTGAAACCTTTAAAAAACTTCCAGAGTGTTGAGTATATGAACAAATGCGTAAGTACTTTTAAAACACAAAAGCTATCCATGTTGCCTATACTTTAGCACTCCCATATTAACTCGTATACAAAACCAGCATTCATTAACTATAATCCCTTATTCTAAATGATTTAAATATACCACCTAAGGAACAGAATGTTCCTGCTATAATATAAGAACTAAAAATTAATTCAAACTTAACGAATATACAAATGGAGCCCTATATTAGACTTTGTTTCTGACCCATTTACTTATGCACACTGTGTTTATGCCATTTTTTTAATATATGAAATGTCATTCTATGTTGTTCGAAGGATATATTTTGAAAAAAAATTACCTTCAACTTTAAAACCCTATTTCATTTTACTTTTACACACACCACTTTAATTTCAATAAAATATTCTCCTTTTGTCTTAATCGAAACAATAAATCTTTTAATCAATATGACGAAAATATTGGCTTAGTTTCTTGTTTATTATTAATTCTTTCTTTCGTCTAATCCTTCAACTGGAATGATCATCACCGTTTTCCGAGGAGCTTAATTAGTCTGTGATATATCAACTTTTATCAATCTGTATTGGTCAAGTTTGGAGCGTCAATATTAAGCCGATTTTCAACTGATCCATTTTATTAGATTTTCGCCAATTGGATATAATATTTATCGATGAAATGTGTAAATATTAGAAGGAAATAATACTGCGATGAATATTAAATCAGTTTTGAATTAGATAAAAATAATTTATTGCATATTCACGGAATATTTTTTATACTCTTGATCGGTTGAAATATTTGAGGACACCGACACATTTTGTGCCGAGAAACAAACTATTAGCCAGCGATTAACATAATATGTAACTCATTTAGTCCTTAGCGGAATCCATAAAAAATTGCATTAAATAATTTGTAATACTAAAGTTTTAAAGTTAGCAGGAATCCAAAGTGCCCAACAGCTAGCTCACATAAATACCTTTAATTTCCACAAACAGAATTTTGAAATATGTTTAACAGTTCAGATTTATGGTGACATTTTTGAAAACTGTTTTTGTACGGATCGTGACCATGTAGGACACGCTCCGTGTGCCCTTGGTGCCATTTTTTTTTCTTTTATATATGCCACAACTAAAATTAAATGACCTACTACTACTAAATAATACACAAATGTATAAAAAGACATATAATATAAACAATGGTTAGAATTGTTATTTTACAACATTCTTACATAGGTATAAATGATAATAAATTTCTTTATTTTATAGAACATTTTTGAACAAGTAATGCACAGCCCTGATTGTTTATCATTGCATAAATATATTAATACCCTCATATGGCAATGTAAAATCACCAGCACACTGCAATAATGGAACTAGAAAATTGAAAATTGAAATTCACAAAATCGAATACAAAATAGCCTATAAAATGATAAATTAAAAAAAATAGAATGAAAATTAGCCTACTAGCCTACAGTATGATAAATAAAGCAATCCTAGCCTATTAAGTAAAGAGTCTATCACTAAGTTATAGGCCTAGACTAGATAGCTAAGCAAAAGTATTTTAAAAATATATTTTTTATTACCAAAATATTTAAAAATATTTTTTAAATATTCATTTTTTGGTCACTTTTTCCCATTTAAAACATAAAACAATGTTACCTTATCAACATACAGTAGTTTCAAAACGAAATCTTCACTAGTATAATTTGCACGAATTTTCAAAATTTGTAAGACCGTATACTACGCGTCATTTTATGTAAACTGTAAACACAGAAATCCACACGCTGGTCACCGTTATGGAATCACACTCATTTTCCTTCACAATGATCATATTCACCATGGAAACCATAAGCAGTGTAATCACATAATATTCAAGAACACTGTGGACTATAATGTAACTCGTAAAAATTACATCAGACACGTAAAATATATAAAAAACTTACCTAATAAACAAAAATGTCGTCGGAGCTCCACCGGAAGAAAAGGGAGATGACGTTACATCAGACCAGTTTTCTATGCCAAAGGTAAACTGAATCAAACCCATATTTTGTATTTTGGCAAGAAGGCCTCTCTTACGGCCTGAGTAATCATATATATATATATATATATATATATATATATATATATATATATATATATATATATATATATATATATATATATATATATATATATATATATATATATATATATATATATATATATATATATATATATATATATATATATATATATATATATAAATAACATATATCTCTCATGAGCACAAGAGAATGCTGAAATAAATCCAAATCCAACCTACAGCGAGAAAGAGAAAACGGAATGATTTTTCTTCGGAAATAGTTATTTCCTACTTTTAAAAAAATCCGTGCTGGGGAAGGGATTCGAACCAAGCAGACTGAGGCAACGAGCAACCGCTTTGATGTCAATTTAAGTTATCCTTTAACTTCTCGGCTATGCGGATTATTTTGAAGTAGGAAATAACTATTTCCGAAGAAAAATCATTCCGTTTTCTCTGTCTTGCTGTAGGTTGGATATATATATATATATATATATATATATATATATATATATATAAATATTAATCTGTGTGCGGTGTTCCTACCCGAAACGTCGGTACCATGAAGTTAATGACAGTTGGAGCGTAGAGGGCATAGATTCATCTAGATATCATCCACAGCTAGGTTGCTGAAGCTACACATGGCATTCACTACCATTATCGGCGTATTTGAACATAGTCTACAAATGCCAAGAAGGCCATAGGCGTTGTGCTATGCATCCACAAGAAGCCTGTCAGAGGCGGAGTTAACTAAGAATGGAATCTTGGCAGTACGGACGCCCTCAAAGCCAAGAATCCAAAGGACCCGACGGTATCCATTGCCAAGAATGCCGCCAAGCTAAAGATATACTCCATGGTCTTTAGGACGCCCATGCGTGACGATCTAGACCTCGATTAAATCGTTGACCAGAACATCAAGGCATCCGCTCACATCAGTCCATTAAGAAAGTGATCAACGAGGAACGGTCTAGCCTCAGCCAAACGGTCAAGAAGATGGAGGAGCTCTGCAAAGCTAACTTTGCTGCCCTCTAGCCAGTACAATTCTGGCCATCCCCTTTCCTGGAAATGAACACGCTGGACTATACTGTGTGGGCCATTTTGGGGTGGGCCACCAACAAAACTTCGCACGCCCACGTCGACATTGGACAAATAATTGAAGCCACATTGAACGATGTTAGTTCATGGTCATATGTCATATCTGCATTTAAGGAAAATCCATATTTTCTCGATATATATATATATATATATATATATATATATATATATATATATATATATATATATATATATATATATATATTAAGCTACATTGCACTACACAGTGACATGAATTCGAACTAACCTTTGATAAGTTATCAATAATAAAGACCGCAATTTTACTGTTACGCATATTACACAAGATGGCGATAGTTGTTGGTGGGAGCCCGCCATTAGTGTCTGTTCGCAAATTGGAGCAGCAGATAATTTGTTCACGGCATCCACGAGTCAAGAAGCGGCAAATAGCCGAAACGAATTGGTTGGTTGGCTGCTTGTGGTAATTACCAAAAACACGTAGACGGCAATGTCTCACAGCCAATTATTGGGATGGTTGGTTCTTCTTTATCATCATCATTATCATCATCATCACTAACTCTATAATTTAAGAAGGGGATTTTTTTTTAGTATTTGAATAATAATTTCATCTAAGTTTGGTTATGACTTATGTTTTTTTTATCAAAGTTCAGAAATAAATATAAGTATCGAAATTTTATGAATTTTTTAAAACCCAAAGAATTACAAATGGTGAAGTTCAGAAAATTTATTTTTATATATCTTCTCCGATAACTATATTTTAGCAACGCGATATTTTGAAAGAGGAAAAATTTAGTTTAGAGTTCCTTAATAAAATTATTATAATTGGCGAAGTTCAGAAAATTTCTAAAAATTTAACCATCGCTGATTTTTTTTAGATTTTAAATTTTAACCTTAGCAGCGAAGCGCAAGCTCCCCCCGTAGGGAGGAGTGGCGAAGCCATTACCTGGTTGGTCTAGTCAAATCCTTCGGTGTTGTGAATAAGTTAGATAATCTGATTGATCAACTATTAGTAATGTTACTGGATGATTATCAGTTTTGATCATTTTGATAATTTGATCGTTTGGGTGAAGTTAATTTGCAAGGAGATGAGATTACTTGATCATTCAGTTGTTGTTGTTTTTTATAAATTTAAGGATATGTTTAAATCTTTGTTTAAATCTCTACTTCTTCTACACCTAGTGTATGCACCTTAGATCTGATACTTTTATGTAAGAATCTGATGAGGCTTGAAAGCCTGTGGGTGATACCGAAATGATAACATATTAACTCTTACTTATTCCATCCAATACCACAAATATTTTTAATAGTTAGGTGTTATATCTCGCAACACAATAAGATGAATTTGTCGAAACTATCGGTGCACCATCGGTTGACTATTTCGTAATCAACAAATTTATGGGTAATTGACTGAAGGAAGTAAATTTAATTCCGTTTGGAATGAGACGTCTGAGAAGAGAGTGGAGTTAAGGTGCGTTATATCTCGACACCTGAGTTCAAATTAACATGAAGTATTTTTTTATGTATAACTTTGCGCTCTTTACTAACACATACATATTTTTGTGTGCAAATGTATAGTAACATTAGACTTTGCTATTTTCGAATCCATACATGTGATTTCTTTTCTATCGTATTTTATTTTTGTTGGTTACTTCACTTCTTGCTTATTTTTTTAACCCCTTTTTCATTTTTTTTTAATTGTCAAATTACTGGTTTTTGAAACTATGCAAACCATTTATACCTAACTCTGGAGGGTTCGGCCTAATCACCCCTCTTTTATGGTGTGGAGTTCAACCCCCACACATCCCGACCTTTTTAATCAACTCTTAGTATATGCAACTCGAAACTCTACCATTTGGCTAGTATCTGAATACCAAGATTAAAAAAAAATAAGAATGATGTGTTGCCATCCACAACTCAAAAAACGATCGTAAACAAACCACAATCGTAAATAACCTAAATAACGGAATTTTATGCATAAAAAAAACAATTATTTTGTTATTGTGCATTGAAAAAAGAACAATGTATGCATTAGTAAATAGCGCAATTTTATACATAAAAAAACTTCCTTTTAATTTGAATGTAGGTCTCGAGATATAAGGCATCTTAACCGAGACTGGTAAACTAACTAAGCCAAACTTAACCCAAACCAAGCCTAACTTACCGAACGCTGCCAACTCAACCCTAACCTAACCTTTACCAACCGAAACTAACCTAACCCAACCCAAACGAAACGAAACCAAATCACACTCAACATGATCCAAACGACACCAAACCGAACCTAACACAAAGCAAGCTTAATTTAACTCAAATCAAACCAAATCAAAGCTTCTTCATAAACCAAAGCGAACCTAACACAAACGTAACGAAACCAAATCAAACTTACCTTAACCCAAACGAGAACAAACGTAACCTAACCTAACATAAACCAAACTAAACCTATCCTATTATTTTTTTTTAGCTTATCTGGCGACTGCCCACTCGGGCATAAGTCGCCGCAATCACGACAGCCTGGAAACCAAACCTATCCTAATCCTACCATACAAACCAATATACATTTTTCTATTCAGGCATTACTTACATGAGGGCAAGAAACGGTTGCAATCGATGTCTATTTAGATTTGAAACAGATGAAATATTTTTCTATTAAATTGTGAAATACTAGAATTGTCTACCCGAAAAGAATGTTAAATGCAGCAGTAGAAATAGATTCAGGAACCAATTGTAAGATCATTTTAGGGGGTTGAATATTAAATATGATCCTGATTTAATATAATTTTATGAAAATACTATTAATAGTAATAAGAATCATTGAAAAAAATAACATCACTTCATCATTGATCGCTGAAGTTATTATCTATTCTTTGTAACACCGTTTTATTTAAGCGCGATCTTTGTATGATCAACTCTTTTTTTTTTCTCTCTCTGAAAATTACCCGCGAGAAAATGAAAAATACGAATCCTAGCACTTTAGTAAAGGAGAAAGAACTTAAAATTTACTTTTCTGTTTTCCCACATGTATATTATATCCTTACTCATCATTTTTTGCGAGTTTTTCCCCTCAAGAAAGCCGAGATTTTTATGGTTATAATTCTTTAATAATTCCATCTAAAAAGACTAAATATTATATCCTGAAAAATCTTGAGAAATTCTTTCTTATCTGGACTTCTTTTATTAAAAAATATATTATTTATAGTCCTTAAAATAGTTTCAAACTAAACTATTGCTTCGACCGTTCTTAAAAATTCATTCCTAAAATATATATTGATGAGATGTTCCTAAATCGTACTGTCGGTCGTTATAGGGCAATAAATTACCAAAGAAAGAGATTTCTGCATAACAAGTTCTTTATCGATCAACTATCGTTAGCTTCTTTCATCGCTCCTCTCGTTAAATTTTGAAATTACTTAATGATTAATAAAAAAAACCTTAATTTCCACTGATTTGATATTAAACCATTATTTTTTTTAATATGGTTCAACATTCCCATATTATTTCCATCGATAAATCATTGAATACTAAAGTTATCTTTAATTAGGATCGCAGTCGAGCTTCAGGATCTGAACAGCGAATCATCATTTAATTCGAGGCTTTGACGAGATCATTATATGAAAGAGTTGAAATTTCGGATGTTGATAAAGTGAGATGTTTTGTACTCAAACGGTAATTTGCATCTCATTGTTAGGGCATATCGTAGTGAAGTTTTTATTATTACTTTATTAAATCAAAGAAGGGGATAACAACGAGCTCCACTAGAAAGTGTGTAAGGAGAGATCCGCAAAGTAATGAAGATGGATAAAGGAAAATGTGTGGAAGATTATTAGCCGTATAGTCACCTGCGGGTGTTGTGGTGGGAAAGACACAATTCTTCTGGTGTTGTCTGTTGAATGATAACCAATGCTAAACTTGACACCCCTTTGTATAGTATCTCAGTGGGGATCTATGGTTGGGCTTGGATTCCGAACCATGGCATAGAAAAACAACCAAATTTTGCACCATCATGGTACTTGCCATACCAAAAGAAGCTTAACTTTCACCATGGTGTAAATGGAAGTTTTACTGTTAGGTTATACCCAAATACCTAAAAATACTCCAGATAACCCAAAGGGCCAACATTTTTGTAACCAAGCCTTCGCTTTCTCGCTGTTACTATAGCAGCAGTTCTCTTTCTCGACACTGCATCGAGCACGCCTGATGCCGCCCTTTATCCACGCCAAGCAACTGTACCCATTAGACCAATCTACCAACCTGCCCAATGCGGCATGGTGTCTAGTCATTGCTATGGCAACCGCATGTTATCGCTGCGTACATTGCATTTTAACCATCGCATTCTTTATTGCATATTCTCATTCTACGTCTCCATGGTAAGATAGGTTTAAAGGTTGTTGAACTCGCAAACTCACCTCTTTCTTGGCCAGATCTCTCCCTCTCCTTTGAGAGAGGGAGAGAGGGACTGACCGATTCCTTTTTAGGGAATTCAGCCTCTCCCGGCTTCTTTCCCTTCTGCCTTAATTAAGTGACAAACTCATTTCAAGAGAAAATTTTCTGTCTGTTCTGAGACACTGGTTTAAATTGCGTTGCCCGGTCGAGAGGTAATGGGCCGCCCGGCGCCCACGGTGCAAACAAAGGCGCCCAAAACGAAGATTTGGGTCGCGGGGTAAAGGAAGGAAATCTATTATACCCACAATGCGCCTTCGATAGTCTTTTTCTTCTTTCTTTTATCTTTTATCTATCTTATTGTCTTATTGGCATCGACTCCAAGGCCTATGCTCATCAGTTATAAAGCCCTTTCAGTAATTACAGGTGAAAATGAATCCATCTCCGATGGCCTATTCAATGTGTCTTTCGCGTCCCCCCTTCCCCCTGCCCCATCTCCTCTATTTCCTTCACTGATTAAGACTTGACGTGCTGTTTCGTTCCTGTGGGGAATTTTAAACGCAAACCAAACTGTACTTAAGTACCTCTCTCCTCAAGATACCCAACGCAAACTGCGTTTCTAGAACAAAAATGCAAATCGACGCCCATCAGCGAAGTCACAGATGTCTGCTGGTTGACAAAAATAAAAGGGAAGCTTAACAGAATACTAAGGAATTAAGAACTAAGAATAAGAGGCACTCAAGAATAAGACCGAGAATGATAAAGATATTTGGGAGCGGACGCGGGACATTAATTTCCTGGTAGCAATTTTGTGTGCCAGACACGCTGAATTCGAAGAAAGACTCGCTAATGCCCATGTAAAGACACGGGTATCAATGCAAGACCTTTTATCCCTAAAATTTCAAGCCTTGGCGCAATCGTGCGAATGAATGTAAGTTCATATGTATATATGTGTAAATTTGCGTCGATGCGGTTAGTAGGTGCTTAAGTGGACACGAGTATTGGGTGGATGGCTGGTGGGTTTTGGTTCTTTTTTTCACAGAAGATTCTATCATAAATCTCTTTTTCGGAATATAAATTTGCTCCTCTTTGGATGCGGTAAGATTCTTGTGGTTTTCTTCACTCACTTATTTGGGGCGTCATTTTGTCTTCAGTGAACATATCGATGTATTTATTCTATTTTAAGCAATGGCCCTCATGTTTTTTTTCTCTCTCTCATTTACTATCTCAATTACTCACTTTCAACCTCTTTCTCTCTCTTATTTTCTCTCAATTTCTCCAAATCTATGTCTCTCTGTCTGTCTCTCTCTCTCTCTCTCTCTCTCTGTCTGTCTGTCTGTCTGTCTGTCTCTCTCTCTCTCTCTCTCTCTATATATATATATATATATATATATATATATATATATATATATATATATATATATATATATATATATAGAAAGAGAGAGAGAGAGAACGAACGATGCGCAATCATTCGAAAAGGAAATCATCTGCCTTCACGCCCTTGTTCGGGAGGTAGCTGAACTGGTTGCATGACCTGGTTAGGGAGCCTTTGCAATGGATGACAAGGGAAGCCTTATTCACATCCTCCTCAACAACGTCCCACACGAAATAATCTAGGGAGGTGCAGTCGGAGTTGATGGTTTGCCTAAATATTGGGGACCATTGGTGCGGTACGTTTATGAACCAGAACAACCACGCCTGTCTTCCTTGCCTTGTGTGCGGCAGCAAAGTCCTGCTGGAGACCGTAAAGCCTTCCCGCGGCTACTTTGTCCATCTAAGGCTTGAATTCACTGTGCCAGGTCATCAATGAAAACGTCCGCATTGACCTTCAGGCCCTGGGGGAGGTTGTAAATAAGCATACCGTGGCCCTCGCTGCTGACCACACCCAGAACCGTGAAGAGGAGGGAAATTTGCTATGCATAACCGTAGGCACTTCAGACATTTACTATCTCCTTCAGGACGCTTCTCCGGGGGCAGAGGGCGGCCATAGTCTGGCGCACCGAACTCAGATTTTAGCTGCCATTCTCAGAAGATACCGCCGTTTATGCTGTTACTCACGCTAATGCTAAACTTTTATTGGGCGTGTCCAAGGTCAAGTAAACTACATTGGTGCCTTCTTTAACCCTTAAGCACACTTTTAACTTCGTATCGAGTTAGTTGTACGCAATATATATATATATATATATATATATATATATATATATATATATATATATATATATATATATGGGTAACTACCATATTTTGCACAACCCTGGGTTTAGATTGTACATTAAACTATGTCTCTAGGATATGCGCCAGACGAGGTGAATTGGTACTTAAAATTGTCTCAACCACACGCACAAACAAATACACATATATACCTAGCAAGAAAGTTGTGAGGGTAGCAGAAGTTGTTGCCTATTTCAAAGATCTTTGAAATCTTACTATCCAAGAATTCCGGGCTGGTGACCCGCAACCCTCGGAGAAACATTGAAGGAAATACCGAACGTTTGACTTTATCATTTTGACCCGAATAAAATGAATGTAGGAATGAACGTTGGTAGGCTTCCGATAGACAGAAATATTAAATCCAAACTGAA
The DNA here is from genome assembly GCA_963969495.1 of Ceratothoa steindachneri. Taxonomy (NCBI): domain Eukaryota; kingdom Metazoa; phylum Arthropoda; class Malacostraca; order Isopoda; family Cymothoidae; genus Ceratothoa; species Ceratothoa steindachneri. Next base: position 218,341,617 of record OZ018319.1, read on the forward strand.
TCCTGTGAATTAGTAGAACTAAGAACGGAAGGACACCATTTTGATCAAGTTGTTCATGGGTAAATTTAATTGAGGGAACCAAAGGATTAAGTTCAGTGAGAAAACCATTAACATCCTTAGAAGTAGGCCACAAACAAATAATAGCGTCTATATATCTGAACCAAACAAGGGGAAAATTCATAATAGTGGGATGTAGAGTATTTTCATCAGCCCGGAATTCTCGAATATTTAGATTTCAAAGATCTTTGAAATGGGTAATAACTTCTACTACCCTCACAACTTTCTTGCCAGTTGCTTGGATTCAGCAAAAAGACGTTTTACAGAATTGAAATCTCTCCGCATTCAATTTTAAGAACTCCCTTGTTTTACCGTTTTCTTGGGCCTTTTCTTTTCTTCCCCGTCTCCTGAAATGTTTTAATATTTCAGTCATATTTAAGTATGAGTCTATGTACAAAATGTTGGTTCAAAACAATAGCAAGAATGTAGGGAGGGGGGAGAATTCTTTCGATTTTGCAGTTTGCTCGAAGCAATACTTTTGGGCAAACTTGAAAATAATTAAATGTTCGTTTGACAAATACATATTCAATATTAGAAGAGGTGAAAGCACTAGCGCCTTCTTTGTTTACTTATCTGAAAATCGTCATCCTATTAATTGGAATACGGCTAAATTTATTTACAACTCAGATGATTATGTTAAAAGAAACGTTGAATGCTCGTTCATTAATTCCTCGCCTAGTTTCACTATATCCCCAGGTCTCTTTAATCTAGCCTCTGTCATTAAAAAGGTTATTTTAAACGAAATTGTGCATTTTAAATCTTAGCCCTTTGATCTATTATTTTTTTTATATTTCTTTTGTTTATTGAACAAGTATTTTTAATTTGCATATGTATGTATTCATAGTTATGTGACTTATATTTCTACATTTCATACACACTCTCTCACACGTGGATATTTTGGAAGAGATCTTATCTATATGTCTTTACCCTTCGGTACCTGTATTTAATCCCACTTTTCTGATAATTTATTTCTATTTTTCGCGCCTACTCTGTTTTGTATCTTTTCGTTGTACGTAGGCGGAGCGTCGCTTAGTTTTCTACTATACATACCATTCTTGTAAAGTAATTCTTTATGTATTCCTTGAGAATGAGCTGAACAAAGTTCGAAAGTCCTTGGAATCTGCTTTTTCTCAGACAGAGAAGTGGCTGGAAATCTCATTTCGTCCTAATTTGAGCGAACGCGACGTTCCTTGCATTGTCGCCTGATGCTCGAAGTCGCCCGTCAGCCTTCGGCCTTGGATGACTTATTTACGGTAGATGACGCTTCGTGTAATGAACGAGATAAATTGAGGTAGTTGTGAGGGGTGGGGGAGAGTGTCGTCAAACGACTTCCTCAGTTGACTGATTTCACAGGGGGGAAGGGATCCACTTTGCGCGAACCAGTTTGGACTGAGAACTTAGTTAAAAAGACAGAGGAATAAAAGATAAGGGCGGGAAAACAGATGAAAGTAGGAATTGAGCTGAAATGGTTAGGAGTAAACCTCGTTTCATCCATTCGTTTTTTGTTAAGAGAGGGGGCAGATAAAAAAGAAGCACAATTCTGCTTTGTTTTGTTTTTTAAATTCGAAAAGTAGTGAAGGAAAAATGTGTGGTAGAGATAGCTTGAGTTGATAAAGAAGAGAAAAATACGTAAGGTACTAGTAATGAAGGGTAAGCGCAACTCACCTGGACTTGACTCCTAACCACCAACCCAATTGAGGCATCGTCCCTCAGAGGTTAATCACTTTATGAATCCCCCATCGCAATTACAATAATAATGATTATAATAATAATAATTCATGTTACTTTTGATTTCCCCCAACTCCATGGCAGCGTGTTGAAGTAACCATGGGTAATCCTGTGGCACCCTTGGTGCCACCTAAATCTTCCTCCAAGAGGCAGTCTTGGCGCCGAATAAACGAACAGTTAAAGCCGCATCTTTGGAAGAATTCTTCTACACATCCATCTTTTCACAATCTCTCGTAGTGTAATTCTGTGGTTTTGCTCTCATACCACGGGCTAGCTTCGAATTGGGTTCCAGGGTATTCGCTAGTCTCTAGCTCTTCCTTTTGTCTTCATTTTCTTCTTCTTTTGAGTGGACTCGAGTGAATTGTTACTCTCTAGCTCTTCTTTTTGCCTTCTTTTTCTTCTTCTTTTGAGTGTAATCAAGGGATTTTTTTACTCTCTATCTCTTCCTTTTCTTTTTCTCATTTATAGTGAATCTCATGGGATTTTATAATATCAAGTTCTTGTCTTTATTTTTCTACCTCTTGTACTTGAGAGTGGAGTCGAGGGTTTTTGCCAGCACCAAGTTCTTTTTTTTCTTCTCCTTCTTTAGAGTGAGCTCAAGCTACTTTGCTAGTATTTAGTTCCATGAAAGTTGCTCTTTTTCTTCTTCTTCTTTTAAACATAAATTACATCACTAATTAATTTGTTCATTCGTTTCAATAACTTTGTTTCTATTTTTCTCTCGACATTTTTCCTACTTATGAAAACTAACTCACCAACCAGCCATTATTTGAAACCAAATTCGTCTTACTGTTTTAACATACGCATTAAGCATTCACACTATAGCCGTAAAATTCATCCAAGTCTCCTCATTTATCCGCTATTCATGCGCATTCTTCCACTTCTCCCTTGTCTCTTTCATCTTCTATTATTGAACTTTTCCAAGAAGCGTCTTTTTTTTTAAGGGGAGAAAAAAGCGTTTTTCTTCCTTTTTCATTCTTCCTGTCGGCCTTTTCGATTCCGAAATTTAAACGTCATTCTGCCTTTCCATTCTCCCCGACGCTGCGAGCTACCCCCCACCCTCCCCCACTACCACCATCGCCACCTCCCCTTTCCAGTGTCCTGCAGCAGGCCGCGTGAGCTTAAAAGAGAAAGGCAGGTCGTCGAAGAGGCGATTGTCAGTTTAGCGCTGTTTTTCCTTTCGGCTTTCAGACCTCGCCTTCGGCGTTCTTTGGCGGTTTTTTTGAGACCTTTCTCAGAGACTCCGTTGGAATGGAAGGTTATTTTTCACTTGTCTGTCGAGCTCCTGCGGCTGAGATGTGGCGAAATGCTGGAAGATGCCCACATACGCCTTTGGGCGGCTGGGGACATTTAGAGGTCCATTGAGATCTCCCTAAATCCTTCGAAGATGCCAGGAAATGCCTCGAAATACCCAGAGATGCATTGGCATCTGTGGATATGGAAATGTTTCAAGATGCATTGAGACGATTGGATATTGCCTCGAAACGTGTACATTTGATGCCTCAAGAAGCCAAAAATTGTATTTTTATTCATTTCCCCACCCACACACCCCTCCCCTGTAGTATCTCATGTGTTGGAACAACATATCTTGGTTCAATCATCTTGGTTCCAAATTCTATAGAGGAACAAATATAATAACAAAGATCGACAATTTCGGTATCTGAGACGAGCCCGAAGCTATATCTTCCTTCAGATCCTCTGATAATAACGATCGAACCCAAGAAAATAAATTAAGTCTCACTGAATGGGAGACTTCTTTTATGATTAGGGAGATACAAACTTTAGCCCTTGTCTTTATGAACAACTCTCTCGTACTCCTTCTATATTTTCACATCAAAAGTCGGTTTATTCATAAAAGAACTCCGTGTTTATCGCTTCATTTCAGCGTTTTCACTTCCATATTTCCTTTTTACTGTGGTCAACCCAAAAGCAATCACTTTCCGCTCTTGTCAATGGCTATGCTCATTAACCGGCTCTGTTCCAATACTATTTCTCTTCCTCTCCTGGGATAAGCACTGCCTCGAAGAAAGGAGATCGGAGAAAATGGCTGCTTGGACATCTTAATCATTATTTATTATCTCAACAACAAAGCGAAAAGGATAAGAAAAAAGATGAACGTCATAAAGAGATATTACACATACTGTACACATGCGCGCGAGTAAAGACGTATACGCACACGGGTTGTGTATTTAGGGAAAAAATAGAAGTGTGTAGGTGAGCATCTCTTGTCAAGAGAGCGCATGTCAAAATTGTTAGCATCAAGATCATAAATAAAAACAAAATAGATTCCAATTTACGAACAATTTAAGATTTTTCTGATACTACTATGAATCCACGGATACGTCATTATACAAATCGATAAATAAAATTCGCCTCTATTTCCTGTAGGCTAACGAACCTACATTGCATCCGTGTTTGTATATTTGTATGATTGTATATTCATTGAGTATAGTTCCGCCCACTTATATACTAAGAGTGAGACACAGGGTGTGGCCAGTGAAGTTAAAGTATATCTATTTCCCACTCACGATGAGTGCATTCTCTTACCTTATAACCATGAGAAGTTGGATCAATGGTATTATGAGTGTTCGTAGTTCGCTGGTTCGCAAAGTACCATCGAATATTTCATCTCGTCATCCCCTCCAAACGGTTCTTTTAAACGATCATAATACAGTGAAAGGATGACTTGTATTTCTGCTGAAACCAAGAGAAAACAATATTTCATAGAGGAAAAAAATGTTTGTTTCCGTACATAAATACTTCTTGCTTACCTACCTATACTTAGTTTTTTTCTATTCTTGCGTTATATTTCCATGCGACAAATCCATAGCTGGGACGTGATTCTCGTCTTTAGGGTACGATGTTTTCGCACTGTTGCTCCTAATTTGTGGGATGACTTGACACTTCTTGTTAAGCATTTTCCACCTGGTTCTAAATTCTGTCTAGCACATCTAGTCTGATCAGTTCATCTCCATATCTAATTAACATTATTTTTAATTATAATAAGAAATAAAAAGAAATCCCATTATAGGAAATAAGGATCTGGTGTATTTTCGGACATTCGAGAAGGGAGTATTGTTATTAGTAAAACTAAAATGCAAAACCAACCCCACGATGTTTTGTAAGAAAGTGGTGAAGATAGGAGAAATGAAAATGTGAGGAAGATAAATAGCCAAGGAACTTTCTGCGTGAGTTGGAGCGAGAAGAACACGTAATTCCCCAGATGTTAACTACAGATTAGGTGCCTGTCTACGCCTGACGCCTTCCTACGCGGACGAGCAAATCATGATCGACTCTTCATATTTCATGATTGATCCCTACTCGGCTATGTTCTATGTTTTCAATGGGCTATGTTTGATATATTCATTTGGTAATGCTCGATGTATTTACTCGGTTATGTTTTATGTTTTCATTTGGCTATGTTTGATGTATCCACTCGGCTATGTTCTATGTTTTCACTGGGCTATGTTTGATGTATTCAGTAGATTATGCTCAATGTATTCACTCGGTTATGTTCTAAGTTTTCACTGGGCTATGTTCGATGTATTCATTAGATTATGCTCGATGTTTTACTCGGTTATGTTACAGGGTTTCACTGGGCTATGTTTGATGTATTCATTTGGTTATTCTCGATGTATTCACTCGGTTATGTTGTATGAAACACTGGGCTATGTTTGATGTATTCATTGGTTATGCTCGATGTATTCACTTGATTATGTTCTATGTATTCACTAGTTTATGTTCTATGTATTCATTCGTTATGTTCAATGTATTCATTAGCTTGTGTTTGATGAATTAAGTCAGTTATGTTCTATGTTTTTACTGGGCTATTATGTTTGATGTAATCATTAGATTATGCTTGATGTATTCACTCGGTAATGTTCTATGTTTTCACGGGGTATGGTTGATGTATTCATTTGTTTATTCTCAATGTATTCACTCGATTATGTTGCATGGAACACTGGGCTATGTTTGATGTATTCATTAGGTTATGCTCGATGTATTGACTCAGTTATGTTGCATGTTTTCACGGAGCTATGTTTGATGTATTCGTTGGGTTATGCTCAATGTATTCCCTCGATTATGTTCGATGTATTAATTGGGTTGTGTTCGATGAATTCAGTCGGTTATGTTCTAAGTTTTCATTGGGCTATGTTTAATGTATTCACTGGGTTATGCTCGAAGTATTCACTCAGTTATGATGTATGATTTCAGTGGGCTATGTTTGATGTATTCATTAGATTATGTTCAATGTATTAATTTGGTTATGTTTTAAGTTTTCATTTGGCTATGTTTGATGTATTCATTGGGTTATGCTCGATGTATTTCCTCGGTTATGTTCTATGTTTTCACTGGGTTATGTTCGATGTATTCATTGGGTTGTGCTCGATCTATTCAGTCAGTTATGTTCTATGTTTTCACATGGTTATGCCTGATGTATTCATTGGGTTCTGCTCGATGTATTCACTCCGGGTTATGTGCGATGTATTCATTACGTTGTTTCTGATGTATTCACTCGGTTATGTCGTATGATTTCACTGGGCTATGGTTGATGTATTCATTGAATGATGCTAAATGTATTCACTCGGTTATGTTCTATGTTTTCAATGGTCTATGTTTGATGTGTTCATTGGGTTATGCTCGATTTATTCAATTGATTATGTTCTATGTATTCACTCGGTTATGTTTGATGTACTCATTGGGTTGTGTTCGATGTATTCACTCGGTTATGTTCTATGTTTTCAATGGGCTATTTTTGGTGTATTCATTGGATTATGTTCGATATATTCACTTGCTTATGTTCTATGTTTTCACTAGGCTATGTTCAATGTATTCATTGGGTTATGCACGATGTGTTTACTCGGTTATGTTCGTTGTATTGATTGGGTTGTGTTCGATGTATTCAGTTGGTTATGTTCTATGTTTTCATTGTTTATGTTCGATGTATTCATTTGATTATGCTCGATGTATTCACTCGCTTATGTTGTATGTTTTCACAGAGCTATGTTTGATTTATTAACTGGGTTATGTTCGATGTATTCACTCGGTTATGTTCGATGTATTCATTGGGTTGTGCTCGATGTATTCACTCAGTTATATTCTATGTTTTAACTGGGCTATGTTTGATGTATTCATTGGGTTATGCTCGATGTATGCACGTAGTTATGTTCTATGTATTCACTTGATTATGTTTAATGTATTAACTGGGTTATGTTCGATGTATTCACTCGGTTATGTTCGATGTCTTCATTGGGTTATGCTCGATGTATTCACTAGATTATGTTCTTTGTATTTATTTGGGTATGTTATATGTATTCACTAGATTATGTTCGATGTATTCAGTCGGTTATGTTCTATTTTCTCACGGAGCTATGTTTGATGTATTCATTTGGTTATGCTTGATGTATTCACTCGATTATGTTCTATGTATTTACTCGTTTATGTTCGATGTATTCATTGGGTTGTGCTCGATGTATTCTCTTGGTTATGTTCTATGTTTTCACTGGGCTATTTTTGATGTATTCATTGGGTTATGCTCAATGTATTCACTTGATTATGTTCCATGTATTCACACGGTTATGTTCGATGTATTCATTGGGTAGTGCTTGATTTTTTCAGTCAGTTATGTTCTATATTTTTACTTTGTTACATTTAATGTACTTACTTTGTTATGTTCGATGTATTTAGTTGGTTACGTTATATGTATTCAATGGGTTATGTTCGATGTATGCAGTCAGTTATGTTTGATGGTTCGATGAATTCATTCAGTTATATTTGACGTATTCACTCTTTTTTATTTTATGTATTCACTTGATTATACTTGATTTATTCACTTTGTTATGTTCTATGTATTCACTCGCTTATCTTCGATGTATTCAGTGTGTTACTTTATATATATTCACTTGATTATGTTCGGTGTATTCTCTTGATGATGATCAACGCATACATTCAGATATGTTCAAAGTATTAACTCGGTTATTTTCGATCTATTCATTGGGTTCTGTGAGATGTATTCACTCGCTTATGTTAGATCTATTCATCGAGATATGTTCAATGTATTCATCAAGTTAATTTTGATATAATTACTCAGTTATATTCGCTGTATTCACTTGTTACGTTCGATGTTTTCACTCGGTTATATTCGATGTATTCACTCGACTATGTTCAATGTTTTTCTTCGGTTATGTTCGATGTATTCATTCGCTTTTGTTCCATGTTTTCACTTGGATATGTTTAATATATTCACTCGGTTATGTTCGATGTATTTTTTTTTATTTCACGTGGCACCCGGGAAGAATTTGAGGCTAAAAAACTACATTTAACTACACAATTCCACCGGATTCCAAAATGCGAACTATGGTTCATCCTTTCGCGCCGTTAATTCTTGACATTAATTGAGGGGGGGGAGGGGGGGCCTTTGAGTTTTGTTCGGATTAGCGCCATTAGCCTCAATGAGTATCTATATAATAGGTCATCCGGAAAGTTCGTGCCCCTTTGAACAAACCTTTAAAGCTATTTCCAATAATCTTTACCTACTAAAGGAACACTACTATGTTTAACAAGTTCTACCATGTTGGTCCTGACAAAATTTACTTTTAGCACTTTCGGACCTCCACCTTTTCGAATGCATGAAAAATTCACTCTCAGTCAAAAGCTCCAATGATATTAACGGCGTGGAATATCATTTAATTATTCTTCTACCGCGAAGAAATATATAAATTAGTATCACGATGGAAAAATGTTGGATAGCAAAATAGTAACTATATAATAATTGATTGAATATTATTACTAACGAAGAGGATCGGTGATTATATCTCTTACCCCCATTTTCACTTATCCCATCTTCATTACTTTCTTTACAGATTTCTCTTACAAACTTTCTAGTAGTGGTGCTATCGTTGGTTTTTGCTATATTTTTTTCAGCAAGTATTGCAGAAAACAAATGAGTAAGAAATGCCTCACTATAGAAACGAGGAATTAGTAAAATCTACATTGGCATCTTCCTCTTTCTAAAAATCACGTGAGATCGTCATACAGCTTCTACTCAATCACTACCAAAAAGAAAAATAGAAATAAAAAGATTGAGACAAGGAAACCTCAATATCCCCAAACCGTTTAGAGCAATGAATGAGAAGATTTTAAGGAATTTGGAGCGGGAACAAAACAGAACCAGAATTAATGGCAAGTATTTAACTTCACTTTGATGCTGAAAGTTCATATTATTGTTGCTCTTCCTTAACTTCAACGTTCCAAACAGCATTTCTACCCGGGACAGAGGCTAGGAGTTTAAGAAAAGGCTGGTAGGTTTTGAAGGTTCTGTAGTAAATTAAAGGATGGTTAATATACATATATATGAACTAGTCACCTTCTAATCAACTCTTAAACTTCAAAAACTAACATCCTTTTCTTAAACCCCCAACCTTCTGCCGGTAAAATAAATACAGTTTAGAACGGTGAACTTGAAGTAGTCTGCATGTTAGAGCATCAAACATTTGGGTAGACCGCATATTGGTAAACTACTACTAAGATATCAACCTCAAATCTAGATGAATTAGAAGTAATGATAACACACTTATCATCAGAGTGGGACTAAACATAAATCGCGCAATTACTAAAATAATAAAAAATTAATTTTGCAGAAGATTGAGCAATTACGAGTGACGATCCTATTATAGAGGAGGTCCATGAATACGTTTGCTGAGGACTCTTGATAGGAGAGTAGGGAAGAAAACCAGTAGGAGATGAGAAGCTCTAAAATGCCTTGTGGATAAGATGTTGATTTTGACACCCTAGTACCAGTTTTAATTTTCTATGAGTGGAGCGACAAATAATTCTCAGGCAGCTGACGCCAATTTGTTGGGTCATTGAATTCTATTTATTTGAACAGACAGCTTCAGTCTGTTGCGTAAGTACACACACACACAACTAATCACAACGTTTCTGTCTCGAGCACTACCCACTCCTTTCCTTTCATACATACAATACATCACTAATCGGTCTAGGAACCTGACGAACATGTTTACATATTTTTTTTCCTTTACCCCTGACATTGAACGGGTGCTCACTTCCTCGAGTCACGGAGGGTTGCCTGCTGGCAGGTTGGTGTGAAAAACAAAGTAGTCCACCTTTCCGAACGAAGACCGGCCTCTAGTGCCTTCGTGTTTGATGATGATCAGCATTCTAATCTTAATGTGAATTTCATTACCCGATTAGACCTTACCTATGATTGAAAAGAGACAAGTGACCTAATTAACTATTTTCTTCAGAAGCGACTTGCCCTTATGTTTAAAGCCAAGGAATCTCACTAATCTACCTTACCACTTTTAACATAAGGAGGCTTAACTTGCTCCCTGAACCCAGAAAACATGCAGAAACTGAGAACTCATATAAATATTGGAATATAAATGATAGGAATATCCTGCATCTAAGGAAAATGAAACACCTCGTTGACTTCCGTTATGGTGTGATCTTAACAAAATAACAGCATGGGCTTTGAGAGATAATTGACGATCCAAGATAATACCCAGATTTCTAGCATATTCCAAGAATCTTCTTAGCTACCAAGTTTAAGAAAAAGAGCATAGAAGGTTTCTAAGATTTAACAAAGGAGGTTGAGTAGAAAGAGACATATTTGCGTGTCATCAGCATCGAAGTAAAATGATAGATTAAGGCAACGCATATGAATGTCAAGGGAACAAGGATAAGCAGGAAAAAACGGCCCAAGAACCAAACAGAGAAACACTTGAATGATCTGGGCCAGCCGAAGGAAAATTTCCCTTTTGAAAAGTGAATTAAGTACAAACAAGGAAGTAGAAAGTAAGAATTAAAATCATTATGGCTCTGCCAATAAAGTGAGAAGGATCAATCGTGTTCCAGCACAAGGACGACATTTTCAACACTTACTGTAACTAATTGTATGACATTGCATGAAACTTTCTTACCCCAGAGAGATTTTTAGATCACCTTATATATCACATCCGATGTGAACAGACTGAGTACGGAATAAAAGGTTCGAGTGTAATAATCAATGGCAGTTCCAGACAGATACACCCAGGAATTCACGGAGATGATGAAAAAGAACAATTTGAAGTAATAAATCTTGTTTGTGGGCCCACTCCAAGGGCGTAACCAGAATTATAGATAGTATCGGGATTTCGGGCTCGACTTCGGCGACCAATTTCCTGGTGAAGAAGAGAAACACCTTTTGGGTTTCAAAAAGGATTTAATAGGGAAAATATATTCTTAATTAATCAATCACAGTTATAAACATAGAATACGCCAACTGTTAAGGTGAACAAAACTGTGGGACGAAAGTTTAGTTAATCCAATGGAGGAGGGTGGAAACGAGATTAATTAATGCACAAAATGAATGGATGTCGAACAGTGGTGGTAAAAGTAATGATAACTATAACAATAATACTAAATGCAATGGTAATGTAATGAGTACGATATCGGCTGACATTGTTTTAAATAATGTGTACAATAATAATAGTGGCAAGTGAGATGTTTCATTCGACCACTGAAAAATGTGTGTTCCTCTAACTCGCCGGTGGTGCTAATCTGTCACGATTTATTGGTGGGAAGGTGCTGAAATGCTCCCACACTTTCCATTACCAGGCGTGGCCAAACATCTGAATTTCTTTGCCAAGGTTTCATATCAATATCTGATATCCTCAGTCATGAAATCACGCTCCTTTGGGTTCCTAGTCGGCTATTTACTCACGTAGACGTCAATTGATTAGTACACATCAGTATCTGAATTCTATAGAAGCCTTTATTTTGCCGCAAGGGCGTTATGCGAGGAATACGAGGCTCGTTAACGAGAAATGTTGACGATTGTGTGAACATTTATTTCCTCAGGGTTGGGTAGCGACAGATATGGACGACAGCCTAGCCAAATGGAAACCCCCGCTTAATTCAAATCGAGTTAACTTCATCAATGTGGGGCTGCCCTATGCTGTAGATACCCCTGTGGTTTATAGTCAAGAGATAAAAAATCCTATGAGGGAGATCATTTTTATTTAGACAAAAACCAATAATGAATTTGGCAGTGAATTTTTTTCCTTTCAAAATGTATTTTATGACGGTATTCTAAGTTCTCATCGAAGCGGTGATGATATTCTTGCATTAGGCACTTAAAGGAATATATTGGCCCATGTGGAGCGTAACAGTTGACGCTATATAAACAAACTAGCGTCTGTTTGTCCTCGTCGTATTTATTCCCCCACACGTATGAATACCGTTCGCATTTATATTTATTGCTCTAGTCACGCGCTACTTTGTGAGTTTCTCATATATATATATATATATATATATATATATATATATATATATATATATATATATATATATATATATATATATATATATATATATATATATATATATATATTTATATTTATATATATATATATATATATATATATATATATATATATATATATGTGGTAAGAAACATCTCGGACCTGTACCCGCTAGAGTCAAATTATATTACAAAACTTCAACCCAGTCTAAATAATAACTCATTATCCTTCACATTAAATATAGTGACTGATTAAAAAAACATGTTAATTTGTTAAATTTCACATTTTTTTAGGGGGGGGGGGGTGCAAGAATAAATTCCACTGTCAATAAATTTCCTTCCTATTTTTTATAAATTCTCTCGTTGGTTTAGTTTGTTTTTTCCTCCCTATTTCTAATGTAATCAATTCGTCTCAAATTTAATATTCGTGTTTTACAATTTTATTCCATATTTTAACTTTTTATGTATATATTTAAGTCTGTATTTTGTATTCTTTCTTTAGCACTGATGATGAGATTTGTTATAATCATGAAACGTTTGAAATAATTGTTACGAGGCATCTACAGCTCTGTCCTGGTCATCCTGTTTATATATATATATATATCAGGTTGGAATAGAATAAAGTTTTCTAAAGCATTTATTAAAGTAGTGCCTTTTGTTATCGTTTAGAAATGCTACAATGAGTAATTTATACCTTTTTATTTCCTATTATAAAAAATATTGTTCATAATTTCTTTAGATATTAATCCATATGTCCTTCCCTCTAAATATCACATTCGACATGTATTATTCTATGAGTTTCATAAAAGTGTCATTGCAAATACAGTGTCAACATACATTCAGAACACTTGTGGGCGTGATACAGTAAATCAAAGAAGTCGTGGGAGGTGGTTTTCATGTTTCCAATGTGTGAACTTCACTCTAAAAGACGAACCCAAAGTCGTCCAAAAGAACTTGATTCCAAAAAGTTGGAAGCTGTTGTCACAGCAAATCCTGATACAAACTTCTTGAGAATTCTCAGGAGAATTTAACTCTTACGACTATCCTACGCCAACTGAAAAGGATTGGAAAGGTTCCATTGATTGGGAATTGGGTCCCGCACGAACTGTGCACAGCGAATCTGCAACAACGAGTTGCTTGCTTGAGTCGTTGATTTCGCCCCCTTCATGCGCAATTTTAGGGAAGGCTTGTTACTGGTGATAATTGGATCCTTTACTGTAACGTTAAACGCCGCCGTTCGTGGAACAGTTTGGGAAGCAGAATTTATCAAGAACTGAGATGAGGAATTCGTCCAATAGAAAAAAAATATGCTGAGTGTATGGTGGGATATTTGAAAGAATTGTCGATTATGAACTTGTAGAAAACAATCAAGCAATTAAGGCTTATCTCTACCGCAATCAACTTTGGCTTTTGAAAGGCACATGAACCAAAGGCGACCCTCCTAAGTCAACAGAAGGAGGGTCATCCTCCTTGAGGATAATGCCCGTCCACACACAGCTCGAATGACGAAAGATCTTTTGGAGTTGCTCGGTTGGGAAATATTGCTTTATCACCAATAGTCTTCTGACCCGGGTTCTTCTGATTATCACTTGTTTATGGGATTACTCAACTATTTTGGTGGTCTTAGGTTGACATCAAGAGAAGAGATTAAAAAAAAGAATTCATATTTTGCATCAAAAACTAAAGAATTTTTACAAGCGTAGCATTTATAAGCTTGCTGACAGAATGAGGTTCTAGGAAGCAATGGAGGTTATGTTTATTATGTTTATGATTTAATATTTCCATTGTCAAAAGTTTATTAATTCTTAAAATCAGATATATATATATATACATATATATATATATATATATATATATATATATATATATATATATATATATATATATATATATATATATATATATATATATATATATATATATATATATATATATATATATATATATATATATATATATCATGAGCGCGAGAGAATGATGAAATAAATCTAACTTCACCGCAGGAAAGAGAAAACAGAATAATTTTTCTTCGAAAATAGATATTCTTACTTCGAAAAAATCCGAGCTGGGGTGGGATTCGAACCAAGCAACATGAGGCAGCGAGCAACCGCTTTGATCTCAATTAAACCTCCCTTTATCATGTTTCTATGCCTGGATACTCACTATAAGTCTCCCATTCAGCGATGTTTATTAGGTTAGTAATAGTAGTAGTTAAGGGGAGTCTTTTTATTAGGAAAGAGATAATAAAAACTAGTTATATTCGAAAATGTATGTGGCTTCTTCATTCATTTCTATGTGGACGCATGGGACTTTAAAAGAGGGCACCTTGTGGCTCGATATGGCAATAGCGAAGCCGTCTGAGCGACTGGCGCCATCCTCTAAATAGGAGTGAATAGGAGTAATTAAGTTCGAATATGATCAAATGAGATTCACTATTAGTGAGTAGGATTGAAAATGGCTAAATGTGATAGAATATGAATTTATGTGAATAAATGTGACTCACTGTTAGGGAATATGAATGAACATGAGTAAATGTGATTGAATATTGAATATGAATGAATAGGAGTAAATACGATTCACTAATTGTCAATTTAAGTGAATATGATAAATGTGATTGAATACGAGTATGAGTGAATAGGAGGAAATATTAATGAATATGAGTATGAGTAAATTCGAGTAATAGCGTAGGGAAATTAATCATGCGGGGACCTCTTGTCGTTGTGGACTATGGTTAGGAGAGCTGCGTGCCATCGAAGTCTTTAACGCTCTGATTCTTCTCCATATTTTCACTTCGCCTAATTTCACCACTGCCATTGGGAACCTTTTTTTCAAAGATATTTCTGATGTCGATGCCCACCTTGGTTTTATTTTTTTAAACATCCATTTCTTTCTATCCTTATTTCGTTGATCACCGCCAGAGGCGTCAAGACTTTTAATTGAAAGGAAAAGGTGAAAACCAACGAGAGAACGTCGTTAGAAAATCCATGTCGTGGTGAAATTAGGGGAAGTGAGAATGTTACCTAACCAAACTCCAAGGAGGGGGTTACTTGGGAGAATTTACAGAAGTGTGCAAAATTATACTCAACAGCCTGCCCCCTCCATTCTGCAGATCACAATTGGACTATCGCTTTATGAAAAGGTCCTTGATATGTCCCACTGCGACTGCCAAAACAACAAATTGAGACGTTCCCACGAAAGGCAGAGGTATCTTTCATTTAACCCTTCCTCTGCGTGGATAGATCCAACTATGGAGGCAGGATGGCGTTAAACCCTGACGGAAAAAAAGCATCCCCCTAATCCATTCTACGTGATTTATGATCCATCGGTTACTATAGCAACCGCATCCGACATGTTTGAGCGAGGCTCTTAATCCACGCCGTGGCTCTATCCAACAGATATGGCAGTTAAGCTGCCATGTACGTGCACTGCGATGGCGTAAGTGAATAGATAATTGGTGCAGGTTTTATTATGACTGGTGGATAGGTCTGGTGGATGTCTCTTTGGCATGGATGAAGATGGTCCCTCAAGCATGCAGTGGAAATGAAGATGCTTATGACAACCGCATCCATCCGATATTTATCCGATGGATGCGGTTTCCATGGCAGAGATCATCAATCTATCATACATAATTGATTGAGCGAGCGGATATTGCTTGGAAAATAGAGGTAATATTGGGGCCCTCCAGGGCCCAACGCCTGAAGGAAGATCTGCGATTTAACTTCTCTGCAATCAGCGGTGGGTCCAAGATCCAAGTAGTCTCTCCTTAAGTTACTAGGGGTTTCCACCATCCAGACATTTTCCCTTCTCCTAATATCACCACTCTCTATAAAAACCTCTTCGAATACTTTCCGTCTGATTCCTTCGTTGATTTTTTAGGTTCTTTTTTTTTAATAAATATTTTCTATATTCATTTTTACCCTCTATGTTCGTGCTTTGTATCTTCTATACATTTTCACTCCGCTAACTTAACCCTTTTGTATATCAACCTCTCTTTAAACCTTCCTGGCCGTTGCCCTCTTTAGTTTTTGCTTTCTTTATTTAAATAAATAAATGTTGTTTTTTTTATACTTTAACTAATTTCGTCTACCAAATTGATTGAAAGCTTCTTAGAGAATACCTAAAAAGGTATCCAGTGAATTAGTCATCCTTGATTAATCATGCATTTATCATGTATTAATCATGTATCAATTATGTATTAATCATATGTACAAGTAGATGATTAAAAAATCTCCACTTCATATATTATATATTACACTCTACATTGGTATGTGTGTATTATACAGTGTGGTATATTCCTATCATGAAAGCAAGCGATTATAAAAATCTCTTTCACACACACACACACACACATATATATATATATATATATATATATATATATATATATATATATATATATATATATATATATATATATATATGTATATATATATATATATATATATATATATATATATATATATATATATATATATATATATATATATATATATAATTAAGATGCAATACATCGTTTTTTTATAACGTTTTCGACGCTAATTGGGTATGCGTACATTATACACTGCGGTAGATCGTAATCAAAGACAGATTAGCTACGAATTCAACTCCTCATTAGTGGCTGCAGTGAGTAATCAACGAGGAAGCTGATTGTGTTCACCCTGTAACCGAGTCTGTGTCAATATTTAACAACGCATTTTTCACTCGACTTTCAGGGCGAAGGAAGTTGCTAATTTGAAGCCCAATCGGTCCTATATTATAGATGGGTGTTTAGGGTTAGTGCGGAAGGATAAGGTGGATGAAAATGGTGGAATTGGGGTTGAAATGACTGATGGGGTGTAGTGGTGAAGGTTGGAAAAATAAAGAATAGGGGGGAGCAAACTTATTAAGGAGGGGGGGATTAAATGTGCGGTGTTGGGAGTGGAGGAGGAGTCTAGAATATCCTCCGTGTTCATAATTATTTGTATGAGAATGTGAAGATGTATAAATTAGGAAGTGTTATGCGAGAAATATAACACTGTATTATTATGGGGCTATTGACATACATAGTGTATGTGTATATATGTGTGTGTGTGTGTGTGTAGTTGCGACAGATATGTGGATCAAATTCGGAAGGTAAATATTATTGAGATTAGGTATATAAAACCTCCATTATTTTATTATTAACTATTATTATTAAAAATGACAATAATTTTCTTAATTATGGATGAGCAAATAAAAAAAAGGAATAAGTTAGAGCAAGTATTTACACTTTCTCGTGGGAAATTTTAAAAATATTGATATAAATAACTAAAAAGCTTTAATTCTCGACCATTTTTGTCACAATTTTGGAGATATCAAAATTTGTATAAATAAAAGCAAATTATTTCACTTTCAGAGGCAATCATTTTCTTTTTTTGCCCTTAATATATAAAACTAGAACAAGCTCAACAGACCTACGTCACGTGCTCTCCATTATTTCACTAATTTTGGAAGAAAAAAAATTAACAAACGTATTATCAATTAACAAACATATCATCTGACCGACCTTCAAAACTTTCAAAAACTCATTGAAAAGCAAAATGGTTACAATCTGACATAGTAACTTAGATGGCGAGTGCAACGCCACTAAAAAGCGAGACGAAAGCAGGACGAGAAAAAGGCTTGAAATTTATCTCTATTTATTTCTTTAAGAAGCGTGACACACGACAGACAGATCGGTAGTTCTCTTATTATAGCAATGATAAGAATGAGGATTATTATAACAATGATTATAATATAAGCTCATGTTAATGTAAACAATTCAATAAAACGATGAGTTGCACTTCAAAATGTTAGGTTTGGGCTTTTGAATGATCATATCTAAAACAAAAACTATTATTTTATATAAAATTTATAGTTTTATATTTTCTTAGACGCTTCCCAGAAAATGAAGCTTAAAAATTAAAAATAATATATTTATTTAATTCTTTCATAATTTATTGACTACGTTGAATGAATCAGCATCCCTAAAATTAGATCAAGAGAATATAACACGTGGCTTGTGAAAGATAAAAAATCAAGCCTTCATTAAGTTTCGAACCAGAGATCTACAATTTTCATTCAAGAGGTCGATGGTTCGAATCCCAAGAAGCTAGATTTTTTTTCTTAAAATTATTGAAGACAAAATGAAGAAAGGAATAAGAAGAACCCTAATGACGAGAAAAAGAATGACTTAAAGGAAATAAAATGTTAAAAATATTATTCTAACATGAGCTTAAATGTGCTTATAAATAACAGCCGTGAGATAAAAATTGACTATGGACATTATTTGAACGAGTGAAATTTGAAGTTCATAGATGGATAGGTTGTCAGAGATGAAGGACAGTTAAAAGGAAGAAAGGATATAGATAAAGAATTAGTTTTTACAACTCCTATTTCTGTATGTGCATATTTCAAAGTACTATTTATAAATAAATTATAAAACATATATATACCATAATGCTTTCAACGACAATCTTACCAAAGGTATTCCGAGTTTGCCTTATTTTATAAGAAAATAACTTTTCTTCTATCGCAATATTACATCTTTAGTTTACTAGCTTAAAACCGTTATTTCCAGTAGAACTTTCGGTTATCTAGCTCATATATTGATTAATAATCTATATTAGTGAACTGGTATAGTATTTTTAAGAATAATTCATTAAATTGACTGCCTAGATGCAGATCATCCAGTGAAGGTAAATTGAGAATCTCAATCTATCTTCGTACGATCTACTTCCAAATTCAGGAATCGAGGCTGGATGCGTTCCAGCATTACAATGTCCTTTTTGCATATATGTAGAAAAGAATTGTGCAGCATATATTAAATGATGTTTTACAATCGTTTCATAAAAAAAAAGATGATATATTTTAATTTAAACGCAAAATATCTAACTGTGCATCTTAGAACCATATTCTTCCTTTTGTGACGCTACAGTACATTGTTTTGAGCATTTTACATCACTTAAGATTAAGACACACAAATCCCTTCCCATGTTAATTGCATTTGAAATTTGCCAAGCCATATTAGAATTTCGTCGATGGTTTTCATTATCTATTTGCATTGCCTTAAACTCGTTCACCTTAAATTACATCTACCATATTTTCAACCATTTTTCTACCCTGCATAAAACTTTTTGAAAAATTTCACAGCTTAGGAAATTTTGCCAAAGTTAGTTGTTTCGCGTCAGCAGAAAGTGTTGAATTTTACATAATAAATTCATATCAAGATCCTTTATATAATTAAAAAACAACCAAGATTCTGAGAATAGAAGCCTGATGGACGCAGCTAGTGGCCTATTCCTATGATGAACTATTTTCATTGATAAATTTCTCAGCCTACGGTTTTCCATCTAGCCTTCCATCCATTTTAGTACGTTGCTTCTTATCCCATGCGCTTTTAGCTTGATTACGACTCTCATGCAGAATAGTGAAAAAATATTTTTTGAAACCTATAAATACTTCATCTACAACTTTATCCTTGTCAAATGTTTTGATCATTTTGTGAAAAAAATCAAACCAACTAATTATGTATGAGCTTCCGCATCGAAACCGCGCTGTGAATCATTTATTAACTTATTTACATTAAGATGTTCCACAGTGTTATCTCTAACAATGGACTTCAAGACTTTACCAACGATTGAAGTAAAGGAGATTAGCAAAGAATTCCTTGGATCAGTTTTTATGCCTTTTTGAAAATTGGTGTTAGATTTGATTCTTTGAACTCTTTGGGAACTTATCAAGTTGGAATGAAAGTAATGCTCAATTTTCTAAAATAAACTATTATTTAGTATCTATTAAAGTAGTCCCTATTTTTATTGTTTAACAATGCCAAATGAGTTATTTATACCTTTTTATTTCATATTATAAAAAATAAATGTTGATAATCTCTTTCGGTATTCAACCGTACTCATCCGATCTTAAGATCACATTAGACATGGTGTAATCTATGAGTTTCGTAAAAGTCTCAACGCAAATACTGCGGCAAAATCCATTCAGAGCACATATGAGGATGATGCACTAAATGGAAAAGTTGCAGGATCTAGTTTTCACTCTTCCGAAGTCGGTATC
Organism: Ceratothoa steindachneri; assembly: GCA_963969495.1. Taxonomy (NCBI): domain Eukaryota; kingdom Metazoa; phylum Arthropoda; class Malacostraca; order Isopoda; family Cymothoidae; genus Ceratothoa; species Ceratothoa steindachneri. Next base: position 218,361,772 of record OZ018319.1, read on the forward strand.
TCAGGCTAAAAGACGGACCAAAAGAAGGTACCCCAAAAGAACTTGACTTCAAAGAGTTGGAAGTGGTTGTAACAGCAAATCTTGCTACAACTTCTTAAGAACTCTTGGGGCAACTTAAGGCAACCCATACGACTGTCTTACTCCAACTGAAAGGAATTAGAAAGGTTCCAGAGATTATAAAATTGCCCCGCGAATCTGCAACAGCGTGATGCTTGATGTGAATCATTGCTTTCATGATACTTCCATGCTCCGTTTGGGGGCAGATTTGTTACTGGTGATATAAGTGGATCCTTTATGATAACGTTAACAAACGTCGTTGGTTGATCAGTTGAAGTAGCAGAATTTATCAAGAAGCAAGAGGAGGACTTCATCCCAAAAAGATTTTGTTAAGTGTATGGTGGGATATTTAAAAGAATTGTCCATTACGAATTGTTAGAAAATAATCAAACAATTAATGCTAATCTCTATTGCAATCAACTTCGTCTTTTGAAACCTTCTTTGGTCAAAAAAGCGACCCTTCTCAGTAAACCGAAGGGGTGTCATCTTCTATCACGGTAATGCCCGTCCCCACACAGCTCGAATGACCAAAGATCTCTTGGTGGAGCTTGGTTGGAAAAAATTGCTTCATCCGCTTTCTGATTATTACTTGTTTAGGGAATTACAGAACCATGTGGATGGTCTTAAAATTACACCAAGAGAGAAGTTGAAAACTATAAATTTCACATTTTGCATCAAAACCTAAAGAATTTTACGAGCGTGGCATTTATAAGCTTATTGACATATGAAATAAGGTTTGTTCATTTATAATATATAGCCCCAAATCGCACATTACTTTCATCCCAACCTAATACTTTAATCTTTGGCTAATATATTATTTTAAAATTGCACAAAGGAGTTTTAGCAGTTCGCTTCTAAATTTTTTAAGGTGGGGCGAAAATATTTGATTGGGATCCGGTTTTTTGGAAATTTTTATTATCTTAATATAAAAACTAAATTCATTTCATTGGTTTTATCATTATTTGAAGGTGTATTATACTCATGAAAATTTATGACCTCTTGTATTGTTGGTGGCTAATTTTTATCCTTGACGGTAAAAGCATTTGAAAAATGTTCAAATAATGTCTACACTACGTGGCACAGATCGTCGCTAAGGCAACCATCTGCATCCTAAAGGAATTCGATGCACTTCCTTTTTGGTTGGCTTGTATGAATTATCTAAATAAATTTAAAGAGCTACTCTAAATTTAGAGTATACAAAACACTGAAAACTGTATTTGGGATAAGCATACAACCTGGCTCTCTACTTCTTTCAGACATATACATACATGTTTAGTTATTTTCTCTAATAATAATTTTAAAATTCCTCAACGATTCTTTCATCCTAAATTTACTCCAGCTGTTGAAGCTCTTTTTCCTTGCATATTTTTTTCTACGGGAAAGAAATAAATAGCGGATATATCATTCCTAAATATGCTTGTAATCAGGTCTGCCACGACTTAGAACCGATTTTAAAAATTTAATGGGTATATTTCAATCTATTGCTTGAACCATAAATGAACTTTATTTTATCACTAAAACGTTATAGCTCTTCCAGACCCAGTAACCATGGCGTAAAAGTAATAAAAAAAATCATCTTTTTAGATTATAGAAAGTGATTAAAATAAAAATGAAGCTAAGATAATATATTCGTAAGTCTCATACATGGAAAGGAATTTAAAGAGCTATTTTTATCAGATTAATCTGCTCCAGAGAAATAGCCTGTAATATCCATTAAATTCGAATGCGAACGTAATCGATAGGATTGTATCCATAAGGGATAATTACTCTTGTATGATAGGGCGATGATGGGGAAGTAGTGCGCCATCCATACATTTATAGCAGGTTCCCTAACTTCAACATTTCATTTATTACCTTATTTCGAATCTATTTACTAGTGATACCTCGGTTAGGTTTTGCGTCCTTTTAGTAAAATAAACAAAAATATATAAGGACACAAAAATATACATTTCCTCCTTAAAAATAAATATTCTTTATTCTCTTTAAAAAGCATGTTTAGACACTAAAGTATTTAATTTTTATTCACTCTTTACTCTTTATCACAAAATGAGTTCACCCTCGACTAAAATTTCTTAGGAATTTTGTTCATCTTCGGCTTATTCCTTCATTTTTATTCACTCTTTATCACAAAATGAATTCACCCTCGACTAAAATTTATTAGGAATTTTGTTCATCTTCGGCTTAGTCTTTCATTTATATTCACTCTTTATCACAAAATTCATTCACCCTCGACTAAAATTTCTTAGGAATTTTGTTCATCTTTGGCTTAGTCTTACTTATGTATAATTTTATTAAGTATTTTGTTGCATTAATCCAAATTTACTCATTTCTAAAGTGTTTACTTTCTTCGTCTTTTCCACTTTATTACATAAAGTTAGCAATCGAACTTAGAACTATATTAAAAAAAAATAATCCATAGAGAAAATAAAAATAGCAAAGATTTTTAAAATCTTATGAACCGCAACTTTGGTAAATAATAGTAATGGGAAAAAGGACTATTAACTACGACAGGAGCGAAATCTTCTATTACATAACCAATAATATAAAAATGGTGCAGAACTCAAAATATATAAAGGATCAAAATTAGAAAACCACAGGTCAAAAGAAAAGAAAACACCTAATTTACAGTTCCACTTCTATTAAAACTAATAAAAGCTAACTTATCATTTTAATTCGGTGGTTTTATGAATAAAAATATAAATTTTAGAAACTATCTTATTGTACCTTAGTTTACTCCTTCAGTTCCATTCTCCCCCAAATAACTTTATTCATCCTTGGTGGAACCATTCACCTTTTTAAAAAGCACTGGGGTAAGAAAGCAAAGGTAATTCTGTCTTTAGAAGTCTTCGTATCATCAGCATCATTTCAATTATATTCCTCAAATTGAGGACCCCCATCCTCCCTATCATCTTTTTTAAAATTTATTTTCCCTCTTGTGCCAATTTCTTCCACCTTTTAGGTATAATTGTAAAGTTCATCTCGCCATATTGCCATTTGCCTGCCTTTAGGTCATCTTTTAACTATTTGGTGTTCAATCTGTGGTTTTACTGGTCCGTCCAAAGTCTGGAGATCTTGTCACATGTCAGCTCAGTTTCACTTGGGGTTCTTTGTTGGTCATACTACAGAGTTGTTGGTAGGGCATAGTTCTTACAATTAAGAAAGGCACCATCTCTGTTAAATGAGTACCTTGTGGTGGTCCCAGATGTAGTACGGCAGCCGTTTAAAGATAAATTTCCAAATACATACCTTGAAAATCTATCAGTGATACTCTCATAATATACGTGCAGGGAAACTTCGCGAGCAACCTGTATACCGTGAACTTGGGTTCCTTCGCATATCTAAGTATGATAATTATATTGTTTTTAGTCGCGCAAAGTTATTCTAATCGTGTTTTAGGGTTTGATCTTGATTTCATCAAGTTCCTATTTTTTATTTCCTTAGGTCATAGTTTCGAGCATTGCTCACATACTTTTCAGAGTGAAGAGCATTTTATTTTTGAAGATGGTACTAACTTTTCTAAATGGTGGCTAACCCAAAGTATTTTTGCGGGGGATTTTTGTTTGCTTTTAGGGTGATATTGTTACCTGTTGACCCAAAGGTATATTTAACGATTTCAATACACTGGGCGTCCATTTACATGTTCAGCAATTCACCAACTGGTTAGTTTGTTATGAATTTTCTTTGTAATCGATTAATTTTTAATCCAATTCCTTTGCTATTAATATTCAATTTTTGAAAGATTGTTTTAGTTTCTTCTAGTTTGTAACTTATGAGCGCAGTGATATTTGTGAGTTTTTTATAATCTTATGTGGGCTATACAGCTTTCGTAGATACTCGTATGTTCTAAGATGTTGATATAAACACGATCGATACGATAGTTTTTCAGTACTGTTATGATTGCTGGCGCTTATATTAATTAAGAGGTATTGTGATAATTGTCCGTAATCTGGAATAATCAGATCCTGTAGTTTGACGGGTTTTTTTCATTGAGGTGGTTGGTAGTATGTGGGCGATCGATCTTTGAGAATTCCTTTCTGAAACAAGTTGGTTTTCTCGATTGTTGATCATCAAGCTTTATTATGTATTTTGTCGCATAAAACAAAATTGACTCATTTCTTAAATGTTTATTTTCTTCGCTTTATTAACATCCTAAAAATGTGGATATAAAAATAGGAGTACCAAACGGAAATTAAGAAAAATATTCGCTTTTTAAAAAATTACTCACTAACTCTTACGGTAATATCCAGACTTGTTACTAAACCTTTTCTGAGGTTTCTTTTTGTCTAATATTTTTGTGTTACTTTGTTAAAGAAATTTTTCTAAATTTCATTTTTGTATTTTCTTACAATAATAATTAAAGGAAGGTCCTCCTCACCCTGCGGGGGGGGAGGACCTTCCTTTAATTATTATTGTAAGAAAATACAAAAATGAAATTTAGAAAAATTTCTTTAACAAAGTAACACAAAAATATTAGACAAAAAGAAACCTCAGAAAAGGTTTAGTAACAAGTCTGGATATTACCGTAAGAGTTAGTGACCAGGACGTCAGTGAAAGAGAGAAAAGAGATGTCGGAGAGCCGAAGAAAGAGTGGAAAGAACACTGGAGGAGCCAGGGGTGGAAGGTGGGAGCAGGTCACACCGGTAGCAGAGCTGATAAACGTCCGTCCCGGCTCGGGGAGTGTGGGACCTTATATAGTCCAGAGAAGGAGAAGGCCCACACACGCCTAGAAAGTTCTTGCAAAGTGCCGAGACGGGACGTCAGCCGGATTGTGCCTGCTGCGAACGTACGAAAAGTTTCGTGAAGAGATCCTGAAGGCCGAGGAGAAGTTCAGGAGAGATGTGGTGGAGAGGCAGAGAAGTACTGACTCAGGAAGTTTGCCCCTCTTTGCGTTCCAGATTGCGCCGATGTTATCCCCGTAGGTGAGGGCGCGAGGGGCGAAGAGGGTGGAGAGGATGAGACCCAAGGATTCGAGTTCGAAGATCCTGAGGTCCCATTGGCGGCAGTCGAGGGCCATAGAGGCGCCCTGCGACCACCAACCGATTCCCCATGGAGAGGCGTCGACGAAGAGTCCCGGAGGGGCCCCTTTAGGGGGGCGAAAACGGGTCCACCGGCCGTGGATAAGGCGGCTGAGGTGAAGGAAAGGTGCCGAGTTTGGGTGGGCGTCCTGTAAGTAGCACAATTGCACCCAGCAGAAGGGGAGGCGAAGTGCAGGAAGGATAAAGTTGAGGAGGCCTGCAAGGCGAGACCATGCCTTGCGGGAGACTGGGCGTGTAGACATAATGCGGAGGGCGGAGCGGGTCTTGTCCCGCATAGAAGAAGTAAGACGAATGCGTTTGAGCTTCAAGTCAATATGAAAACCCAAGTAGGAAATTTGTTTCACAGGCGTAGTGAGCGACTTTCTCCAATTTGCGTTAATGGAGCTTCGTTCGATGGTTTTCATAAAAGCTCGGAGGGCGCGCTTTTGTCCGATGCAAAGCACATCGTCCAGGTATGTGTAAACCTTAATGCCGTGATTCGAAGCTAGTTGGTTCATGGTAGTTGCCGTGAGTTTCTGCATCAGAAAGGGGGCTCCATTGAAGCCCATAGGGAGGCGGGTGAACCGAAACGATCGACTGTCGCATCGGATTCCGAACCATGGGCGAGCCTTTGGATGAAGGCGCACATGATAAAATCCATCCTTGAGGTCAAGTTTCATGGCCCAAAGATGCTCAGTGGCTGAGTCCATGATCTTCCTTACGCTAGGGAGACTGAACTTCGGGGGGCGGTATGCCTCCGCAGCGGGAGACATGTCGTAGATGAGACGAGCCGAGCCATTAGGCTTGGCCACCCCGAAGATACGGTGGGCACAGCGGATGCTGGCTTCTTCAAGCACTCCTCGTTCCATCAAGGTGGAGATCCAAGGGAGAGTTCGATCGTCTGACGGAGCCCAGTTGCGGTATGATTTGTTCAAGAAGATTTTCACGCCGCATTGGGCATTGGCCTTTTGGAGGTGGGAGATGGGGGTTATGGAGTCATAGGACCCAGGGGTCTCAACTATATTAGAACTATATTAAAAAAATAATCGAATAAAAAAAGTGAAAATGGCAAAGATTTTTAAAATCTTATGAAAATAACAATGTGAAAAGGACATTTAACTACGACATGAGCAAAATATTCTCTTAAATAACGAGTAATAAAAAAAATTATCCGTTAACACTTGCGAGAACGTTGATTTGTCTGTAGCTTGTATTATTGATCTGTTATACTTTTGTTTTACAGAATTTCTATGGGATAATGACGTCTCTATAAATCTACTTTGTCAGTGATTTTATCGAAATCCTGTTTTTTGTTATTTTTCATTTGTTTCATTGCAGTTTCAATTTCTGAATTAAGAACAGATGAAACATTATATCGTATATTGTTGAATATTAGGAGCGAGTCTCTGATACTCTTGTTACCTGGGTATTCTCTAACTACTCTTTCTCGGCCTTTGATGTTTTTTTTTCTTCCTTTCTTATATATGTATACCCTTTACAGTTTTCTTCCTTAGTCTATTTTTAGCTTTTTTTTCTTTTTATTTCTCTTATGGTCTTTTCAACAATCCATTATTTATATGGTAATTTTTCTCCTTTGAAAGGAGTTTGTTCAAAGCCGCTAATACAATTCGTTATTGGTTGTCTGTCGATCCTTCAAACAAAGTTTAGATTTATTCCAAAACTTTATTATTCTATTTTTTTTTCCTTTGTAGTTTACAACATTTTTCTAGATCATTTTATAGAGATATTGTTGATATTCGTGACTGTTATTCGTGTCACTAGCTCCTCCCAATTTTGGGGGGTAGGAGTTGTAAAGCTGTAGATGAAATTTGGGAACAAAGATTTTAGGAAATTTGATGGGATTCAATTTTTATTTAAATCACTTCCTCTGTCGGATTTATGTTAAAGTTTTTCCTACATCTCGTCACCCGGTGGTCACTGCTTTTGAGGGTTTTGATGACTTAGAAATCATTGACGGTAGTCATGTCTCTACAATCAATTTGGTCGTGGCTTTCATAGTTTTTGCTTATTTCTGCTTTTTTTCTTTTTTTTTTCCTTCTCTAGAATATAATACTTGCAATTCCGAAGTCTTGGTTAATTGACCACCCATTTAGAGCTTTTCTATATGCGATTTATATTCTTAATCACTTGTAGTGAAATCTTCCATGGTTATATTAAAATGGGTTTTGTTTCTTAAACTAGTCCTGATGAAATAACAGATCCATTTCCTTCTTTGTACTAACAGAAGTTGGTGCTTATTCTTGTACAACTTTAATGGGATCTTTTAGAACCTTCTAGACTACTCTCCTGCAGACTATATATTCCCAAGTCATTCCTCTATGATTTTAACTATATGGCTTCATTTGATTTTCTATGATCTACTTTTCCTTTGTAATAGACTATGTGATGATCATCCAGCTTTTTGACAGTGTTTACTAGTATTTTGAACCAGTCATGAAACAAAGGCTGTTATTGTTCCTTCATTGATACTGGCGGAGGAAAACAGTTCTCCGACTTTAATCAAATACAACCACACATATGTTCTATAATGTTAAGATCCGGCGGTTGTGGTGGACGTTCCAATGTGATCCACTTCATTTTCACTTTACTGACGTCCTCTCTGTGCCAGTCTTTAAGAGTCTAAGCAGTGTGCATCGAGACATTATCATCTTGGAAGACGTGCCACTATTGTGTAACAATGTTTGTACTATAGGATGGCGCCGGTCACTCACAACTGAGAAATCTCTTAAGTATTACTTCTAATATGAAAAGCTACAGCATAATTATGAGATATTTCATGATATGGATCCGCAAATCATCATGGTTTCGCTTCTATGCTTGAAGGAAGTAGGGAGAGGTCAAACAGATAGGATTAAAACCTTTTTTGGCTGTTTCTATTGTTAAATACGTTCTAAGGGTGGAAACACGTGAAGAGACATTCAGAAGACTGAATGGTATTCACTCATTGACTATTTCTGGCTATAGATACACCCGTTTTTGTTTTGTTTTTAATCTTGATATCAGAAAGGAGAGATTTGGCAATTTCAACAGTTCCTTGCACGAAGCTCTCGATAAAGCGTTTGTTCAATACTGAGTTAGTAAGGTGTTGATTTAGCTTTGCAATCAACTGTGGCGACTATATGCTTTGTCGACATGATTCGTTTTATTGCTCTGCAATCCCTGTCAATGAATTTTGTCTTGCTTCCAATGGTACGCCTACCAGAGCGGAGGAAGGCGGGGAGGGGGGCTTGATTTTTGTATGCTGACATTACTTCCTTTCAAATCATACCACAAATCAATGGTTTTCTCGACCAGACTCCAGCCGTAGACTCTACAAAAATTGCAATTTGCTCTCGGAAAATCTGGAAAGTCTCTCATTTGCCAAGATCTGAGAAAAGCGGATCATAACTTGAATTCAACAACATCGGGCATATGGAGTTTTGATGTCCATATAATCGATGACAGAAATATAGTAGGAACAGCTGATGTTTGCATTATTTTGTCCACTAACCTCCTAAAATAATGTTCAGAAGGTGTGGTCAATCGCACTTTCGGACTTTGGAAAACAGAGCCCCTCCCTACTCGATCGTTGTGAATGGACTTCAGTTGAAATCCGCTGATTCACAAGAATGGACGATAGTCCTTTTGTATGGATTCAAGATGATAAATCTGGCCAATAACCAACCATACTCGCCTAGTGCAGGTTGGGAGCGGCCACTAGCACTTTTTTTTTAATGGGTTAGGAGCGAATTCTAAGCCTTTGGTTGAAAATCCAGAATATCAAGAACTCAAACTTGTCTGACTGTCATCTCTCTCTCTCTCTCTCTCTCTCTCTCTCTCTATATATATATATATATATATATATATATATATATATATATATAATGGAAGAGAGGAAGATATAAAATTTATGACTCAAAATAAAATTCAAATTATGCAGAAAAATTTGATTTTATTGCTATGGTCAGTATAAATTATAATAAGTAAAATATTTTGATTAAATAATCGGCTAAGTCAGTTGTTACTTTGCGATGAATGAATGAGCATCATAATTAGCTATGTTGTTTTTTTTTTAAGAAATCTTCAAAGTTCCTTAAGTCACCTCAATTTCTCGTAGGTACACCTAAAAATGCCTTAATGGAGATTAGCTTTACCAGAAACCTGAAATAATCTTACGAAAGCTCTAATTTTTAGTCGCGAGCGACTCTACATCTCACTATGTCGGTCAGTCGGTCCCTGTTTTGCTGTTTTATTGTTTTGTAATAACATCATAACTATTCAGTCGATTCTAACGCAATTTGAAAACCTTATGTTGTTTTACATTCTCTTCCAAATGATATAATTTCCAAAGTCTTCCCAAGTTAGCCCTGGAATTATTTTTGTTTTGGCAATAACATCATAACTATTCGGCCGATACTCTACCTGACTAGACTAGACTATAATATGCTATACTCTGCTAGGCAAGCCTAGAATAAGCTATTATAAGCTAGGCTATACTATGCTAAGCTATGCTAAGATATAATGTATAAGGGTAAGAAATACTATGATAATTTAGACTATAAAATGTTATGCTAGGATGGCATAGAGTATGCTAGGCTAGACAATATTGAGCTATGCTTGACTAGGGTATAATAGGATAGTATAGGCTATACTTATCTAGGATAGTTAATGCTAGGTTAGGTTATACTATACTAAGCGTGGAGGCTAAGTTATGCTAAGATATACTAGGCTAGATAGGGGTATACTATGCTATGGTAGGCTAAAGTATAATAGGCTAGGAAGGGCTATGATCTGCTATGCTTTGTAATAGGCTACGATAAGCTAGCTAACTAAGGCTATAATAGGCTAAGCTATGCAAGATTATTCTAGTCTATGATATGCTATACTAGGATATACTGGACTAGGCTATAATATGATACGCTTGGCTATATTATGTTAGGTGTGGTTATGCTAGGATAGGCTATACCAAACTAGCCTATAGTATGCTAGGCTATACTAAGCTAAAGTAGGATAAAGTAGGTTATACTATGCTAGGTTATACTAGGCTAGCTAGATTATACTAAGATAGGCTAGATTAGGCCCGGCACAGCTAGGCTATTCAATTTTAGGCTAGGCTATCCTATGTTTGGCTAGGCTGGGCTATACTAAGCTAAAACAGGGTAGGTTATACTATGCTATACTTGGCTATGATATGCTATACTCTACTAGGCAAGTTTAGGCTAGGCTTTTAAAAAGCTATACTAGGCTATGCAATGTCAGACAATACTACGCTATGCTAGAGTGGGCTGGCTATTCTCTGCTATGCAATGCTAAAGTATGTAGCTATACCAAGGTCCTCCAAAAGTTAGTCTAGGAATTATTGAAAGTTTTGAAGGTCGTAAGGTCATAAATCAAAATAAGTGAGGTCACGCGACTGTTTTAGCAACCCGACACTTTAAGAAGAAACTATAAAGATCGAGCTATAAATAAATGAATTAATAACATGGCAAAACCCACAAATGGAAATGGGAAAGAAAATTCCGAGAGTTCTTAATTTGAAACAGAGTTTTTTTTAATAAAGATGAAAGGATGATGTTTTAAAGAGCCATTGTGTGAGTTTCTATCCATGTCTTTCCCAACGTCACGTACATACAGTCACAGCAATATATATATATATATATATATATATATATATATATATATATATATATATATATATATATATATATATATATATATATATATATATATATATATATATACAAACTGAGTTTGTTTGTTTTTTTAATTAAAAAGCGAACACCATCGAGGCATTTGTGTCAGAAGCTTTGTTATAAGAGATCAGTTATATAAGTGGGGAAGATGGAGGATGTGAAAATGTGTGGAAGAAATTGCTGGCGATCCGCCATTTAGGCGCTTAGGTCGGGATAAAACGTAATTCTACAGATGTCAGCTGTAGTATGCTAGCTCATGCTATATCTTCCAACCCCCTATTCGGTCATGTATCTAAGAAATCATGTATATGCATGGAAAAGTTATGTATGTCTTGGAGAAAAGAGAGGAGTGGTTCCTGGGATCCTAATTAAGAATAATCTTATTTATGAGCAGCACTCGAAGCTCTTCAGTTTGATCCCTAGGTAGTTTCCTCTTTGGGGCACTCGGGCTATTTTTTCACATATTTTCATTTCCCCCAATTTCACCCCTTTATTAAGGTCTTCTCGTGAACTTTTGGTGGATGCCGATTGTCAATCCTCATCTTCTCCATCATAATTGTCATCATTATCAGCATCGAGGTCATTTTCCTTATCATTGTCTTCATCATACTTGTCATCATTATCAGCATCGAGGTCATTTTCTTCATTATCGTCTTCATCATAGTTGTCATCATTATCAGCATTGATGTCATTTTCATCCTCATCTTCATCATCATGATTGTCATCATTATCAGCATGGAGGTAATTTTCCTCATTATTGTCTCATCATAATTGTCATCATTATCAGCATCGGTGTCATTTTCTTGATTATCGTCTTCATCATAGTTGTCATCATTATCAGCATTGAGGTCATTTTCATCCTCATCTTCATCATCATAATGTCATCATTATCAGCATCGAGGTCATTTTCTTCATCATTGTCTTCATCATAATTGTCATCATTATCAGCCTTGAGGTCATTTTCATCCTCATCTTCATCATCATAATTGACATCATTATCAGCATCGAGGTCATTTTCCTCATCATTGTCTTCATCATAATTGACATCATTATCAGCATCGAGGTCATTTTCCTCATCATTGTTTTCATTATTATGATATCAATATCATTGCCGTGATCTCAATTATCATCATTATCTTTTCCTGCGGGGTTGGCGCGCATCAAGTGGGGTTGCCCCCCCCCCCTCAAACACCAACTTAAAGGAACCTTCCCCTCATTCTCTACTTAGACGGATCTTCCCCTTCCAGATTGTCCCCCCGCTTCACCATATGACCAGGAACAAGGACAGGACAATTCCCTCGCTGAGTACTCAACCGCAAGGGTCTTGCACCGAGATATGAACCCGGGACATTTCGGTAAGTTACTTGACATTTTCTTTTATACTACCATTTATTTGCTTTCTCTATTTTCTCTTATCTACCCTTCTACTTTTTCTGCTTTGGTATCATTTTCCTTCTGTTTTGGTTGCTGCAACTGTGTTTAACTACATCCAAAGAGATGTGAAAACTTCCATGAACAGGCAGGATTAATACATACTCCTGCATCCACACACACTAACACCAACACAAAGAAACTCTCGACAATCTATACAGACACTTCATTCATACTAAGTACGTATCCCCATCTTGGGCACCAACCATATGCAACAAATTACAACACAAATTGCAACATATTACACTCCAAATCAATGCCCTCCGCATCGCAACCGGCTGCACGAAACGCAATCCAATACACCACCTTCACGCTCAAACAAAGGTTCTCCCCATCGAAGACCGCCTAAACATAATAGACAGACCATTTTTTTAATCAAATTGTGATGCCCTTCACACTCTTTTCATTCTTACTCCCACCACAGAACCTCCCACCCCCTCCGCCCACGACACCCAATCATTAATTAACCTTCCCCCAACCATAACGAACCAGAATACTATAATACGCATATAGTGTACATTCACCTTACCCGCATAATACTCCAAAACCAGCAATAAAACGCCCTACTTCAAAGTCCCCGCCCCCCCTCCCTCTCGATCCGAAGCGAGCCTAGATGGCCAAACCAGTTTCACTGACACATCAAATATTAGGACCTTTCCTTTTCCTGCAGGAATCCTAAAATACATTAACTCCCCCTCGCCAAACCAAAACCACCGATATTTCCCAATGCAAACTCCAGCAACTTAAAAATATTATCTATCTCATCCTATCCTGCCATCTCTTGACCATCTCAAAAATATTTTCAATATAACCTTACCTAGAGACCTCTGAAGAAGACCACGTGCTCTGACATCCTTCCTGAGAGACCTCCGAAGAAGACCACGTGCCCTGACATCCTTACTGAGAGACCTCCGAAGAAGACCACGTGCCCTGGCATCCTTACCGAGAGACCTCTGAAGAAGTTCACGTGCCCTGACATCCTTCCTGAGAGACCTCCGAAGAAGACCACGTGCCCTGACATCCTTACTGAGAGACCTCTGAAGAAGACCACGTGCCCTGACATCCTTCCTGAGAGACCTACGAAGAAGTCCACGTGCCCTGACATCCATCCTAAGAGACCTCCGAAGAAGACCACGTGCCCTGACATCCTTCCTCAGAGACCTCCGAAGAAGACCACGTGCCCTGACATCCTTACTGAAAGACCTCCGAAGAAGACCACGTGCCCTGACATCCTTCCTAAGAGACCTCCGAAGAAGACCACGTGCCCTGACATCCTTCCTCAGAGACCTCCGAAGAAGACCACGTGCCCTGACATCCTTACTGAAGACCTCTGAAAAAGACCTCGTGCCGTGACATCCTTACTGAGAGACCTCTGAAAAGAACACGTGCCTTGACATCCTTACTGAGAGACCTCTGAAAAGAACACGTGCCTTGACATCCTTACTGAGAGACCTCTGAAAAGAACACGTGCCTTGACATCCTTCCTGAGCGAAGCCGAGATAGACAGTAGAGAACCCGGTCGCGATAAAGTAACCTTGCATCCGATAACTCCGTTGCATGATTTTTTAGGCACAAAAACTCAATAGATGAGAAAAAGAAGGTGAACCGCAAATGCTTCTTCATTTTCCCTGTTTTCGGTATAATTTCTTCTTATCCTCATAAACTCTGTGCTTTAAGAATGACGCTTCATTAAACTTTTGAGGAGATTCTGGACCTTATAAAGCGGATAACAAAGACTTCTGGCCGATTCCTCGAGAGGCACAAGTAGAGGATGAAAATTAGTTAGTATTATTAGTTAAAACTAGGAAGCGAAAACTAGGTGTACCAGAATTAAATGGTGTTCTAGACCAGATTGTGAAAATGTGGAGATAATCAAAACCTAAATAACTATATATAGTAGAACTGTGTGTGTGTATGTATGTGTGTGTGTGACAAGTGGGCGGGTTGTTTAGAAAGGTTGGTTGGTTGAAGTATATGTAATTAACAAATATGTTGAAGATGTTACTAATTAAGCTTTGGTTGAGTTTCATATTGTCTAAAATATCCTGATCGCAATCGTTGGGATTTGAATCCAAAATAAAAGCAGTCTGTGTGTGAGTGTGTGTGTGTGTGTGTGTGTGTGTTTGTTGAGGGGCACAACATGATTTCTTTGTGATGAAAACTCTGGTTTATACAAATAGGTCTATAGATGTAATAGTAGTAGTGGTTCGCTAACCTGCCTTTATCCAGGCGGACCCCCACCGGATAATGAAATAGACATAAAGATGAGTATGGCAATCGCTGGTGAGCCCGAGGGCACCGGGCCGGTGCTCTTTAGGGAGAAGTACCAGAAAGTATTGTCACCAAACAGGGTTCAGCTGGAATCTTCGTCGCCCCGGGGCAGAGGGATATGTTCCGCATCAGAGGTATGTGGATATAGATACCTATCAGCATGATTCCTTGGAACAGTGTATGTTATGTTGCGAAGACGAGAGAGGAAAGAAAGCAGTATTGAGCACAGCGCGTCCACCAATCGGTAGCCTGATCTCTTCTACGTGCGCTGACGTTTGTGTCCGCTCATGCCGGGATCGAACCCAGTATCGCGACGTTAGCGGACCAACACCGTATCTACTCGTCTAACAAAAATTCTTTAGGTCTAGAGATGTAATAAGAGAAACTACGATGTTTGCTGATCCTCAACGGAAGTTGAAGAGTAGTTTTTACCCATTTATTTAGATCACTTGGCAATCCACACGGAAGAAAACGTAAGCCAATGAGTTTTAAGCATTTTGATTTTTTCTTTATGGCTGAGAAATGTTCAAATAAAATGAAGATTTCATTGGAGATACCCTTGTACTGAGTGGGGTTTTTTATTTACTTGTTTGTCATATTACCAGTGGAAGATATCAATAAATAAACAGCGAAAACGTGTCATTTCGGTGGTTCGTAGAGGCCATCACTGGAGATCATCTCTTAAGAGAAAGGTAATTCTGACAGTGAATCCATCCTTTTTGAGGTATTTGGGCAATTTTTTCATGGACTCTGTGAAAGGGTGCTTCGGTGTACTACAGGTGGACGACTCGATGCCTCGACCGCCATGCATGGGCGTCCTGATGGTCTTGAGATCCATCTTTAGTCGGCTGCAATCTTGCACTTAGACGTCTTTGCAATCCTAGCCTCGAGGGCGGCCGAAAAAACGGGGTTCTGCTGTTCGTCGGCTCTGACGCTGACAGGAGTCTTGTTTTGCTCAAAGAAACGCTGGTAAAGGTAAGGAAGCGGTGAGGATCGGGTTTGGTAGGGGGCATGTCCGCCCCTCCCATTTGCCCCCCTGAGAAAGTATATCCAGTCGTAGTGAGGAATAGGTGGCAAAAGTTAACATCTGACGATCACTCTTCTGTTTCCCGCTTGTCAGCGCAGTTTAGAGGAAATATTAATGTAAATTGTGCATTCCAAGGCTTGCTTCGCACCAACCCCCCCCCCCCCCCCGCCCCCTTTCCCTAGATTGTGGTTCCCTGTGTCGATTATTATACAAGCTACCTGGAAGAGCGAGTCGCCCTTCTTGCCCCAATGCATCCGTCAGTCTCGAACTAGATTGAGGCTACCTGAGCTTCATTTCTTATAGACATTTCCATTCTTCCCATTTTTTACACTTTCATTACAACCCTCATTTCGCCTATTTTCTTGACGAGGGCTAATCTCGAATGCTAGTCGCCGACCAGCTTTCGTCCATTTATCTTTTGTCGCGGCTTCAAAGGGAAGAGCATGACTCTCTTTTGGTACCTCTCCGGGAGCTAGCTTTTAATATGTGTGTACTTTTGGGGACTTTTTCTCTTCTACAGCCTTCACTTTTTTTTCTCTATCTTAACCCCCCCCCCCCCTCCTACACACAAAGGATGCATTATCCTCCTAAAGAAGAAAGCGCTTGGAATCAGTCTTTCCTTTCTTATTCTACGAGTTAAAGATAAATTACAGTGTCACGTTTTTTTTTAGGATATTCGGATATATCTTTAGAGAGATAAGGAAGAGAGAAAGAGGGGGAGAGATAAAGAGGGAGAGAGAGAAGGAGAGAGAGGGGAGAGGAGATAGGGAGTGGGAGAATGAGAGATTAGGAGAGGGAGAAAGTGAGATAGAGAGAAAGAGGGAGACGAGGAGAGAGAAAAAAAAAAGGTTAGGGAGATTTGGGAGGCTGATCTGTGTGTGTGTGTGTGTGTGCTTTCATTCTTTAAAGTAAGCTAATGAATAGATGATAGGGAGTTGTGTATTAGTGAACGGTGGGGATTTGATGGCTCTATTGAGACTTGATTCGGATTTGGGGTCCGGTAGCGGCATTCCTGGTCAGATCAGGAGACTGGCGAGCAGGGCATTAATGCCGCCTCGATTTCATGCCCCAACGCACTGCGACGTCCACCTCGACGCACCTACATCCGCTCCTCTCTCCCCCCCTTCTCCCTTCACCAATAGACTCTCCCTCTTTTTTTCTCTCTCTCTGTATTTACGAAGGAAGCAAATACAAAATCTCCTGAACCAAATATTGTACATATATGTGAGCTGTACCGCTGAAGACGTGAGTAATTTAATCACTAAACTGTATGTAAACAAATTACCCGATCCAGATACATTTTACCTAAGGATTATGATAGTTAAGGATCCATTTAGAAAGCATCTTGCAAACATTTTTTATGGTTCCTCTTTAGAGTGAGGAACAGTTTCCAATGACTGGAAATTTACAAATATAACTCCATTTTTTAAGATCCTTGAGCTGTCTAGCAATTATCGAAAGGGGAGTTTTAACTTCAGTTGTTGGAGAACTTCTAGAATCATCAATTTACGAGCTAAATGTATTTCATTTAGGATCAGAAGATTTGACTAAAGAGAAAATATAAATTCAGAGGACCTGGGTATTTTACTCACAAATTTAAAGGATTTCTTCCTATATATTTTTAAGCAATATGATCAAAATTCAATTGATTTATATAATAGGATTTACGAAAAGGGTTCGCTCTAAGCTTAAAAGACCTCGCATCACTGGAAAGATTGGAAACTGAATCAAAGATTGACGTAAGGATAAATTCTAGAGAGTAGTGATCAATGACTGTGCCTTAGATTGTACAGAAGTGTCGGGTAGAGTACTTCAGACTATCTGATGGTCCTTATACTTTTTATAATCTACGTTAATAACCTAGGCATTAATTTTATTTTCAAAATTTGCAAATGACACAAAAAGCAAAAAATTGTATTGTAAATCAAGAAAATATAAACGAACATCAAAGAGATATTAATCTTACGGAAAATGATTTAGGGACTTAAACCTCCGTTTGAATTTTCATAATTGTAAAGAAAGGTTTATCAAAAGCAAAAATTCACAAGCTATCTTACACATTGTTTAATTCCAAAATAACCAACAAAAGGTGGAAAAGATTAAGGAGTATATATATATATATATATATATATATATATATATATATATATATATATATATATATATATATATATATATATATATATATAATTATCTTAAATTCAGTCAACAATAAATTGGACAAAGGCAAAAGAGTTCCAAAGATTGCGGGTCACATCAAGCGGCAATTTAGCTACAAAAATGAAGCCATAGTTCTAAATATTGTGCCTGTCTCTTGTCTCCGCATTTAAAAAGCATATTGAAAAGCTTGAAAAAGTACCGGGCTGAACAAGTACCGGGCTGAACAACTAAACTAATACCCTCTCCGAGAAACCATAACCAGGAACCAAGTTTGAAACCACCATTTCATTTTAACCTGTCAACTAGAAGAATGAGAGAACAGGTCACAGAGCCCTTTAAAGTAATAAACATTATTGATATTGAAGATGTGCAGACAGCGCTTATGTTCAATGACAATGCGACCAAGAATAATGGGATGATACTAGTATGGATGCGTTTTCGAACAAATCTATGTGGCCATTATTCTTCTGATAGACTTGTTAAACTTTAGAATCAGCCCCCCCAAAAAAAAATAATTAAAACCTAGTGGATACTTTCGAAAAAAGCTTAGACAACTTTTTTTAATACATCTCTTAAATGTATATCGATGTAAAATAAAAATCGTCGCGTACGAAGCTACGAGGTAGATAATAATAGAAGTATTAATCAACTTTTTATTTTTATTTTAGGAGCGCTCATATTGAGATCACCAACGGGGCTACAGCCACCGTTAAAGTAGTAATGAGCAAAAAGTTATATTAGTTCAGAATGTGATTAAAGTAACCATTTAAATCACGTTTTAAAAATACCTTTGAAATGGATGAGTCTTAAGAACTCTGTCTCTATCCATATTAACTTGACAGTCTTGACAGTCTCTATAACTATTCTCCTGTATAAGTTGCATATATATATATATATATATATATATATATATATATATATATATATATATATATGAAGTAGTTGCTTCTGGCTGAAGATAATTTAATTTTAAGAATGAATCCGAAAACCAAAAAGAAAGTAGTTTCCATTAAACTGATTCTTTAATGACAACGTTTCAGGCTCCAAGCCTTATCATCAGGTCTGACAAAGAGAAATGAAGAAATATTTAAATTCTAACAAATTAATTCTTGGTATTAGGTGAAAATCCAAATCAGATGGATAAAACATCGTTTAAATGGGGAGGACAAAGGAGAGAAAGGGACGGAGCATGTAACTACCCGTGTTGAGCCGTGAGGAAAACGACTGAATAAGTTAAGGAAGGGGGGACAGGAAGTAAGCGCGGTGGATAGGGGAGTGGTTACACTAGGAGGAGGGGAACCTCACTTGTGTCCTTATTAAGGGAAGGTTTTAATATTTTAATATACATAGACTCTAAGATACGAAGGGAGATTTCATTATTACAAAGTTCAAGGATTTTAAAATTTTCATGAGTGACATCAGTTTTACATTGTATAATGTGAGATCTTATGGTTGATATTTCTTTATAGTTCAAAATTTTGCCAGTTCTATGGCTAATACCCAGGTGATAACACACCCTGGCCTCCAAAGAACGAACGGTGCTGCCTATATATGAGCCTCGATCACAATGAGGACAATTGAACTAATAAACTAGGCAGCTACGTAAAATAATCTTCACAAATAATTTATCAATTGGTTCAATATTCAATGTAAAGGAAACACTCCCTCATAACTTACGTAGAAGTCCTCCCCGAAGTCTTCAAGCGAATAATTATCTGACGGAGCTCAGGAGGCACTTTTACGTGCGATGGCATCTCTGTAGAGTAAGTACAACAACAATGGTGGTAGTACAGTTCTTACCTACTTAGCAAAAGGTTGCCAGTTGATTTGAGGAGGCTTCTACAAATGTTCCTGAAAAGATCGTTCTCATATTTTTCACGTGTCATTATTTTATTTTGTTAGTTTATTTGGTATAATTTCCTGAATGTACGATTTTTGTGCGATTTTTGAATATAAAATCTTCAAAAAATATATTAAATGCGCGCTTTTATGTACCATGGAATTTCATTTACTTACTCATCATATTTTTCAAAATATTTTAATAGAGGAAAATCATTTTCATATTTTGATCGGTAGTATATATATGTATATATATATATATATATATATATATATATATATATATATATATATATATATATATATATATATATATATATATATAAGTACAATGGCATGGTTCTTAGTATTGCTGTATAACTATCTTTAATATCACTATTTTTAGTATATAAGGAACAAGTCATTTTCTTTAGCTTATGTTTAAATATAACACTTTACAATCAAAAGTCTTGGTTATGTTCTTTATCCCAACCCAACTTGGCACCTTTTCAGTATTCCATGCTTAATCTAGTGGGTGAGAAAGGTGGGTGAGAAGACACGTCTTCTTTCTCTTACTTCAAATAATAAAGTTTATTGGAAATGATAGTGACCATACAAAGGCACCTTAGGTATGGATTGCAAGGTCTTTTAAGGAGATTGCTTTCCCTGTAGTTTCTCCATCTCTCTCTTTCTCTTTCTCTCTCGACTCTCATTACCGCTCCGGTGCCGAAGAGAAGATGTAATTTCCCTTTTATGAGTTTATTTCGATTCGTGAGGCTGTTAAACGCGAGGAGAGGCGTCTGTTTCTTTTTATCTGTTTGTTAACGACTGTTAAGTGGCCGTCTCTAGCACACGGAAACAGAGAAACAGAAAAGGGATGAATTATTACCACCTCTTGAATTTAACACATGTTCAGAGAGAAGTCAGGGAGTGTATATGAAGAGAAAATACGCTCCAAATAGACAATAAATAGAAAGATATTAAGTTAAACAAGAAATAGACAGAGACAGTTAACAAAAAATCGACAGATGTGAAGTTTAACATAAACTAGACAGACGCGTCTCGATTTCAAAGAAGAAGGATATTGCATATATATTCCTTATTGTAATGTATGGCTTTTGTTAATTTCATATATATATATATATATATATATATATATATATATATATATATATATATATATATATATATATATATATATATATAGTATGTTTGAAGGAATATGTGTGAGTATATGTTAGTATGTATATCTATGTTTCTATCTGTCTATCTATGTATGTATGTCCAAAGGCCCTTGCTTGCAAATTTCGCCTCTTTATAATGGCTTATAATAGTGACCCATTATTTCAGTATCGATTTACCTCTCTTCCAACACACTCTTCTATCCATAGGATAACCGAGCGTTTATCCTCCTAACTCTCACTTATCTTCACTGCTCCACCCCTCAACCCATTAGATGGACGCGGCTCCTGAATGAATACATGCTAAGCTTAACCCTGTCATAATCGGCCTAAGTTACACACACGAAACTCTCGCGATAACAGGTTGCAAACGGTTCAAGTGTAGAAGTATGGAGGTGTAGATGGGTGAGTGTAAGTAGTAGTTGTGTGTCTGTATCCGTGCTGGAAGAATTCACAAATTGTTCGCTAATTTTCACGTGGGTGAGGAGGTTAGTGGAGTGGCTATGGGGCAAATTCGAGTTAGTAAAGGGGTGATTAAATGTCTTTCTGGTCCAAAGATGTTTATTACACCTCAATCACAGGTTGTCGAGATAATTTGGACAGAATACCGTTTGGCAACTGTGAAATTTGGTATTAAGGCCAATTCGTGATATTTCTACTCACTAAATGGAGTATTGGGGGAATTAAAAGCTTTAAGTTAGTCATTTGGAATATATCTATTTTTTAAATTGTAATTTGAGTAATTTGAGTAATTAGGTAGGTATACTTTTGGTTTAATTTCTTAAACTAAGAATTTAGGACCCATTTTATCCTGTAATAGGAGTACTTTAAACATGTAAGCACTTTGGTAGCCAGGAATTAAATGAATACATGCAATGATTTGGGAGCTTCAGAATATTCTCATTATGTGTCATTTTCATGATTTTTTCTAGTATTTTATTAACCTCACCTATTTTAATCCTAGATGATCTTATTATTTCTGCAATAAAAGTATAAGAGGAATGACTTTAGACAAACCAATATTTGGTAAAATACTTCGAAACAAGATTAATTAATAATAAAAAAAGGAAGCTTACTTATAGGACATATTTTAAAAAAATTAAAAACAGTGAAAATGTCTAAATTATGTCTAAAGATTATATACAAACATTAAAAATATCCCAAACTCTTAAAACAGCTGCATTTTTGTGTCGTTCTTTATCGAATTAAGACAATTATGAATAGAAAATGTGAAGCTAAATTCCAGATGAGAGGAAAATATAGAAAATTATTGTTGGATTAACTATTTTGCTCTCAAGAGATTATTTTTAAATTTGTAATTAGTGAGAATACATAGAGTTTTCAATTTAAAATATATATATAAACAAATAAGATACGAGTAATAAAAAGTTATAACAACTTTAAATGACACGCGATGTAATTTTAAAAAATACAATGAAGGGAAATTAAATGAAACATAATTTGAAATAAGAACTGTTCAAGAGCTATTAGCCAAAAGAACCCATTTTATGGGAAACAAAAACACTAATTACAAAGACAACTAAAAAATAAAAGGTAAGTAAAAAAAATAGAGATCGTAAAATAATGGGACATATGCAGTAAAGTGATAAAATATAGGAAATGAAGATGGGCTGGACATATTGCAGAAGAAAGACAATATTAAGCTTGACTAAAAACATTTAGTAGATGAACATTGCATGACTGTAGGGGGTGGTGTTCTTCCGAACATAAGCGGTTACATCACAACCCTCAAAAAAGTGTATTTAATTTTTTTTATTTTTGCAACTATACTTTTTATTAATTAACATATCTCTTTTTCCATTTAAGATAGACAATAAAGACATTTGTCCAAATCCATATGACTTACAAACAAAACAAAAGTTTTCAGACACCCGGAATTTTTCGTATTCCTTGGATATGTCTATAAATATGTTGGCGTAAGTTTGCAGACGCGTGTCCAATACATATGAAAAAAAACAACTTTTTTATAGCCTTTTTTAAATATCTAAAATTGCGATGCTATTAAAATGTACGAAATCCTCTTATCAGTATGCGGTATGTTACAGTCAAAATGTATTAATATAACATCATATTTGTTGATTAATATGATGTTCCATGTTGGAAGTTGATAATAATATGATAATGTCGAAAACACAACTATATTGTGGAGGAAAGAAGTCTGATACGCAAACTGCACGAAGAGGGTCTCACAAAGAGGGTTGGCAGATCAGACACTAGTGTTGAAAAGGATCGGAGAAAGTGGGAACATCCAAGACCGAGCTCATTTTGGATGACCCAGAGTTTGTATACCACGTGACGACAGGTCTATGCATCGCATGGGCCTTCAATATCATAAGGAAATCATAGTACAACTGTAATATGAATGAACAGAGAACGACCAGGTTAATGTATCCGTCAGGTCAGTCCGTCGCAGACTGCTTGAACAAGGCTTGAAATCATGTAAAGCCAACCATAAATCACCAATCAACCTTCAGCAGAAGCGACGTTAACTGGTTTGGACACGAGCTCACCGCACCTGGACCATGCGTCAGGGAGGGCATGTCTTATGGTCCGACGAGTCCACGTGCCAGTTGTTCTCGCCCAAGACCACAAGAGACCAGGGAAGCAGTAGAATCCAGAGTATATAGTGCCAACAGTTAAGGATGATGGCTGCTCTGTAATGACATGGGACTGCATTTCAAGTTTTGAGGTGGGTCATCTCACCGTTTGTGATTTTGTGATGGCCCCATGAATTCAAAGAAGTACCAAACTGTCCTGAGGGATTCCATGCTGCCTTCAGCCCGATACCTGTCTAAAAATGCCAGAAATGTGATTTTACAGCAGGAAAATACCCTATGTCACAAGTCAGCGTCCATAATACAGTGCTTTCGCGACAACAATATCACGGTGATGCACTGGATAGATGGATATAGAAAACAGATGGAAAACAGCCACACGCCATAGTGAAGCCGCTTCCGTGCTTAACTGTAGGGATGGTGATCTTCCGATAGCGGCTCCTTCACAAGGCCAAACATGCCGAGTAGCGTTCCGGCCAATGAGTTCAGTTTTTGTTTTAACAGACCACAACACATATATCCAAAATTGATCTGGTATCTCTATGTTTTCCTGATCAAACTTCCGCCGTTTGTCTTCTTCATAGAAGGAGTTTAGCGTGGTGATCGAGACCTGAGAGCTTTTATATTGAGCTAGTTATTATTTTTTTCTTTTCATAACTGATGTCACAAGCATATATAGACCATCTTGCAGTCCTGCCCTTGTCATCGTACAGTTCTTCGATACCAATCGCAGCATCAGTTGAAGAGTTTGTTGAGATATTTCCCTCGGAGATCCATTCCGAGGAAAGTCTACAGTGATCCTGGAGGTCTTCCGCTCTTATCAATCTAACCTACAATGCTGAGAGGAAGCTTCAAGCTTTACTGTAGTGCTCGTCTTGCTTTTCTAATCAGTTTAGAGCTTTTATTTTCAAAGATGATGGGAAATTGTTGTAGTATAATAATCAGATACTAAATGAGGCAATTCCCCCAAAACATCCATAAATAAACTATTGTTGAAACCTATCTGATTATTCTAGAACTTTGTAAAACATTGAAAAATAATTTATAAACAATTTTAAAATATTTTCGATGAAAGTCTGAATATTTATTTTTACCATTATTTTTTCATTTTCGCTAATATTGAAAATGAATTATCTTACGACCTTACGACTATGGAAATATTTTATCCAAAACAACTTCCATTGTTTCATAGGACCTCATTCCATCCGTTAACAAGCTTATAAATACCGCACTTGTAAATTCCTTTAGGTTTGATGCAAAATATGAATCCAGTTAGTTTTGAACCTCTTCTCTTGATGGCGACCTAAGACCATCCAAATGGTTGTGGAGTCCCTTAAATAAGTGACAATCAAGAGGAGCAAGGACAGGAAAATATGGACGATGAAGCAATATTTCTCAGCCGAGCTCCACCTAGAGATCTTTGGTCATTCGAGATGTGTGATGGCGGACATTATCGGGATAGAGGAAGACATCCTTTCTATTGACTAAGGGGTGTCGCCTTTGACCCATAACGGCTTTCAAACGACGAAGTTGATTGCAGTAGAAATTAGCTTTAATTGTTTGATTGTTGTCTAACACTTCGTAATGGGCAATTCCTTCAATATCCCACCATAGACTCAACATTATCTTGTTTTAGATGAAGTCCTCCTCTCCGTTGTTGAAAAATTCTGCTTCCTCGACTGATCCACGAACGGCGGCGTTCAACGTCATGATAAATGATCAACTTCTCATCACCACTAACTTGCCTGCACATAAATGGTTCTTGAAAGTGTCGTGAAACCAATAACTCACAGTAAGCAACTCGTTGTTGCACATTCACGGTGGAGAGTTCGTGGGGGGAGCCATTTTCCAATAACTTTCATCTTTTCAATCCTTTTCAGTTGGCGTAGGACAGTCGTAAGAGTTTCGTTAAAATATTCTGCAAATTCCCTAGAAATTGTAGTTAGATTTGATACGACAACATCTTACATCTCTTCGGAATCAAGTTTTCTTGGACGATCTTCTTTTTCTCCATTTAAACTGAAATCCTCACTTAAAAAACAAGGAAAATACCGACTCCAACTTCTTTCATTTACTGCATCATCTCCTTAATTGCTTGGAATGGATTTAGCAGCTGTATTTGCATTCCAACCTTTATGAAACTCATACAGTAAAACATTTCTAATGTGATGTTTAAATCGGACAAGCATAGGAGTGAATGCTAAAGAAGCGGCACTACTATAATTAATACTATTAAACTTTATTTTCGCAAATTAAGCATTACTTTCGTTTCAACCTTATATATATATATATATATATATATATATATATATATATATATATATATATATATATATATATATATATATATATATATATATATATATATATATATATATATATATATATGAATCCATTAAACCACATTGAAAGAGAAAACGGAATAATTTTTCCTTGCAGTAATATTTTTATTACCTTTTTTCGAAAAATCCATGCAGGGAAGCAATTCGAACCAGGCACACTGAGGCAGCGAGCACCGCTTTGATCACAGTTAAAAGTATGCCGTTACTACATACTTTTAACTGTGATCAAAGCGGTGCTCGCTACCTCAGTGTGCCTGGTTCGAATCGCTTTCCTGCACGGATTTTTCGAAAAAAGGTAATAAAAATATTACTGCAAGGAAAAATGATTCCGTTTTCTCTTTCAATGAGGTTTAATGGATTCATTTTCATCATTTTCCCGCGCTACTTTGAGAGATATATACACACACATATATATATATATATATATATATATATATATATATATATATATATATATATATATATGAGAACCGGGACATAACTGAAGACGCTAGACGCTTAATAACATATTTTGCAAACTTTTCAGGATTCTAACAAATCCCGTCATCACTGCTAAAGAAGTAATAAAAAATACAGATCAAAATGACATAAAAAAACTCTTTCTAATTCCTGCGAAAAAATTGTGAAATATGAATCTTAACTTTGAAATGAATTAAATACAATGCACACACGGAGTAGAAACCCATCGAGAGAAGTGATAGGAAATAGGAACAAAAGTGACAATGGCATTTATTAAAGAATGGGAAAATTTCTAACAAATTAACATGTTTGTTAATGTGTGACTACATTTAATTCAACAGATATGGAGTTATTATTTTAAGAGGGTTGAAAATTTTTTGGGAATGTAAATTGACTCTAGCAGATAAAGGTCTGAAATATAGCTTACCGCATCAATTATCCTGAAGTTCTCGAATGTAATAACTTTAGACTCACATTGCGATAGGTGGTATCAAATCTGAGATGGGTTAAGTTTACCGAAGTGAAGACCAGTTCTCTCAGCTCTATCCATATGCTGCATGAAGCCGGAGTAAAGCGTGCTTCTTGTTGACCCCGCATATTATACAATAAAAATCGTAAAAAATTTGGGATCGCATACTGATGGCTGGTTGATCTTTGAACTTAAAACTTGATCCCAGTCTTAAGTCATTAGTCAGGAAAATAAAGGGGAATAATAGCTTACCGCATCAATTATCCTGAAGTTCTCGAATGTAACAGATTTGACGATTCATTTTTAAGTTTTTCGTATCGAGAACCAAAGTATAAAAAGGTAAAAAGGACCTCTAATTTAGTAACAGTTTGTAATGGAACATTATTTATTAAAACAACAAGCTATTTTTTTTGCTGAAAAAACGATTTGAGAATACACTTGGAGGCAAAGAATTTTGTTAAGAATTCGAATTCCAAATAAAGATCTGTAAAAGTGGAATATAACTTATATGCTGTATGAAGGAGAGTATAGATAGCAGTAATTTTAAATTTAAACTCATAAAAACTAAAGAAACATAATCCAAGAATCAAAAAGGGTGAGTTTTCGGTAAACATTTGGAGTAAAGTGATTATCTTATCGGGTAATTTTCCCGTCATGAAAGGAGATACAATTTTTATTGTCAAGCTCATATCCCCCTAATCCCATAATTAAAAAGTAAACAACCAACTGATATCATGTTGCATTATGCAATAGCAACTTTAGTTTTCCGGTTTTCTTCTATGCAGAAGGTTAGTTGTTTTACTTTGTGCTAGAGAAATAACTATTCTTACCATAAATTGAATAAGCAACCTTAATTATGCGAAGTGTACTTATGCCCTACTTTGTAACTTTCAAATTCTCATACTTATGTACTTCAATCATTGATCATCATCCATTTTCATTTATATATATATATATATATATATATATATATATATATATATATATATATATATATATATATATACAGCAAACTGCAAGAAAAGGAAAATGAGATAATTATTTTTTCTTCGCAAAAAGTTATTAACTAATTCGAAAAAATCTGTACTGGGGTGGAATTCGAACCGAGCACACTGAGGCAGTGAGCAACCATTTTGATCTCAATTAAACCGAGCATTAGACCACTTGGCTACGCGGAAGACCAAAACATCTTCCGAATAGGCAAGCTTTTAAGTCACGCTTCGCAAGGTCGTGCGGGAATGTAAAAGATAGAGAAATTAATTGTGAATTCAAAGGACAAATTATACTGCTTGTAGGAGGCTGGATTTATTTTATCATTTTTTCGCGCTGATGAAAGATATTATACAATGTATATTCGCCACGTGTTTAACTCAATTTCTCATTTGTCCTTTGAATTTCCAATTAATTTCTCGCTCTTTCACATTCCCGATCGACCTTGCGAAGCGAGCCTTAAAAGCTTGTCTATTCGGAAGACAATTTGGTCTTCCGCGTAGCCAAGTGGTTTAATGAACAGTTTAAATTAGATCAAAGCAGTGGTTCGCTGCCTCAGTGTGCTCGGTTCGAATCCCACCCAGGTACGGATTTTTTCGAAGTAGTTAATAACCTTTTGCAAGAAAAAATAATTATTACGTTTTCTGTTTCTTGCGGTTTGCTGGATATATATATATATATATATATATATATATATATATATATATATATATATATATATATATATATATATATATATATAATCGATGGGGTTACTGCTAACTAGACGAATCTTTAATTTCACCTGAAAAGAGAGAACATAAAATGCAGAGAATTAAATCTTCATTTATTGCACATTTTCGAGTTTTCTGCTCATCTTCGGATTTTCTCTCTCTCTCTCTCTCTCTCTCTCTCTCTCTTTCTATATATATATATATATATATATATATATATATATATATAAAAGAACAACCTCACAAAGTAGCGCGTGAGTAGAGCAATAAATGCAAAAAATCCCACATGAAAATGGAAGGCTGATTCCAAGTACTTTCGAACTTGTTCAGTTCATTATCATGGAATGATAATGATAATGAACTGAATAAGTTAGAAAGTACTTGGAATCCACCTTTCATTTTCCTGTGTAAATTTTGCAAAATATATATATATATATATATATATATATATATATATATATATATATATATATAAACTGTTAATTTTCCTTTTTACTCTATTTCGTCCCATAAATTGACCAGTTTGTCGGGAGAGATAAGGACTTGAAAATTATCTTATTAAATTTCGATTTGTCCCTCGTTGCCTCATTAAGTTCGCTTGAATCCATTTCGGCGTGTCTCCTTCCCTTTAATATATCTCTCCTCTTAATTTATTTAACCAATATTGACGTCGTATTTATTAAAGTCCTTTTGTCTGACTCATTCCTGAAGGGATATATTGAATAAATCCTTACCTGTTGGGTCTAGTTTAATGTTTGGTTGCGACTATTTTCAAGACGATGAACTATAACAGAAGACCAGCAAACGACTATTTTAGACCAAACCGAGAAAGAAAGAAAACTACAACGACAAAAAGTGAATAAAATATAAAAAAGTGAATAAAGCTGAAATTTATGCACTATTTTTATTGGAAATGCAGCAATAAAGATAAATTAGCAAAAATGCTGTTAAATTAGCAGAAATATGGATAACTTAGCAGAAATATGTATAAATGATCAGAAATGTGGATAAATTAGCAAAAATGTGAATAAATTCGCAGAAATGTGGATAAATTAGGAGATATATGGATAGATTAGTAGAAATATGGATAATTAGAAGAAATATGGATAAATTAGTTGAAATACCGACAAATGAGCAGAAATGAGGATAAATTAGCAGAAATATAGATAAATTAGAAGAAATATGGATACATTAGCAGATTTATGAGTAAATTAGCAGTATGTGGATAAATTAGCACAAGTATGGGTAAATTAGAAGAAATGTGGATGAATTAGCAGAAATATGGATTAACTAGCAGAAATATGGATAAATTTGCAGGAAAATAAAAAAATAGCAGAAATATACTTGAAATGGTATTTGAAAATTACCAGAAAAATTGGTTCGTTTCTTGTCCTTGACAGATAAAGGTATGTTTCAATGGTTCCGTTGGTTTGTTTCTCTTCTTTCTTTGCTAAAAAACAACTTTGTCCTTTATTTATTAAATTCACCATTGTTGCTATTTAAAACATTAAAGCGAAAACCAACAAGGGTATATTCATTATAAGGTTTGTTAGAGGCTCGTAAAGAAAGTGGTGAATTAGGGGAAGTGAAAATTATGAAATTCTATGATCAAAAGAATCTCTCTCTTCATAACCAATGAAATATCTCCAATTGGGGTAGTGAGGGCACGCAATCAATGCTATACATGGCACCTGTTTGTGGAAATAACCATTAGTTGTAGTGGCTATGTGTGGGTGTATACGTGTGCGTCCCTGTCACTGTTGGACTTTGTCTATCTTTCTGTCTGTCTGTCTCTCTTGCTCTACCTTTGTCTGTCTCTCTCTAGCGCCACTCAATGATACCTCGATTTCCTGCTAATTTACTAGAGCTCAAACCCATGTTCCTTTGCTCAATCCCTAATATCTAGTTTCCTCACTCAAAGAGACGTTCAAATCTTAAATTTAAATTAAAATAATCGTGTACAAACTTCCAATAATAATTTATCAACTTCATTATCTTACCCATTTTTCTCAAATATTGAATCTCAATATTACTATTTTCTCCTCTTAATCGTTTTTCTCTCGTCCTTTTAACCACTTTGTTCGGGGATGGGGGGGTTACTAACCGCAATTCACGGATCACGTTGCCATAACGACTTGTCAACTAATAACTTCCCCATATCGAGAAATCTGGCAGCAAATACCACACCATCCCTAAACCTGATGCAGTCCGGCCACAAATATGCAAAAAGAAAATGATACATTTAGGAACACTCGAATGATCGAAAACTTAAGACACAGGAGTTGACGCGAAAACGCTGCTTGCATGGGTCGATCGAGTGTGTCTTGTACTGTGTTCTCTCATTAGTCAATTATTTTGGGGGCCATTGAGAGAAAAGAGGAAATTAATGTAACCAACATGGGCATCTTCACTCGCTTCAGAGTGGTAAAAGGAATAATTAAAAAATAATGAGATAAAAATCCTGAATATAAAATGATGTGAGTGTAATTTACACGTACCCTGCGTACGAATGCATTCGTTCGCATATGGAGACAGACGCTCAAAGTACGAATCAATACTTCCCCTTTGCGGAGCGGGTTATGCCCAAGCACTCCCCTGAGTGGTGGAGATGTATTATTTAACCACTCATGTGTATGTAGGGATTGGACGAGTGATCGTTTACACATCCAATTAAAAATTAGCTCCTAATGTATACTCTTTCATACAAAGTTGAGCATCATCCTGTATAGAGTGTGTATATTTTTAAGGAATGGAGTTTTAATATTCAATTCATCAATGTTTTAAGTAATAATAAACGCTGTTGGGCAAAGCTCCCCCTCCCCCCCTCCCTCAGAGAGGTATATATGGTCTAGGGCTCGACTTTGCCACCTAAACCTGCTACTGAGTCAATTCTCTCACCTACTGAGAGGTTATCTTCTGGTTCCAATCTCCTGTCGTTTCTTCCGGCACTGTGTTTTATCCATTTCGACTTCAGTTCTTTCATTCTTTTCACTATCTCTCTCAAACGTTCTTACCCATTTAATCTTTGTCTGGTCTCAGCGGGGTTATTTAAGTTGTCCTTATTTTGTGCATGCTCATTGTTTAAGTTTCCCTTCGTAAATTGAAATTGGTAAGTTGCATTGATTAAATAAGTGTTTTCCAACCTTTTCCCCCTCACGCCCCACTATAACTATTATTTATCTTTGGTTTGTCAGTCTCATTTATCTCCCTCTCGCCCTCGGCTGTGATATCGACCTATTCTTCTTAACAATATATATATATATATATATATATATATATATATATATATATATATATATATATATATATATATATATATATATATATATATATATATATATATATATATATATATATATATATATATATATATATATATATATTCGTATAGTTGGGCAGTAAATTTTCTTCTTAACATGTCTTATTGAAGGCGACTACTAACTTATTGTTAATTATTTTCTTTTCGAGTCTTTCGATTTGTATTATGTTCCGCTTTTGCTTTGGCTTAACCCATGGATTAGTTCACTAAAATTCATTTGAAAGTCGTGACTCACGAGGACAGAAAACAGGTTGACTAAGCAAAAAGAAATTCTTTATTGGCTTGACGCATTTCAATTTATACACATATCATTTTCAAAGGCTAGGGAATAAGATACAGAGATATATATTTGCGGTAAGCTGCGTTAACGTTTATACGAACACATTTATAGGAAATAGGATTACTCTAAACAAAAGATATACATGCAAATGGTTGAAACTCTATAACGGTCACAGGATTAAGATGGGGAGGGATTATTATTAGGGGCTGGCGGACGGGAGGAAGGCAAGATGAATTGAGAATTTGTTTGAATATTTAATTTCGGCTGCTTTTCCTTTATGTATATGGCTTCTAATATAAGCAATTGTCGTCGCTTTGGGGCGTGTGCTAAGATTTCAGTATTCTCTTCAAGTGACTTCCGGTAGAAATGTTTTCTGTGCTTTTCCAACGTGTGTCCTGGGAGGGCACCTTTGCTCATGTGGTAGGTCATTCTTCGTGTTAGCTTTGTTTCGGTCATTCCGATATATGAATGAGATTGGAATTCATAGTCTCCCATTTTGCAAGTATATTCATATATCAGGTGACTTCTTTTCTTGGGTGTTAGATTTGGTCTTTGGTTATTTTTCATTATGAGATTGGAGGTGCGTTTGTTGTTGTAGTAAATTATGAGTGATACTTTATTCCCATTTTGTGTTGCCTTGACTCCTCTGTTTATTATTTCCTTTATAACTCCTTCATCTGTTTTGTAGGTTGCGCTCATGCTGTTCTGGTAGTAGAGTTTAATGATGTTCATTTCTGCTTGTTGATTGGAACTGTCATTAGATGACATATACCATCTTTCCATTTTTTTGTGGATAGCGGCGTATGTGTCTCCGTTTGTGAACCGATTGTTAACGAGTACTTGTGTAGCACGTTCGAGTTCTTCGTGTGTATCTTTCTATGCCTAGCATTGCGTGAACGCGCGGCTGATGTATGCATTTATTACGGTTTTTTTGTAACGCTCGGGACATTCGCTGTATGCATTCATGCACAGACCTGGATTTATAGTTTTTAGGTAAACGCTGGTAGTTATTTGGTTGTTATGTTTAGTGGTAAGTGTATCTAGAAATAAGAGTTGGTTATTTTGGCTCTTTTCGATTGTATAGTTAAGAAAAGAGCAGTTTTGGAATGTTTCTAGTAGTTCTTGCATTTCTTCTTTTGTTTCTATATTTATGTATATATATATATATATATATATATATATATATATATATATATATATATATATATATATATATATATATATATATATATATATATATACATATATATATATATATATATATATATATATATATATATATATATATATATATATATATATATATATATATATATATATATATATATATAAATTCTCATTTACATGAACAGATAAATAAACCAAAAATTTCCTAATGGCTTATTTAGCCACTCAGATACTGCAACTAAAACAAGAAATACGGTTTCACTCACAACTTACCACACATGTCAACCAGAATAAACCAGAAGCAAGTTGAGCTCAATCAGCTAATGAACCAATTTTGATCTCGCTTCATATAACTGTTGGTCTCAAAGTTGACATTTAGCAAAATTATTAAAATAAATGCTCCCCGCCCCCATTCTTGGATCCCAAACCAATGTCCCCCGAAATTTTCCCAGGCCACACCGGTATAGCGTACGGCCTACATTGCGAATCACTAAGTTAAATACTTTGCGTTTTAAGCATATAGTCGCTTCTAAAGATGTAGCTAACACTTACACCGCTCTCTGGCCTAATTTTATCCTTCTACCGATTTCCTGTGACATGTTTTCATCAGAAGTCAAAAGCTCGCCCTAAATATGCGTATTCTTGTAACTCCTTTTGATTATTTTCGTCTTTAACAACTTCATTTGCAGCTCGACTCTGAGACCGATTAGTGATAGGCCTATTTGACTATAATTCTTCTAAACTTGAGGCAAATAATACGTCAGCTAAACAAAGGTGGCCTATATATCTCCAGTTTCATTCAGTTCATGTTCATAAAAATTTACTCAATCACTATGGTAAACAAGTGAACATGAGACATTTTTATTGTCAATTTTCTATTTTATTCGTATTTTTCTACTGACTGCAATCCAAATTACGGTGTTGTGCAAATTTTATATATATATTTCGTTTCCATGAAAGTCTTCGTATCTATTATTTATCTTTGGTATTTTTTATAATTCAATGGGTCTTGACTGAAACGACAGCTTTTTCAAACTCTGCAAAACCATTAGAGAGTACTCGTCTTCATTAGTGCTCTTATAAAAATTGTCGAAGAGTCGATAGAGTGTGAAATTTACTTCAATTTCTCAAACCTGTCTTTTATGTTGGCTGATATTAATTGAGCACTTGCATACTCGTATGCCTTTTGGCAATTTATGACTTGTAATTTTTTCTATGCCACCGATAAGAGATTGTTGGCCTGTAGTTCTTTAATGCTTCTTTATCTCCCTTTGCGAAAAGAATACAACAGAGAAAAAGTCATTAAATGGGTCCCCCGTTAGGGTGAATCTGGCCCCCTCTCAGCAAGGACATTTCCAAAATCATTTCAAGCCTAAATATCACAACAAATGTATTGACATGAACAACAAGAAGTGTAATAGATTTCCTTCTTTATAACATTTGTTTATTCTCTTTCGTTCGCACAAGCCCACACACTCGCACAAAAAAGGATGCCTTTTCTATTTCACTTTTATTTCAAGTCTGTTCTCCCTTAGCCTTTTTCCTTCTTTTCTTACTCGGAACAAGTTCGGAAGAATGTCCAAATGTTTTGGAATGATGACCACAATTAATATTGGTAATGTTGAAGCCGGAAATAAATAAATAAAATAGTAGATAGAAAAAAATCGACAAAAACTATCATGTGTACAAAAGAAAATAAAGAAACATTCCAACACTAAAATCATTGTTGCCCCCCAAAAAGACCTTTTTGTAAATCTACCTTAACATCGGTGTGCAGTAAAAGAAACTTGCGACCGGTACAAACTGCCCTTCTACATACGTGGTTGCTGCAATATTCTATTGGTGTGTGTTAAGAAGCGATTGCATGATGCAAAGTTGAAAAGTTTGCCCTGCCATTTAGGATGTTGGCACACGATAGGCATTGAAATTCCTCCGTTGTTTTTTAGTAGCGGAGACGTGACTCATAAGTTCCTATGTCGGTCCGTCGGTCAGTCGGTCCGTCGGATGGTAAACATTTTACTTTTCAATGAGTTTTTGAAAGTTTTGAAGATCACAAGGTCATAATTCAGAATAATTTGGAGCACGCGACTTAGGTCTGTTAGCCTTGTTTATAAGCAAAAACCAACGAGAACCTCCCACAAAAATGTATGTAAGGAGAAATATGTACAAAAAAGGGGAAAAGTGACGAAAATAGAGGAAGTGAAAATGTGTGTAAGATATATGGCCGCAGATCCTTCTGCGGGCATTCAAACCTGGCGGGCACGCGATCCTACAGATGTCAGCTGTACCATGCTGACCCATTGTGAGTGGAAACTCCTTTGAATTTAGTAGTGAGAATCAAGTCGATGGGAAAGTATCATTTTCTTTATATCTCTCTAATTAATTTTATTATTTTATATGATTATATGTGCAAATAATTACCTCACCCCCCCACCCCCAAAGAAAAAAGGTCTAAAGCAAAACAAGGAGAAAAACAAGGATCAAACGGCATTGAATTTACGATTCAGATTTGTATAGTATCAAACAGTACTACAATTTGTCTGTTGAACAAAAAGATAAATGAATATTTATCAATTTTATTTGCCATTAAGGACTATAAATGACTATAAAATTAACAAATAATGAGAATATAAATTATCAGGTTTTATCTTCATCACTAACTCTATAATTTAAGAAGGGGATCTTTTTGAGTATTTGAATAATAATTTCATCTTAGTTTGGTTATGACTTATGTTTTTTTGTCAAAGTTATTCCTAATAATTTTTTTATAATATCAAAAACAAAATGGCGAAGTTCAGAAATAAATATAAGTATTCAAATTTTGTGAATTTTGTAAAACGAAAAGAATTACAAATGGTGAAGTTCAGAGAATTGATTTTTATATATCTTTTTCTATAACTATATTTCAGCAACGTGATATTTTGAAAAGGGGGAAATTTAGTTTAGAATTCCTTTTTAAAATTATTATAATTGGCGAAGTTCAAAAAATTTATAAAAATTTAACCATAGCTGGTTTTTTTTTAGATTTTAAATTTTAATCTTAGCAGCGAAACGCAAGCTCTCCCGTATGCGGGAGGGCCGAAGCCATTGCCTGGTTATATATATTTTTTTGTTATAAGGCCAAAACCGACGGAATCTCAGCCAGGAATTTATAAGAAGATAATGGACAAAAAAAAACCCCACTAAAATTAGTGGCCACGTGAAGGTAAATTATCCAAGTATCCGAAAGAAGAGACTACTAGAAGCGTTAGAGATGGAGAAAAAAGCAGATCGTCTTGATGTGGTGAAGTAAATTAACAATAATTCTTGCACTGGGCTTTTTTTATGTCCTAACAAAGTATTCCCAGATGAATTGCGGAGAATTACGAATCATAAGGACCCTAGAATCAACTCGAAGTCAACTCAAAATAGAAGGAACGATAGATAGAAGTCAGAGTGAGGGACCGGTTAAAGGAAAAGAGGATAGGAATAAAGGATTAGTTTCGTAAATCTTATTTATGTACGGTCATAGTTTAAAGTAGTATTTAGCATTAATGTTCTTTAAAATAATTGTTGTAGTGTTTTCGGCGACATGTTTTCCGAGTGATTCCAAGTTTGTGTTATTTTATATGAAATTAAATTTTGTGCTATCTTCGTGTTGCATCTTTTGTTTACTAGCTTGAAACCGTTATTTCTAGTTTTCGTTCGGTTGTCTAGTTCAAATGATGTCACAATTTATATTTGTAAACCCGTTTAGTATTTTAAACACTTCATTGAGTTGGTGGCGCAGATGCGGATCTTTCAACGAAAGTAAATTGAGGTGGCTCGGCCTCTCTTCGTACGATCTATCTCTTAGTTCAGGAATTAATTTCGTCGCTTGACGCAGATTGCGTTTCAATATTACAATGTCCTTTTGCATTGTATGGAGAGTAGAATTGCATTGCATATCTAAATAAGGTATTACAAGAATATCTTTCACATTAAATGTAAAAGGTATGTCTGGCTATGTATTCTAGAACCCGATTGGCCTTTTGTTTCCGAGAATTTTAGATCTTTCTAGGTTAAGACATCTAAATAAATTTCCATGTTGACTATTTTTTTAAATTTGAACACCTATATTATAATAATCTCTAGAGATTTAATTATCGTGACTTATTTGCATTTTCGACTATTTGATTATGTTATCCAAGACTTTTTGCGAGCTTTCACATTTATCTTATTTTACCCTAATACCAAGTTTCGTGTCATCCGCAAATTTGAAAATTTAAGCCACGCCAAAGAAATTTAAAAAACCCAATAGCAAACTTAAAAACAAAACCCGAAGTTAAAAGGTACATAAGAAACACATTTTGCTATAAACATCAAAATAGTGACCAGAATTTCAGCTTGGTATGACACTAGTTTTGTTTTACCTCTACTGTTGTAAATTTCTGGTTCAGATTTCCTCAATGATAGTGACCCATAACTAGGCCTCTTTCCTCGTCTCTCTCGTTATTCCTCTTCAGTAAGTATTTTCCAAACTGTCTACATACCGATCTTTCTGGACCTACCCCAAATTCTGCAAATTTTCGAGATAATAAGTAAAATCCGCGACCTCGCCTTTGTAACTAAATATTCTTGGCAGTAACCAGATACTGTTTGGCCTCTAATAATCGGTGATTTGAGTAAGATGGCGGTGATAAGAAACCTTCCAACAGACACAAACGTCCAGGAGCCTGAAAAAAAAAGGATTTCTGGTCGCCCATGAAACACTAGTCGTCGGAACAGTATTTTTTTCAGATAGGTGAACCAACCAAGAGTAAATAAATGACTCATAAATAGACTGTGGGAAATAGGAGGAAGAGAATGCTAGAGAGAAAGCTTAAAGTGGGTAAATTCCAGGAAGAGTGGAATTATGAATGGGATATGATTATTTAACAGTAGTGGTGTATACGAAGAAACGAACATTCGTCAAATAAATTACTTTCAATACAGATAGTTATGAATTGAAAGGAGTAATGTGATGAGTGAGAAAGTCAATATTGCCCAAAACGAACCTATAGGTTTGTTATTGGCATTGAAGTGACCAGCAAAGGAAAACGACTGAACTTCTCCCATCTTTTCCATGCGAAGTGTAAAGGTGTATTGTAGGCGTGTAAAAGCGAAGAATTGATCTTTCGACGCCCATCCGATAAAGAGCGCTGGCAAAACAAAAGAGCCATGTTATTGAAACCGCAACCTGCGGTTTTTAGGAATCTGTCAAGAGCTCACATGACAACCCAATTTGTTGTCGTGGTTTGAACTTCTTCCAAACACCTACACCCTCCCTCAAGGTCACTCACACCCCCTCTGTAAGCTACACCCAAATTTAGAGGAAATATGAGTGTGATAGTGCTATGTAGGGATGCTAGTGGGAGACCTAAGTAGTATTTAAAGAGAAAAACCGAAAATGAATCAAGAGCAGTGGCGTAATTTTTGTATTTGTTTACATTTAAACCTTTGTTTAATTTTATAAAGAACATTTGTTTACATTTGTTTTTGTTTTTTTACATTTTCTTACATTTGTTTAGTTTTGTTTGTAACAAGAAGAAATATTGAGGATGATAAGAATGGCAAATAGAGAATTATTATTATCACTCACTATCGGTCTGATACCACCCATCCCTGGCAGGAAGAATCCCGGATAGGGGTCACTAGACTGGGAAGACGCACGCAGAATTTAATGGTGGTAATGGGCGGGGTTGTCACTGCTCTGTCCAGTCCAGTCATGATGTAGGGGCATAGATGCGCGGTATCCCCCTTTCTAACCCTTAAAAAATTTTAACTATTTTTATCATTTCTTCTTATGCTTTTCTTTCTAGCGTCTTTTCCGCCTTCATTTTTACCCTTATGTCTGGCAGGTGTCCACTAAAAGATTAAAATTCGTACCTTTTGACATGTTTTGTTATTATATACGACATCAAAATCACCGGCAATGGAGTTCGACTGTCTGTACCCCCCCCCTCCGCCTATCTTTCTCTTTATATATATATATATATATATATATATATATATATATATATATATATATATATATAATTATGCAAAAGCTCACAAACAGCACGTGAGTCAAAGTTATGCAGATACACCAACAGGGAAAAAGTGAAAAACGATAGGCTGCAACAACTGCCAAAAATGTTATTATGGACAAACCGGGAAAGAAATAGATGTCTGGGTTAAGCAACATCAAGCCAATTTACGTAATCACAGTAAACAATCTGCCCTTTTTCGACATATGTACAATCTTAACCATAGCACTAACTGGAACAGCGCCAAACCAGTCATAAAATGGAGGTATTATATTTCGAGAAATATATTAGAATGTATCTCCATTAACGTGTTCCCAAATTTCAACCTTAGCCCTGGTTTGTTAACGCTATACCCCATTATCACTACATACATAGAATTTCAAATAAAGTTGTTTCAGAATTTTGTACCCCCTAATTGAAGTTCAGATGTGGGTAGTCTAATCCCCCCTCCCACTATTTAAGGCAATATATATCCAGCCTCCTGTTCATTCCTTGAAAAGGTATTTAAGAATAAAGACGAAAGCGCTCGGAATAGTTTTTCACTTTTCCTCTGTGGGTGTATCTGCTTATATATATATATATATATATATATATATATATATATATATATATATATATATATATATATATCGTTCCAGATAAATAGATACAAAGTTGAAAGTGTGCCTAAGGGATAATGACCATACCAATGTAGCTTTCATGCGGGTCACAGCATATGCGGTTTCTTCCGATAATGTTAGGCGAAATCGACAAACGGTACGCCATACTCGTGGGTCTGCCCCCCCCCCGGGAGAAGCGTGAAGAAGGAGATTGAGACTTTGTTTAACTGCCTTCAGCAACCTCATTTGCAAAGTGAAAAGGTGCCATGAGGAGATTGAGAATAAGAACGCAGATGCCGCCTTTTTGATGCTTCTCGGTGCGGTAGGCAGTGAAGGCCATGCTATGCCTCCCCCCACCGCCCTGGGCCTCAACAATAATGCGGATGTTTACATCCAGGAGCTGGAGATTGTTGTCATTCCTTCGGTGGACCAAGTATTCGTGGGTAGGATTTATGTTTTCCAGTAGGACTCTACTCCCACACACGAGGCAAGAAAGCCACAGGCGTGGTTGTTCAATATCGTCCCGCGCCACTCTTCCCCACACTTGTGGCTGCCTAGCTTCCCCGAATGCAATCCCCCTAGTTTATTTCTTGTGGGGCCTTGTTTAGAAGGATGTGATCAGGGCTGCTCACAACACTGTAGGATCTCTAAAGGCTGACATTGCGGAGGTAATGCCATCCATTGACAAGGACTCCCTAACCAGGTCATGCATTTAGTTCAGGTCTCGCCTGGAGAAGGCCCTGAAAGCAGATGGTTGCCATTTAGAATGATTTGCAACTATATATATCGTTCTATTTGTGTGCACATTTTCATGGAAATATATTGGTTCGTTTAGTACTATTTACCTGAAACACACACACACATATATATATATATATATATATATATATATATATATATATATATATATATATATATATATATATATATATATATATATATATATATATATATATATATATATGGATAAATTCACAGCAATAGGACTAATTTTATATTTATATGAGAAACCAAGTTTCGACGGAGACATCCGTCATTGTCAGTTGCTAGTGAACAATGACGGATGTCTCCGTCGAAACCTGGTTTCGCATATAAAATTAGTCCTATTACTGTGGTGTTATCCCTATAGTTACACGTACGCTACTGTACTTTTTTGGATATGTATATATATATATATATATATATATATATATATATATATATATATATATATATATATATATATATATATATATATATATATTTATATATATTTATTCTCTCTCTCTTTATTCATCTTTTATTTCTCGGTTAATTGACTTTCAAAGGTTTTAGCGTCAATCAAAGACCAACATAAGTCTATAAATAACCAAAATAACAAAGAATGATTGTGACAATTACCACCAAACATTACACACTTAAAAGACATGTCGGTCGCCATTGAATATAGAAACGCCCAAGTAAACCACTAATTTCCCCAATGTAAAATTAATAAATTTAAACTATCTCTGATGATGTTTTTGACGACCCTCTTTTCCTTTAATTTTACTACTAGCGTTTTCCACAACTTTCGCTTTTTTTAACGAAATAATGAAATTAAGATTTTTATGATCACCGTAAAAATTTATTGGCGCTTCCTGGCGGGAGTTCATTTAAAGTCATTTATTTCTCCTTTTCTTTTTTTCCCTCCTTCGTTAAAGGCTCACACAAGAAGATTGTCCGAAGCACTGATTGCATATTTAAAGGAAGGGATAATAGCCTCGTTAGCTGATAACTGTATAAACGGACAGGAGCGCCCATGTAATTATATGTGCAGGGTAGATGTGCACGA
The DNA here is from genome assembly GCA_963969495.1 of Ceratothoa steindachneri. NCBI lineage: Eukaryota > Metazoa > Arthropoda > Malacostraca > Isopoda > Cymothoidae > Ceratothoa > Ceratothoa steindachneri. The sequence continues at coordinate 218,403,175 of OZ018319.1, forward strand.
TAAAAGTAGATGCGCTCCTGTGTGTATCTTAACTGCGTTTCTAGCCAAGTTTCGTATTTATGGAGATGTGTTGTACCAACAGGATACACCAGGTATTTGCCAACATAATTTTAGCCAGACATAATTACCCCGACATGTATCATCTACACATTTCAACCCCAAATAGCAGCTTTCAATCTGATAGAGGAAATGTAATAAATAGGCTTCCCGTCTTTGTTGCCTTAACTGCCAACCACGGTGACTCGGAAATTGCCACCTTCTTCTGAGGTGGATGTGTCATCCATGAAGAAAAGAATTATTTTCAGCGGTCAGACGTCGCCAGGACAGCTGACTTCGGCCAGCAGACTCTGGACATCATCGACGACGGACCCAGCAAGTTAGTGGGGGTCATTGAAAATATGTTTCAGTTGATGTAGTCCGATATCAGGTACGTGATGCACGATGTCTAACTAGTCCGGTTGATCTGTAGCCTCCCCTCTCCAGATTTGAATTGATTGGAGAAAAGTCTAGGACGTGGTTGAGAGGGAGACCAACCAATAGATTCAGATTACCATTTCTTTTTGAAAATCGACATCATGTTTGTTATGGGTACCATGAAAGAGAAACTGTTGATCTGGTCTGCTGCATTGAGGCTGTCATCGGAGGTAAAAGCGCTTTAATTGAATGACCTTTTTACTATTTTGCATATGTACATAAAACATGTTTATTAATATATGAAAATATAATTGTTTTTTCTCAATACTTTTTCCTTAAATTATTATTTGTTCTCAAATACCTGGCACAGCTTGTGTGCATGCTTGAATATGCATGCGTGCTCGTTATTTTATGGAGGCTTGTAGTATGATGATGTATGCTTGTATATTTATGTCTGAGCCATGAGTAATTGAAAGAATGAGCCTATGTCTGATGTTTATGTTAAAATGTCTGTATGTGAAAAGAAATTGGAAGGCGACAGAATGAAGGAAAATTAATATTTTCCTCAGATTCTTCATGTATTAGAGCAAATACAAATTGCTAGTTTAGCTTGCGGGCCCCAAAAGAGGTTGAAAATGTCTCATATGGCCCGCGAGAACAAAGAGAAATTGACTATATCTATTTTGAAGACTCGAATTCTAACTACCAAAAGCAATTATGTGGATGTGAGCACATAGACTTAAATGAAAAAAAAAACAATGAATATTTTGTCGAATATGTATGTATCTTTGACGGTGTAGAGTGGTCTGTGTACTTTATCTGTGTAACTTTCTATGCGAAGAATGGTCTGTGAATCCTTACATGTGTAGATATTGCATCCCTGTCTGTGTATCCTCGTGTGAGGATTGGTTTGTGTATCATTTTGTTATCCCTGTTTGTGTGTGGTCTGTGTAGCTGTGTCTGTGTATGATTGGTGTGTATCTTTGTCTGTGAAAAGTTGTCTGTACATCCTTGTCTCTTTTGGTTGCTCTGGGGATCCTTAAATGAGGAGGGGTTCTGTGTATTCTTGTGTAAATACCTTTCTGCCTGTGGTGGTATATCTTTGCTTGTGTACTAATCTGTGTATATTTCCATGTGAAGAGTAGTTTTTGCAGCCTCGGCTCTGTGGGCTGGTTTGTGTATCTCCGTGTGAAGAGCTGTGTGTATCCTCGTGTATATCACTAGGGAAAGTCTACAATATTCTGTGCATGTATGAGTAATGGTATGTGCATTATTGCCTGCTTGTGGTGTTATGTGTATTCTTTTGTGAAGAGTGCTATCTGTATTAATGTATGCATTCCTGTCTGTCTACGCTGGTCTGTGTGGGTTAGTGTACATATCGTTGTCTATGTAAGTTTTGTTAGTTAAGTCTTAAATCCTTCCCTTTCTAATCGTGGATGAGATTCCCCGACTGGATAATGAGATTCGCATAATGATCAGAACGACAACCGCCGACTAGCAGGTCATTGTTGAGGGAAGGGAGTGGTAGTGCAGAGATAGAGGTAGTAACATAGGTGGGCGCGATAACCGATAAATCGATAATCGATAAATCCAAAATTGTAATACAATATTGACTATATATAGCGTTATTTTATAATACAATAGTAAGAATATTTGAATACTGTTTCTTAGTTTCTTGCATGGTGAGGCTCTCCTTCATCTCCTCATAGGATTTGAGGATCCTCCTCACAGCTCGGACCTACATATTTCTGCCTCCAAGGCACGCACGGCTCGCCCGTGTGCTAGACTGGAACCAAAAACTGAACTGAAATTATCGATTATCGCTAGTTTGGAACCAAAAGTATCGGCGATACCGATTAATCGATAACGCGGAAAAAATATCGGATAACCCGATATCGTTATCGCGATAACGCCCACCTATGGGTAGTAGTGTATTTTGTCATCAACCAGCGAACAGAGAGGGAACCTTTCGTAGCTTAAGGTTAAGCGACCCGTTTCGCGTCTTTGGAGTGTGGACAGAGTAACCCTTTGGGCAGGTTCCGTAACGGTGAGTAATGTGTTGCATGTGTGAAGAGAAGACGGAGGATAAGACAGTGGATGTGTGAGTTGCTATCTAGATGATGAAGCGTCGGGATGGAGCTGACTGCGCTCTCCCGTTAGGATCAGTGACTCTACCAATATGCGGCTAGCTCCCTACTTAGGCTGAAATCTCCTCTGACCGCTCTCGCTGGGGCTGAACCCGTTACCTGGACGTTTGAAGTCCAATGCCTTATCCACTAGGCTAGCGATAGTTCCTCTGCGTACGATGGTCTGTGTGTGGTTGTCGGGGTATCCTTTTGTGTATTATAATCCTTGTATGTCGGATGATCTATGTATCTATCTCTCTCTCTCTCTCTCTCTCTCTCTTTCTCTGAGTGAGAACAGAACGCGCAATCACGGCTTCAAACTTGAACTGAAGCGTTACAACCGCAATCTGTGTGGACATTTTTTCACTTACAGTATCTGCGGTAAGTGGAACGCACTTCCAGTGGAAGTTGTCAACAGTGAATCTGTTGACCAGTTCAAGTCAAGACTAGACAAAGTCTTGAAAAGTGGCCGTTTATGGACGCAAAACAATTGAGCAGCCTTGTGCCCGCTCAATTGCTAGCCTAAAGGTACCCTCTTTGAATGGACCGTAAGGGTCTCCTAGGGTACTTTCTTTCCTTGTAACTCCTTGTTACTCTCTCTCTCTCTCTCTCTCTCTCTCTCTCTCTCTCTCTCTGTATATATATATATATATATATATATATATATATATATATATATATATATATATATATATATATATATATGAAAATTAGCCCACATGAAAATGAAAAGATGAATCCAAGCACTTTCGAACTATATTTGCAAGTTCATTACTTGAAAATGAACTTGCAAATATAGTTCGAAAGAGTTTGGATTCATCTTCATATTATTGCTTTCCTTACAAGCCACTTTGTTTTTTTCATTATATATATATATATATATATATATATATATATATATATATATATATATATATATATATATATATATATATATATATACTTTGTGAGATCTAGCTGTATGGACTTGGCGGCGCAACTTTGTGTTTTAGTGGTTTGTATGTGCAACTTCATATTTGGGCATTTTTTTGTCTATCATTGTATGTGCGAGCGTTCTGCATATCCTTTGTATGTGAGAGTTCGTCGAGTATAACCTTTATGAGTCTCTATAGAGTGTTCGTTTCTTTGGCTGTGTAGATTTGCCTGCTGATGTTTGTTTTAAGAAAGAGATTGCTGGTGTGGTTTAGGATTAAACATAATGAATTAACCAAAATAATTTATCAAGGTGTCTGGATTTCTTTTTTTTGGGGGGGAATTTTTAGTTTCAAGAAAAAAACGTAATTAATTCCGGGATGACCTAATATTTGCATAATCCGCGAAGCCTCGCATCTTGTGCAGAAGTCTCGTCGTCGGCTCTTAATCAAAGTAACTTCTTGATGTCCCTTCTTAATTGCTCTAATGATCTCTTTCATTTATTTAACGCCAGATCCTAAGAAGGACATAACAGCTTCACCCGCGACAGGCTATATTTTGGGACCATTACGCAGTCCATTATACAAAATAAATGTACTTGTAACTTTATGTAGGTGTCTGAAAGTGTGGACGTGTAGACTGTGTGTTAAAGATGTCATGTGGAAGTTCATAAAGAATGGAAGACAAGAGAAGGAGAAATTTGTGCTCATTGTTTTTACTTATCTGGAGGGGAAATTTTAGTTAGTTTGGTCTCTCATTTTAATAACCCACCCCCAAGGCCCTGGAAAGGAAAATAGATCGAGAAGCCTTGCTTCAGCTGACATATGGATGACTGCGTAGATCCCGGTCCACAGTTGCATGCCCTTCCCTCCCCAATTCCCACTGAGGATCTGACGTTATAGATATTCCATACATTTTAGCTTCATCTTCACCACTTTCAAACACACTTGTCTCCTTACTTTTTTATGTCAATGATGTCTGTGTTGTCTAATTTGGGAGAATTGCGTGACCCAAAACAGTTTTATTGCGAGGTTAATCTGGTTATGTACCTTTCACCTCTTTTTCGCTTACCCTATTTTCACTACTTTCAGTCAAAACCTCTTTTTAACAGTTTTTTGTAAACTTACCCCGGGTGGGTTTCGCCTTTTTTGTGTTTGCCCATTTTACCATTCGTCTTTCAACCTACTTTTATCCGTCTTCTAACCCTTCATACGAATCACCATTCCGCCATTTACTCCCCCCACCCAACAGTTCCTTTTACCCCCTTACAACAATCTTTCCCCCTCTACATTCACTCTTTCACATTCGATGTATTTCAACACACTCAACTTCCGGGACAATGACTCCTTTTTCACGTCTCCTTAAAGTGGGATTCAGCCCTAAAACACCAATCTTTACCACCACGCGTCTATGACCATCACAACTTACAATCCGACGTCTGTAAAGAAGAGGGATGGTGAGGCAGTTTCAACGGAAGACAATAACCCCCCCTCCCTACCGTTTACCTACCTGTCTAAAAACCACCTTTCCGAGAGCCAAAAGGTGGTGAAATTAGCCGGGTGCTTCTATGCACCAACTGTTTGCTCTCAGTGGCCGCAGGGCCGAAGCGAAGACAATTTGGTTGGCGGCCATTTATTAGGGAAGCAAAAAACGGCTTCTGGAATACGTCTCTATTTTTTAGATTTGCATAAAAAGATAAAAAGCAACGAGGGTATGTCTTTTAGGACGACTTTTGTACGTAAAGTGAAGTTTTCGAAAGCAAAACTACGTACAGAAACTATGACTAGCGAAAGAGGAAACTACTAAGATGGAGAGGGAAGCGAAAAATGTTTCTTCTGGAATACATTTTTTTTTTGGGGGGGGGTTACATAAAAAGATGAAAAGCAAAGAGGACATATCCCTAAAAAAGACTTCTGTAGAGATATAAAGTGTTGAAGTAAGGGAAAGCGAACATTGTGGAAGGTACATACCACGACTAAGAGCACGGTAGATCGACAGTAGACGCTCCCACCAAAGTTTATAGAAATATATTAGCCCCCCCTCCCTTCCTTATTCCCTGTCACTTCAAGGGGTCTAGGGATAACGGTAGTCATTTAGCCAGCAGAAATAAAACACCTCTTCGTTGAATAAAATTAATCTACATTGGGTAGGGTCAGTTGTGGGATGGGGCACTGATTCGGACTGCCTTGGCCGTGGTCTCCACATGTTGTAGTGACGCGGGATTAGGATACGCCGTTAACTGTCGGCTCCCACTGAGATATGAGTCGCACAGTGCGAATTGGGTATCATTTTCCCTCCCCTTTTTTATTTTTATTTCAATTAGTTCTTTGATTTAAAATTATGGGCAACTAAGCATACCCAATTTAGCTTAACTTCGAACGAATGGCTCATCATCATCGACCGCATCAATTCTACAAAAAAAACTACCCCCTACCTCAAATTCCCTCAGACACGAAACCTCTGTCCCCTGTTTCACAAACACTCATTCACACAATTTTTTTTCCACACAGAAAATTAGGAATTGTAGTTTTTGGACGTCAGCCGAGGTATAATACTGAACTTAATAATTATTTTTGAGATTAACCTGTATTTTAGACATGTATTGTATATTATACATTCGATCGTAACGGTTTCAAACAAGTAATATATATATATATATATATATATATATATATATATATATATATATATATATATATATATATATATATATATATATATATATATATATATATATTGATAGGACTAATTTTATATGCGAAGCCAGAATTCGACGGAGACATCTGTCATTGTCAATCGCTATTTTTCTCCCTGAAAATCATGTAGTGAATTATATATCGGTGAAAGCAGCAGATTTTCCAAGCGAATGAATGAACATAAATGCGATATGCGACGTGGTGCCTCTCCTCGAGTTTATTTCTACATATGTCCAATGAAAATCATCAAATTGATATTGATAATGCTAAAATAGTTTATAAGTCTCACAATTATATACATCAACGATTAATTGAATCGGCACTTTTAGAAGAAATGCTCAACTTTAATACTTCCGACGGCCAATTCAATACTAATACCTTAATAAGCAAGAAATTCATACTTCCGTTTCTCAAAAACGGCCGACACATTCTCGTATCTTCCACCTTAGTGCCTCTGATTTGTTTGTGTGTACGTTAAGCAACTTCTGTATCTCACTTGTTCACTAGCGACTGACAATGACGGATGTCTCCGTCGAAACCTGGTTTCGCATATAAAATTAGTCCTATTACTGTGGTGTTATCCCTATAGTTACACGTACGCTACTGAACTTTTTTGGATATATATATATATATATATATATATATATATATATATATATATATATATATATATATATATATATATATATATATATATATATATATATATATATATATTAAATAACTTTCTGAATAGCAGAATACAGGTATGACTTTAAAAAGAAATAGAAAACACAAGCGGGAGTAAAATTTGGGGGGATTTAGCCCCCTAGCCCTCGCATTTTGATCCGTGCCTACCTCCCATAGACACATACCAAGCTTTACTCTCAAATTGTCCCTTTTCACTACTTTCATCCTGGAGTTTAATCCTCTCTCCATACCATAATTTCGCCCCCCAAAATAACCTTAGTTCCAACACACATTCATGCAGTTATCTGACACAGTTTATACACGATATAAGATTTCAACTCTTCCATGAACCCATTATACACTTTACATTTCACATCTCAGTTATCCTCCTTTCACGCTTAATCCGATTTTTTTTTTTCTCATTCACTCTGTTTGCAATCTTCAGCAGATGTATTGCGCTGTAGTTCTTGCATTCGCATTTCTCTTCTTCACCGTTTTGTAACGGTACTATCAGAGGATTCTCCCAGTCTTCAAACACTGTTCCACCTTCCAACGCTTTAGAATACAACCACCGTACCAATTTCATAACGCAATCATCGATACATCCTCTAGTCCATCTGCCTTTTTATTTTTTTGACCTCTCACAGCAGTTACAATACTACATACACATCGTTTTAAAGTCTTGATACAGCAAAGTTCTTACATATTTTAAGCGAATCATATTGAAATTGTTAAGAAATTATACACCTTAAAAATGGTCGAGATTCGAACCTGTGCTGTCGAATATATTTTTGGAGCAAACTCTCGAAGAACGGGAAGCATTTGACGGCACGAGTTTGAATCCATACCATTTTCATCGGATTATAATTTTATTTAAAATCTTGTTATAGTTATTCTCCTTATTTCAAATTTGCTACGTGTAATTTTCATCTTAAATTCACGCGAGATGTGTGACAATAATTAGAATACTAATTATTAAATTAAGTGCAGGTAATGCATTGTAGGTGACTCAGTTAAGAGATAATAGAGACATTAAATCTTCACTTTGAACACATAAATTGAATAGATTTGTTATCCTTTCGATCCTTCTCTCTCTCTCTCTCTCTTTATATATATATATATATATATATATATATATATATATATATATATATATATATATATATATATATATATATATATATATATATATATCTTCGATTACCTCTCCCAGATAAATTTGCTAATGATGGCAAGCAACATTACTAGTTATCGTAGATGCTCCATTTACTGTCATTTGCTTCCCTTATTTGCCTTCTAACCGCAAATCCCTTTATTCTGCCTATCATAGCACAGTCACTATATAATGGTTCTAAACATAATCGCATGAAGAAAATTGGACAGTCCATTTCCCCTCTTTTGAATGCCACTCGCCTACCAAACTTCCTTCCTTCTTTCATGAAAGAGACAGCACATAGCAATATGCTAAAGACCCCAAAACATACAAAATTCACACCATAACATGTGACAACCCTTAAAATTATTCAATTCTACGTATTAGAGTATGTCAAGTCCTCTAAAGTTGGCACAGTCTCATTTGAAATGGCACTATTTTCTCTTGAATCGACCCTATTATCTCCTATAATGGCACTATTTCCTCCTGAAATGTCACTATTTCCTCCTGAAATGGCACTTTTCTCTCATTAAATTGCTTTATTCCCTCTGTAAGAAAGTGCTTTTTCCTCCTTAAATTGGATTATTTTGATTCAGAAAGCTATTTTCTACCGAAATGTCACTAAATGGTACTATTCTTTCCGTAAATGGTGCTATTATCTACAGAATTGGCTTTATTTTCTCTTTGAATGACTGTTCTTTGTTAAATGGCTCTTTTTTACTTATATGTTGCTTATCTTCTTAATTGAAGCTTATATCTACTGAAATAGTCATTTTGTCTCTTTAAATGGCTTCAGTGTATCTTTAAATGGGGCTGTTTGCTCTTGAAATTGTTTAATGTTCTACGTAATTGCATTTCTCTCGCCTAAAATGCCACTATATTTCCTGAAATTGTGCTAATTTCAACTAAAATTGCAATATTATCTCCTGAAATAGAAACATTTCATACTAAAATTGTGTTCTTCTCCTAAAATTACACGATTCTATTCTGAAATAGCTTAATTTTTTCCTGAACTGGAGCGATTTTCTTCTGAACTGGCGCTATTTTCTTCTGAAATGGTGCTAATTTACTAAATTGGCAATACGCTATTCAGCCACATCGAAAGGGAGGAGTGAAAGATTGTACCAATCAAATTGTACCTAACATCCTCGCTGAAATTGCAACGAGTTCTCTTCCATCATAACAAAGTGGAATCGAATGAGGCTATGATGAAGCAGTCATGCACGCCCTCTAGCGCTTTCCAACCCCATAATTCTTTCTGCCAACATTTTCGTACTTCTGTTTGTGTGTGTTCGTAGAAAGAATGTATGCGTGCGTTTGTGAAGGGGGAGAATAATACTAAAAGAGACTAGGAATAAAAACTACGGGTCTAAAGATAAATAGATGTAGCACTGATGTTTGATTGTACTTATTTAGAGGCGTGAGCTGGGGATGTAATCCAACCGAGTCATGTTAATGGGAGAATAAATTGAGAACAGTTGAAAAAAAAGAGACATCTATAAGACAAACACTAAAAAAAATAATGCAGATTACCACACTTGTAGCAAGCCTGTCAATCTTACTTGCCTGGTACGAGAGGGTATATTTCAAGCCTTAGAAAATACCCCAGGTGCCCTCTTTAGAAAACTCCCTAAAATATGGATCTTTAGTCCCATATGACCGAAAGAATGGACACGAGTGAATACTTTTAAAAAAGAATAGTGATCATTTTCTCTCAAATGACCCATTTGTGACTAATTGGAGGGGGATGACACTAAAGAAGTCTGGCCATAGGAATAACCAAGCGGAAACAACTCTCACAGCCGATTAATAACCTCCCCCTTCACTTCTTCGCAACATCTCCACAGCACAAAAACCTTCGCTTAACAGCGCGCTTCTGGAACAAAGCCCACCGCCATCTGTCGCCCTTGAAACTCTTGAAAAACCGCCAAAATGGGCTTAAGGCTAAGAGACCTCGCTTCCAGATCCTTCTTCCTCGAGTGGCTACTCCAGAACGGTCGGGTTTATGGGACCGGCGATGATCGAAGGACAGACATTGGAAGGCGGGAACAGACAAAAGTAGACAGAAATGGAGAAGAACTAGAAATGGATAAATGAGATACGTAGGCAGGCACGCAGGAAGGCAGATAAGTAGACAGGCAGACAAAGCCAGATAATTACAAGAGACAAGGGAAGACAGGGATAAACCAAACAAACGACCAATAGAAGCAAGTAAAAACAGACCAGCGACGGATAATGGCGACCAAAAACAACCAGATAAAAAGGAGGGGGAAGTAACAAAAACGAGAGATATTACCAGAGAAATAAGAACAAAAAAGATCGATAAGAATGGCCAGACAGACAGAGATTGGATAGAGAGAGAGAGAGAGAGAGAGAGAAAGAGAGAGAGAGAGAGAGAGAGAGTCCTGCTGTTACTATTCACAAAGGCCCACTTATCATTCATATGCGATGTATGGGCGTGTAAGGCGGTGCAAAGGGGGATTAAAGTAGTCTTGTCCACAAGTGGGATACTTTTGAGGCTCCCCACCCAAATCTCCGGCCCAGGTTCCCTGCACTCCGTTGAGTATGCGGAGATGTTGAACTGATGGGGAATGAGGGCCCTTCATGTCAGGATCTTGGCTCGTCAACCTAGCATCAATGATCCGCAGATGTGGAAGCGTGGGCCGAGATAATCTTGTGGCGTAGGATAGTGTAGAGATGTGAAGAGACGCCTGGAAGAGCGTGGGGTGGAAGGAAGAGAAAAGTATAGGATTAAGAGACCTGATTCTTGCAATATCATACCTAGACATATCTCTACTGCGTGAAATCGATCAAAATTCTTTAAAATTACTACCAACAGAGTTACAATCTTACATATTTAGAATCTTACAGGCTGCCAATCGAGAATTACAATTTTACAGGGATTACAATTTATAATTTGCCAACATCGCACACTCTTAATTTTTTGATAATCATACAAGCCGCCAACATGACCTATATCTTTACAATCCTACCATCTTGCTACAACGGCATACACTTGCAGGCTCCCAACACAGAGTTACACTCCTACAGGCTGCACATGTTAAGGTGTACAAGTTTTGCACGCCCAACGTTTGGTCAAAGTGAATTACAACCCAATGGTGAAGGAAGCTAGGATCCTATGAAATTGCACCGTATGCCATCATGGAGGGAAGCTATGGCATCAACATCTTTCGGGGACATCTGATCTTCTCCAAGAGTGCGAAGAGGACTCGTTTGCTGACCAGGTTAAATGTCTTGAGTAGGGGGATCTATACAACCTATAATGGACGCCTGTATTCCTGGCTCTTTTGCTGACAGCGCTACATCTATCATCAGCTTGGCTGCAGCAGTTGCAAAAGGAGGAGTATGGTAAGTCGAACAGCGTCAGGTAATAAAGTCCAGATGTTCTCTTTTAGTTTACTTCCAGTCTGTTCTTCTCCTGAAGATATGTCCAAGGCAGTGGCGATATTTCCTGAGGCTAGGAGTTGGGTGACTGGTATCATTGACATCGAAACTGACCTCATTGAGAGTAACAACTCAACCTTCGTTTCATTTGACCATAACAGATGGCTCCACAAATTGAAAGATTTCTTCAAATGTTGGGTGGCGTACATACTTTAGAGCGGATTTGAAAAGAATTGGACACCTCAAACTAACATCGGCGTCTTTCTTTCCTAACTGACCGTTCATCTCTTTTCTAGTTATCTTGGGCTATTTTTAACAGCCCTAAGTTTTCTCCGAATTGTGCGGGCGTTTTTTCCGAGAGCGACGCGAACGAGAGAGATTTGCAGTTTGTCCCCAATTCCTTAAGCTTTCTTATCTACTAAATGCACTGTAGATTTAAGGACATTTATATCTTATCTACTAAACGCACTGTAGATTTAAGGACATTTATATCTTGAGAAATCTTCTTGTAATTAATCTTAAATTTGAATTTCGTACTATTATTCTCGCTGCGATGTTGCCAAGATGATTGCTTGTAGAATGAGACAGTCGAGTTTGCGATACCGAAGAAATGGTTGATCGAACCTTGTAGACTATTCTTCACTAGTCCAAAATATAAATCCAAAGTAATAGAATCTGCTCATATGCCTTGAAAACTGACACAATTTAAAGCATATAAATTAATATGAAAACTTACAAAGTTGCAAATTTTCGTAAATTGTTATTATCCCATTATTCTTATCTCAAACTTGTTTAAATTTTGAGTGGAAATTAATACATTATTTTCAAAGATTCCCTGAACTACGGGAAAAAAAGTTTGGTATTAGGGAAAGATATGTTGTATACTTTCTGAAACAAGTGTAGAGATCTAATTTATTTGCTTAATTAAATTCATATTAAAGAAAAGATAAAATTGAATAAACGGGATAGAAAAATAATAGGAAAATAAGGTTTAAAAGTGAATAATAATATTTTTTTTTAATTTACATTCTTATCAAATTACATATCTTCTTATTATAACATACATTTTTAAATAATAATTGAAGGGAAGTTTTTAAAGTCAACTTTTATGCTCAAAACGTTGCAAAAATGCTGAATTTATCTAATTAATTAAAATATTATGAAGGATAAATATAACTTTGTTTATCACAATGATACGACCATAGGTTTTGACTCGATATATCAAATGCGATTGAGAAAATTCAACTCGTTAAACATTTTATCAATTAAAAATAATTGATTAGGTTTCAGTCAATCTTTTAAGTAATTCTCATTAAGAAATTTTCTTGTTCAGTAATTGTCCTCTTTTCTCTATCAAAAATAAGTCAGGAAGTTGTCTTAATTCACATAGCAATAAGCATGAATAGTAATTTAAAATACATTCTTTTGCTAATGAGCCAATATAGTTTGAATGATTTTACAGCCTTGACCAAAATTATTTTGGTCAGGTATGAAAAAGTGAAGAATATGATTGAAACTCATTTATTTCATACTTGACATGATAAAAATAAACATTTTTATTCAAATTTTCTATCAATAATTAATATTTAATGTGTCTTTTTGCTTTTATAACCGCTTTTATGCGTTTTTGCATACCTGAGACTAAGTTGGCACAGGTGGTTGGCTCAATTTTCTGCCATTCTTCATGAATTTGGGCTGTTAATTCTCTTTTTGAGGAACATTTGCGCACCCTCACTCTTGTGCCCAAATGTGAGTACAAATGTTCAATGGGGTTGAGGTCTGGAAATTGAGGGGGCTATTCCATCAACATCACCCCTTTCTTTTCATACCAACCCTTTGAGATTCTATAACTGTGGCATGGATCATTGTCTTGTTGGAAAATTACACCATCTGGTATGTCATCATTGAAAATTTTACTTAGGAAGGTTGATAAACCTGGTCTAAACATGCTGGTGTAAGTGTTTGAATTCATTCTGCCCTCACAAATTAACAACAATCCTGGACCTGAAGACGACATGTAGCCTTAAACCATTAATTACACTGTCACCTCCCAACTTGAATGTTGGGACAACACATATCGGATCATAATCTTCTCCAACTCTTCGACAAACATAAACAACTCCAGAGGTTCCAAAGTTCTGTGGAGAAATACAAATTTTACTGATCATCTTTGGTATCCAATAAAAATTTTGGTATCTAATAAAAATGTGGAAACTAATGTGGAGAACCTACCTGGAAGTTGCTTTCATCAGACCAAACAACTTTAGCCCAATCATCATCAGTCCAATCTTTATGCTCTTTTGCCCAAGGATTCTTGTTCACCTGAGACAGCTATGGTTTCTTTCTATCCTTACATCCTATGAGACAAGCTTCAAATAACCTTCTTCTCACTATGTGTGTTGATATCTATTTGTTTGTTGGTGCCTTAAACTCAGCAGCTACATCAGAAGAGGGTTTATTTCCTATCGGCCAGAGATGTCCTTTACAGCAACCTGTCTTCCCTTGTAGTTGTACACCTTTTGAGACCTTGACTATCACGGTTTTTAAAGGAATTTGTCGCATTTTACCTTTTAATGGTTGTTTGGACACCCAAACAACCCCTCTGAACCATGCAATGATTTGAGTTCTTTGAGCTAAAGGCTCTGTTTCATCGGAGACATTTTTAACAAAAAATTACCACTGGCAAGTTAAAAATATGATAATCACTGAAAAATAAGAATAAACATTAGTATCACACATTGAATGGCAGAAGGTTGCCCCAACCACTTATGCACATTATGCAAAAACGCATTAAAGCGATTATAAAAGCTAAAGGTGATTTTTCTATTTCCAAAGTGGAGAGTTTATTCTTAAAAACAGGTCATTAAAAGGTCGTCCAAAAGAACCTAATTCCGAAGAGTTGGAAGCTGTTTTAACAGCAAATCTTGCTATAACATCTAAGGAACTCGCGCAACAATTTAACCTAACTCATACGGTTGTCCTAAACCAACTGAAAAGGATTGAAATGGCTCTATTGATTGGAAAATAAGTCCCATACGAACTGTCCATAGGAAATCTGCAACAGCGTGTTGTTTGTTAAGTCGTTGCTCTCACGATACCTTCAAACACCATTTGGAGACAGATTTGTTACTGGCGATAAGAAGTAGATGCTTTATAATAACGTTAAATTCTGCCGTTCGTGGATCAGTTGATGAAGCAGAATTTCTCAAAAACCGATCGTGTTGAGTGAATGGTAGGATATCTGAAGGAAATCTCCATTAAAAAAATGTTAGACAACAATCAACCAATTAATGGTAATCTTTACTGCAATCAACCTCGTTGTTTGAAAGCGGCTTTGAGCCAAAGGCAACCCTCCTAAGTCAACCGAAGGGGTTGTCATCCTCTATCACGCTAATGCCCGTCCCCACACAGATCGAATGACCAAAGATCTCTCGGTGGAGCTCGGTTCGGAAAAATTGCTTCATCCTCAATAGTCTCTTGACCTTGCTCCTTCGGATTAGCACTTGTTTAGGGGATTACGCAACCATTTTGGTGGTCTTAGGTTGACTTCAAGAGTAGAGGTTGGAAACGAGTTGGATTCATATTTTGCATCAAAAACTAAAGAATTTTTACAAGCGTAGCATTTATAAGGTTGCTGACAGAATGAGGTTCTAGGAAGCAATGGTGATTATGTTTATGATTAAATATTAAATATCTCCTTAGTCGTAAGATTTTCCTCTTAAAATATACCTTAAAATCGGATATTGCTCTCGTTTTTCAGACCGGCTGATATATATATATATATATATATATATATATATATATATATATATATATATATATATATATATATATATATATATACATACACTTTCTGTGGGGTGCAACCTCGTTGTTTTTCACTTTATTTTTTTAAAGTCAACTCCGCTTCAAAAACCTTCTTAGGTAGATGCCTTCGTTAGTCTCTCCTTTTAAAAATTATAAATATAATCTTGTGAATATTGAGAAATAAAGTGAAATTGACAGAGAGAGAGAGAGAGAGAGAGAGAGAGAGAGAGAGAGAGAGAGAGAGAGAGAGAGAGAGAGAGAGGGAGAGAGAGAGAGAGAGCCAGAGTGAGAGAAGAGAGTCATAGGAGGGCGAGAGCGCTCTCTCCATACCCATGGAGCTGATGACGTAAATCCGATCAGGAGTAAAGGACGCGTGACAGCGTTGACAATGGAGCGGGAGGCGACCCTTCGCCCTTCCAGAAGAGCATTCCCGTTCACGGCCTCCTTATAAAGGGAATATTATGAGCTTACGGCTGTCTGTTGGATCAATAATGCGAACTGAGGGGGGGTGGGGGCACCCTCGGATCGAATTCCACCGGTGCGGCGGGACCGTATTGACAAGGTCACAAAGCCTCCGATTTGGAGGCCCGACGTCTGTAAGATGATCTAAAGTTAGCGACAATGTGGCGATCGGAGGCCCCAGCCGAGGCCTGGGAAGCGTCTGCCAGAGGCAATCCACGGAATGAGGCGCCCCTCTGCTCCCAATGGAAGCGCGCATGCAACTCCCGGTAGGACGTCCATGCATGATGTAATCACGTATGGCCATGCTTACAAATGCTGTTATCTACTCGCACATAGCCAAACTCACACGGCTGCGTTCTATAATCCCACGTGTCTACACCCACGATCACACCTGGTTATGCACTATATGATCACACATGTCAACATTTGCAAGTCAAATGTGCTCATGTATTATATAATCCCAATGGCCACAGTCACATGTCATCCCGCGATATGTTTTTATGCAATCACACATGTCCACTCTCACACACACCCACATGCGGTTATGCATCATACAATCACACACATGCTCACGCTCATGCGTACATGTAGCTATACACTATGCAATCACATATGTCTACGTGTGGTTATGCACTATATATGATGACACGTATCGACGCTCACACGTTCACATGTGGTTAGGCGCTATTTACTTATACATGTCCACGTTCATACGTCCACACGCGGTTAAGCACCATGCAATCATGCATGTCCACACTCATACATCCACATATGGTTATGTATCATATAATCACTCATAACTATGTAAACCCACCGCTATGCACTATGCAATGACATCCTACGCGCACACATTAACATGCCGTTATGCTTCATATAATTACGCACATGTGTACGCTTGCATTATTTGGGCTGGATGTTTCTGCATGCTGCTTATTATCAGAATGAGCGATAAGCTTCATGTATATAGTTCAGGCGCAATCTGTCGCTTCACGTATATGGTTTAGGCGCAATCTGTCGCTTCACGTATATGGTTTAGGCGCAATCTGTCGCTTCACTATATGGTTTAGGCGCAATCTGTCGCTTCACTATATGGTTTAGGCGCAATCTGTCGCTTCACGTATATAACTTAGGCGCAATATATTGGTTCACTATATAGTTTAGGCACAATCTGTCGCTTGACGTATATGGTTTAGGCTCGATCAGTTGTTTCGTGTATATGTTGCGGGGCTCGAACAGTTGATTTATGTATATGGTTCTCGAGGCAGTGTATTGAGGTGGAGAAGAAAGGCCAAAGGATTTTAGGTTATATAAAGCGACAGTTTGGATATCGGAACAAGGAGATAGTACTGTGTTTGTATAACTCCCTCGTCCGACCGCACGTGGAGTATGTCCTACAATTTTGGAGTCCTTCGTTTCGAAAGAATATCGCAAGATTAGAACGTGTGCAAGTCAGAGCAACCAAACTGATTCCCTCTATCAGACACAAGAGTTACAAAGATAGATTACGGGAATTAGACTTGTTCTCGCTGGAGACCCGGAGACTGCGTGGTCAGCCTTTCGAAGTGTTCAAAATATTTCGAGGCTTCAACATTGTAGACGACAGAGATGTTTTCCAGCTTTGCCAAAGCAGAAAAAGAAATCACGGCTACAAACTTGAACTGAAGCGTTACCAGCGGGATCTGTGTGGGAAATCTTTCACATATAGCATCTGCGACACTTGGAACGCACTTCCAGTGGAAGTTGTCAACAGCAACTCTGTTGAACAGTTCAAGTCGAGACTCGACAAAGTCTTGAAAAATAGCCGCTTGGAGACTTGAAGCGTGGCGCGAGTGCTCTTCTGAAGCGTCAATCTGACCCTTAGGATGATTGCGCCTGTTCAATTGTTCACTCAAAGGTACCCTCTTTGAATGGATCGTAAGGTTTACTAGAATACTTCTTTTCCTTGTTACTCTCTCTCTCTCTCTCTCTCTCTCTCCCTCTCTCTCCCTCTCTCCCCATCTCTTCGCATTATTTTCTTTGTGAGCTTTGTTGCATATATATATATATATATATATATATATATATATATATATATATATATATATATATATATATATATATATATATATATTGTCGTAGAATGACTCCCGACGATACTATATATAACACTATTCGTTGAGGGAACTTCCTTAATTATCTTTAGAGTGCGTTTACTGTCTGGCGGCCGATATTATGTATCTTCAAAATGCTTAAGAAGTGGAACTGAGCTCAAGGATAATAATATTGCTATCATTAATAAAATAGAGTTTTATTAATAATAACTATCAATAATACACAAAAACGGAAAATATTGACATAAACAGAATGGAAAGGGTCGTGGAGACTCGGGCTCTTCCGAGGATTTAAAGGATTTAAAAAGGTAAAACAAATATGGAGTTAAAGAGATGGGATGGTTCGATAAACAATTTAAAGCACAGGATAGAATTGACAAAAAGGGATCAATACTCAAAAGGTGACGTTTGGCTTACGTAACTTTTCATTAGGGTGCAGTGGAAGGTACTTGAAGGAATATTCGGTCCGCTGGCGAGTTCCAGCCGAAGGGGGGGATAAAAGGATCCTGACGAGGCGTCTTGGAAAGGAGAACCGTTACCCGACGAACGGCTTGAAGAACAATGGCTGTTCTACTTTGTTCTCTTCTGAACAAAGGGGGGAATGAGAACCGTCTCTTGTCTACGGGCTCAAGAACAATGGCTGTTCTAATGTTGTTCTCCTTTGAACAACATGGGGGGATGAGAACCGTTTCTTGGCGAAGGGCTCCAAACGAACAATGGCTGTTCTAGGTTGTTCTCTTCTGAACAAAGGGGGGGGATGAGAACCGTCTCTTGTCTACGGGCTCAAGAACAATGGCTGTTCTAATGTTGTTCTCCTCTGAACAACAGGGGGGGGGTGAGAACCGTTTCTTGGCGAAGGGCTCAAAACGAACAATGGCTGTTCTAATGCTGTTCTCCTTGAACAACAGGGGGGGGATGAGAACCGTTTCTTGGCGAAGGGCTCAAAACGAACAATGGCTGTTCTAATGCTGTTCTCCTTGAACAACAGGGGGGGGGATGAGAACCGTTTCTTGGCGAAGTGCTCAAAACGAACAATGGCTGTTCTAATGCTGTTCTCCTTGAACAACAGGGGGGGGAAGCCTTGGGACTTGGCGTCGGAAAGGCTCGAACCTTTGGCACTCAAGGAATATTGTCCTCCTTCTGGACAAGTGATGGTGAATCTCGAGGTCGAGGTCCCTTGGCGCACAAAGGGAGAGAGGGTCATGGTGATGTTTCGCGACGAAAATCTGGATCTCCAATCTGATCTTAGTGGTAAAGTTTCCATATAAATAGCCAGGACATCTCCTTGGCGTGGGGGAAAATGGAGTGAAAGCTTGGAGAGAACGCACAGCCGGGCCGGAGAACAATGCCTTATCTGCTCATAAGCCTAACTCGATCTGGCGAGGTCGGCGTATGGGGGTGAACGGGGGGACGATAACCTCCTTGTTTAAACATTGGCATCCGGTAGCTGAGATAAGACTCCAAGCCTCGAATCGAAGATGCACGTGGGCAGCATCGTGGTTTTTAATAATATGGGATAGGAGTTGAAATTAACTCGTTCTATCACACCCCTCCATTCCAGGGGAAGTTGTCACTTCGAAAAAAAAAGAGAGAAGGGACAACGATAGAGCTCCGTTGTGGGGAACTCGTTTTCTTGTACCAACCGTACCTTCCTGCACCTAACTAGTATTACCTCAATACATATGATTATTTTGATCTTTAGATTACAGGGGAAAATAACCTTTAATACAACTTAATCAAAGAAAAAAAAGGGCATGGAACAATGAAATGATATAAACTTAGTACATACGGGACAAAATAATTTATACGTAAATTAATAAGAACAAATATATAGACATACAAAAAATTAGACATTGAGCGTTACAAAATTCAGACATATACATTAATTAATAATATTACAAAAGAATCTTAAATTAAGTCGTACAAGACGGTATATACCTACATGGAGATACTAATCCTATGAATACAATTATTCTACGCTATTCGGTAACGCCTTTCTACTGAGGGCGTCAGCGACCTGGTTATCGGAACCTTTTATCTAATTTATTTTAAACTGATACTCTTGCAAGAGTAAACTCCAGCGCATGATGCGGCCGTTGGAGTATCGCACATTACTAATATAGGCTAACGGACGGTGGTCGGTTCCTATTTGAAATTCTTTACATATCAAGTACAGCTTGAATTTGTCTATGACCCAGATAATTGATAGAGCTATCTTTTCTCTAGTGGCATATCTCTTTTCGCTTGGTAATAGTTGACGACTAGCATATGCAACTGGATGACTCGTTCTGTCATCCACGTATTGAAGGAGTACACCTCCAATGCCCTCGTTGATCACGTCGGTCTTAATCCCAAAGGATTTTTCCGGGTTGGGCAACTTTAAAATGGGGGCAGAAATGAACTTACTTTTGAGCTGATTAAAATGGGAAACAGCGACATCATTCCAACGTAAACGATCGGAGAAATTCTTTTCCTGAAGGGGGCATAAGGGGGCCGAAATTGCAGCGAAATTCGGAACAAATCGCTGATAGGGAGAAGCTGATCCTAGGATCGATCTTAATGGCTTCTTTGTAATCGGGAGGGGCATGTCGGCGATTGCCCTAATCTTGTTCTCGTGGGGACCTAACTTGTTTTGTCCTATTTTGAAACCCAAATATTTGATGGTTTCGTGGGCAAACTGGCATTTGCTGGGGCCAATGGTGAGGCCATTTTCACGCAGTTGCTCGAAAAGAGCTAATAGGGTGGGTAAATGGTGATTCCATTTAATTAGTTCTTGTAGCTGACTCTTCTGACGTGGTGTCAGCTGCGCGTCACTATCCAGGTCAGAGGGTTCCAAAGGCTCGCCTGGTAGGGAAGGAGGAGGGTAATCGGCATCAGGATGGATGCACACTGTCTGGATTACGTTAAGGGACTCCGCGGGGCAATCTTCTTCAAGCGCCGATGCTTCGTCCAGTTCTACGAAGGTATCTCCATGGGCGCGTTGGGGGTTCTTTTTTTCTTGGGGTCCAGGGACAGTCTCCGTGTCCTTGTCTGGGGCCTTATCACCTAAGGGTGTTAGTGATTCACACTCCTCTTTTGCCGTCCTAAAGTCCTGGTTAGGGGTCTCCGAGAAATCGGACGGTATCGGGGTTCTGATGGGGACGGGCTCCTGGGCTTCTTTCTTATCTCGGCCTTGAGGAAGGGCGGCCTGAAACACAGGGTCGAAACTTACTTGGGGGCTCTGTCCTATAAGTACGGAACAGAATTGTATGGGTGCTACAATGACTTCAGCCCAGCCATTATAATATTGACACTGCAGGTAACATCTAGCGACGGGGAATCGGTTCGCCCGCCCAAGTTGGTCATGTACCACCGCAAATCTTTCGTGGTTAGAGGCCACTGGGAGGAGTTCGTCGGACACGATGAAGCACGTACATCCTGTGTCCCTGACGAGAGTCGATACTCGACAGGTGTCCACGCTGCCCTCCTCATATTTCAAAGTTCCCGATGAACTTTTACCAAAAACAAAATTTACCTGGTGGCCTGACGGAGGGGGAGAAGTTTCTGCTTGGGGCTGCACCACCGGGGGAGCCGGGATCGCATTAATCTGGTGAACTTGGTGGGCTGGTCCGCTTTTAAGCCTAGAATTTTGGGGGCAATTCCAGCTCATGTGGTTTTCTACACCACAGGTGAAGCATATGGTTGGTCGCTTCGGGAAGAGAGATGGAGGAGAAGTCTTAACGGGAGGTTTGGAGTCCCGTTGTTGGTTTTGGGGAAAGAAGTTTTGGGGTTTTACGGGGCTCGGAAACTTTGTCAGCTTCCCTGGGAAGGAGCGCGAGTCCGTCCTTCTTTCTTTTCGTTGAATTTCTTTTTCTCGTTCTTCTCGTTGTATTTTTCCTTCTCGTTCTTCTCGTTGGATTACTCTTTCCCGTTCCTATCTTTCTCTTTCTTTTTCTACCTTTTTTCTTTGAACTTCTGCTTTAATCCGAGCTAATTCAATCTGAAGCTCAGCTTGTGTTATCCGTTCCTCTCTTTCTCTTTCTTCTCGTTGTATTTCTCTTTCTTCCTCTTTTCTTTGCTCCTCTTGAATGTACTCAATTAGTTCTTTTCCGGAGAGTCCACAGGACTCTCCTTGCGCTTTAAAGATTTCAAACTGAGTCATCTTTGCACTTGGGGGCGCACTAGTCAACCAACTAAAATTCCTCGCAACAAGAATTATGCTTCTATAGAATTAGCCTACCTAAATATGGGCACTGAACTATTCGTACTTGGTTTCTCAATCTAAATAACCACTGACTAAAATCACAAAAAAAAACACAAACAAATTATTATAACCGTTCCTTGAGCTACTCCAGCTTCTTAAGTTTAAAAAAAAAAGGGGGGATAGCAATCGTTAAAACAAAAGGGAACTACTATATTCTATTATTATAACGAATAACACTATGCTTTACTTGACTGAGACCAGTGTTTGCAAAGATATAGCGTTAAACCCCACACACCTGATACCAAATTTAAGTAGTATATATATATATATGTCGTAGAATGACTCCCGACGATACCATATATTACACTATTCGTTGAGGGAACTTCCTTAATTATCTTTAGAGTGCGTTTACTGTCTGGCGGCCGATATTATGTATCTTCAAAATGCTTAAGAAGTGGAACTGAGCTCAAGGATAATAATATTGCTATCATTAATAAAATAGAGTTTTATTAATAATAACTATCAATAATACACAAAAACGGAAAATATTGACATAAACAGAATGGAAAGGGTCGTGGAGACTCGGGCTCTTCCGAGGATTTAAAGGATTTAAAAAGGTAAAACAAATATGGAGTTAAAGAGATGGGATGGTTCGATAAACAATTTAAAGCACAGGATAGAATTGACAAAAAGGGATCAATACTCAAAAGGTGACGTTTGGCTTACGTAACTTTTCATTAGGGTGCAGTGGGAGGTACTTGAAGGAATATTCGGTCCGCTGGCGAGTTCCAGCCGAAGGGGGGGGGATAAAAGGATCCTGACGAGGCGTCTTGGAAAGGAGAACCGTTACCCGACGAACGGCTTGAAGAACAATGGCTGTTCTACTTTGTTCTCTTCTGAACAAAGGGGGAAATGAGAACCGTCTCTTGTCTACGGGCTCAAGAACAATGGCTGTTCTAATGTTGTTCTCCTTTAAACAACAGGGGGGGATGAGAACCGTTTCTTGGCGAAGGGCTCCAAACGAACAATGGCTGTTCTAGGTTGTTCTCTTCTGAACAAAGGGGGGGGATGAGAACCGTCTCTTGTCTACGGGCTCAAGAACAATGGCTGTTCTAATGTTGTTCTCCTCTGAACAACAGGGGGGGGGGTGAGAACCGTTTCTTGGCGAAGGGCTCAAAACGAACAATGGCTGTTCTAATGCTGTTCTCCTTGAACAACAGGGGGGGATGAGAACCGTTTCTTGGTGAAGGGCTCTAAACGAACAATGGCTGTTCTAATGCTGTTCTCCTTGAACAACAGGGGGGGGGGGATGAGAACCGTTTCTTGGCGAAGGGCTCAAAACGAACAATGGCTGTTCTAATGCTGTTCTCCTTGAACAACAGGGGGGGGGAAGCCTTGGGACTTGGCGTCGGAAAGGCTCGAACCTTTGGCACTCAAGGAATATTGTCCTCCTTCTGGACAAGTGATGGTGAATCTCGAGGTCGAGGTCCCTTGGCGCACAAAGGGAGAGAGGGTCATGGTGATGTTTCGCGACGAAAATCTGGATCTCCAATCTGATCTTAGTGGTAAAGTTTCCATATAAATAGCCAGGACATCTCCTTGGCGTGGGGGAAAATGGAGTGAAAGCTTGGAGGGAACGCACAGCCGGGCCGGCGAACAATGCCTTATCTGTTCATAAGCCTAACTCGATCTGGCGAGGTCGGCGTATGGGGGTGAACGGGGGGACGATAACCTCCTTGTTTAAACATTGGCATCCGGTAGCTGAGATAAGACTCCAAGCCTCGAATCGAAGATGCACGTGGGCAGCATCGTGGTTTTTAATAATATGGGATAGGAGTTGAAATTAACTCGTTCTATCACATATATATATATATATAAATATATATATATATATATATATATATATATATATATATATATATATATATATATATATATATATATATATATATATATATATATATATATATATATATATATATATATATATATATATATATATGTATATATATATACTTTCACAGTGAAGGCAAGGGCGCAGAAGATGCTCAAGTACATATATTTATTTCAATTTTTGAAACCACGTTTCGGGCAACATACCCATCTTCAGGTTCTAAGATTAAAATTAAAAAAAAAATTAATTATAAAATCATTAAAGTTGTGAAAAAGAAAAGAATTTGAACTAAAGGTTTAAATGGAATAAAAAAGTTGTGCTATTTTTCCTATAAAAAATATTAAGAGTATACAACTAAATAGATTAAAAGATACACAAAAAGACATAAACAAGTAAATTGATAAAAATGTATAAAAAAAACACCGAAAGAAATAACCTAAGTACTAAAATAAAACAAAAGGGTAATAACCTATTTTATGAAAAAACTAAAAAGGCAAAAAGGCAATTAAAAATATAAATTAATAAATCAATTCAAATAAACTAAGAAAACAGTGAGTAAAAAGACAAAAAAATTAAAAACTGAATGTATAAACTAAAATAAATACTAATCTGAATCAAAGGGGTAACAATTTAAATGATTTAAGATGATAGAAGTCAATTAAAGGTATAAAGTAAAAAAAAAAGGCAAGTGTTTAAAAATATTAACTAATCAATTAAGAATGAAGTGCTTACCAAACGGAGTTGGAGATAGAGCCAAGAAAAAAAAATAAATAAAAATAAAATTATATATATATATATATATATATATATATATATATATATATATATATATATATATATATATGTATATATATATATATATATATATATATATATATATATATATATATATATATATATATATATATATATATATATATATATATATATACAGTAGTGTGCAAATTAGTTCGGACAGTGGTGAAATAATACAATTATTTGATAATTGTTGTTTATATTTGAAAAGATTACGTCAATGATAAGATAAATGGTACATTTAATATGGAATATGACCGCCCTTTGCTTTTAGAACCAGCTTCACTCACTCTGACATAGATTCAACAAAAGTTGAACACATTTCTGCCAGTTCTTCGTTATGGTACCAGGCATTGATAACAGCACAAATCATCTTCTGGATCGTCGAACAGTCAATTTTTTTGATTCTACGTTTAATTATAGCCCATAAATTCTTAATGGGGTTTAGGTCATTAGAATTCCCAGGCTAATCTATAACGGTAAGTCCACTTTTTTCTAAGAATGTGCGCATTATTTGGGAAGTATGGCACGGAGCCAGATCCTGCTGGAAAAGGCCGCCTCTGTCAGGAAAGTCTTTCTGCATCGCGGGAAGCAAGTGAGTCTGCAGGATTGCCTTGTATTTAACACCGTTCATCATTCCCTCAATAGTAACAAGCCGCCCTAGGCCTTTAGCTCTAAAACAACCCCAAAACATCTTCTTAGGTGGGTATTTTTGCGCCTGTTGAATGTATCCTGGATGAAGCGATTTATCTTTGCTTCGTCTTACTACCACTGACCTATGCCCATGTAATTCAAAATGCGATTCGTCTGAAAAAATAACTTTCTTCCAGTCAGCTGCCTTCCATCCAGCATACTTGCGTGCCCAGCGAAGACGTTTTTTCTTCAGAGCAGAAGTCAATAACTGTTTACGTACCGTTTTTCTAGCAAGTCTGCCAACTTCAATGAGCTTTCGCCGGACGGTTGAAGAAGAAACATTTATACTAGATAAAGACAAATCTCTCTGAAGGTCTTTACTAGTTTTCTTAAGATTCTTCACAATGTTTCTGATGAGAGCCTTGTCATCGTGAAGTGTTGTCTTTCGTTTTATTCGACATTTTGCTTGTCGCAGTGTTGAATGTTCACCAGTGTCTTCAGTTCTTTTCACAATGTCGCCAACAGTTGACTTTGCTACCTTCATTTCCTCAGAAATGAGCTTTAATACTTGCACGCTTCCTGGGTGTGATATCCAGAATAAATTTATAGTCTAATAATGAGTGGAAGGTGAATCCACGACAAGTTCTGGTGTAGCACTGTCGGACTTAGTGTAGCTAGGGCACAACAAAACAGTTACCAGATGTTACCAGTATACTATTCTGCACAGAAAACAAAAAAAAAATCATTAATGTTGCGAAAAATTAAGACATTATGAAATAGTATAAAGATTTTGTACTGTCCGAAGTAATTTGCACATTATATATATATATATATATATATATATATATATATATATATATATATATATATATATATATATATATATATATATATATATATATATATATATATATATATATATATATATATATATATATATATATATATATATATATATATATATATATATATATATATATATATATATATGGTTACACAGAGATAAGCCCGCCCATGTATATGGTTCTGGAGCGAAAATATGGTCCATGTATCTGGTTTCGTGAAGAGGAGTAGAGACCTGACATAAAGTATGGGTGGGTTAAGCGATCTACTACTCCCTCGGAATTTCCTTTCACTACACTACCCACGTTTGTCTTCTCATTTGTAGTCTCTCTCTCTCTCTCTCTCTCTCTCTCTCTCTCTCTCTCTCTCTCTCTCTCTCTCTCTCTCTCTCTCTCTGTTTAAAAAACAGGAAGCAGAGAGTGATAATAATGGCGTGGAATCGGACTGGGTATCTGTTACCAGCGGTGTTCCCCAGGGATCAGTCCTGGGGCCTATTTTATTTACTATATACATCAATGACATAGACGTTGGAATAAATAATATCATATCTAAATTTGCAGATGACACGAAAATAGGTAACTCAGTATTATGCGAAGAGGACAGGGCTAGCCTGCAGGCTGATATAAATAAAATTACCGAATGGTCTGAGAAATGGCAAATGCCATTTAATATCGACAAATGCCAAATCCTTCAGTGCGGAACAAAAAACAAGAAATACACCTATACAATGCAAGGCGGCTTAATAAACACAACCCCGCAGGTCAAAGATTTAGGAGTAATAATCACAGAAAACTTAAAAACATCAAACCAATGCGCAGCTGCTGCAAACAAAGCTAACACAGCACTAGGATTTATAAAAAGAAACTTTACTTATAAAAGCGAGGAGATAATTATGCCACTATATAAAAGTATTGTCAGGCCCCATCTCGAATACGCTGTACAGTTCTGGGCCCCTTACTTAATAAAAGACATAGATAAATTAGAAGCTGTACAACACAGAGCGACAAAACTTATCCCGTCAGTACGTAACAAACCTTACCACGAGAGGCTAAAAAAACTCAATCTATTTTCCGTCAGAAAACGAAGACTAAGGGGGCAGCTTATAGAGTGCTTCAAAATACTTAAAGGATTTAACAACGTTAATGCCAATAACTTGTTCACACTGACAGGGGAGTGTCCCACCCGTGGACATGATTCAAAACTTCAGGGTAAAAGAGCCACTATGGATGTAATAAAAAACTTCTTCACTTACTCGATTATTAATGATTGGAATAATTTGCCAAACGCAGTAGTGGACAGCAGAACTATAGATTCATTTAAAATGAGATTAGACAAACACTTAACAAATATTGGAATTGTTTAGCAAAAGCTACAAAATAAAATAATATTACAAAAATATAACTCTTTCAGGTTTATGTAAGTGGTTTTCATATTCATTTCATTTAATTACTATTCAATGCAAATTTCCTTCAGGTACTGTCTTCTTACACCTGCAAGGTACTTTTCCCAAATTATTTCATGTACGGCTTTTGTCGGAGGGAGTGGAGGGTGGGGAGAGCCTAAAACTTTTCTATCCTTTACTTCTACTATTCTATGTGTAAGTGGCAGTAGATTTAAGGCCACATCACCTTAGTCTGGGCCGTAAGGCCCGTGTGATCTGTGTATCTATGTAACTCTATGTAACTCTCTCTCTCTCTCTCTTCCTCTCTCGCTCTCTCTCTCTCTTTCTCCTCTCTCTCTCACCATCCTTTTCCTCTTCCTCTCTTGTAACTACTTATTTTTAGCCAGAGTACTAAGGGGTGGTCAGTTTCTAAGACAAACCTCGCCATCTGTAATAGGTTGCAAACTTGCTGTCTGTGGTTGAGGATTTGCGACTGTAACAATTTTGTACTCTTCTCTCCTAATTTCCTTCAAGGTGTTTTACGACTCAAAATTTGTTAATTTATTAATTCATTTTGGAAAGGGTTGGTAAAGAAAGGGATGAATTAAAGGGAAATGTGTGATAGGTACATGAATTGAGTGGGAAATAGAGTAAACTACTTGGTGCAACGACGAACTAGATCCCACATATCTCTACTCATTATTCCAATAGAGTCCTACTGTTCAGCGCGCTCTCCCGCTAAAGCCTCGACTGTGCCGAGTGGCGGGGTTGCGTCGGGTGGTATAAGATATTAAAGGTAGCCCCACTGATTTCCGAGATGGGAGGGGCTGGTGAGGGCGGAAAGTGGTGTGAAGAGAGATAACCGGAACACAGGGGATCCAAACAATGGCTCTGTTGTTCCCCCGATGGGTAATAATTATTTAACTCCAATCGCCTTATAAATACAACAGTTAAACATAATTGAATGGGTCCAATTTAGCCTTCATTTGCCAATTGACGCATTTAAAAGTCGATTTTTTCGTATTATTCATTACTTTTTTTTCATAGCAGAAGTTTTAATATTAGAACTTTAAATTGATATAATTTATAAAAAAACGACAGGAGGCATTAATGAGTTAAAGAGCATTCAACCAGAACGTTTGACCAAAGCTTGAATTTCGACTAAATTAAAAGAGGACCTGGTTAATAAGTGGCACTGGTGATTGAAAAAAGTATATTCATGGTATGACGTTCATTTGTTTCAAATTTGAATTGAAAGTACCAAATTACTACAAAAAGAACCAAATCAAACCATTTTATCATGTATTTATTTAATTAAATTACACTGTCTTACAAAATTTAACTTTTTGTCGACTAAAAAGATTAGAATGACATTTTTTTAATGGAGTTTTATGTATAGATTTCGAAAATGGAAGTCGTTTTTATCAAAATGACTCCAGTTTTTTGTAAGTTGACAATTACTATTTTTTTTCAAATTTTGAAGATTTTAACGAATTTCATTCTTTTACATACTTCTTATTTTCAGGTTATTTAACTAAATAAAATTTTAAATAAAGCAATAATTTTAATTAAAATGCCAGGAGGACAGTGTAAAAATAGCCCAGATAAATTCTGCTACATATGTGGTTCAGTAACATTTAAAAAAATTCAAAGAAAAATTTCTTCTCTAGTGAAAAAATATATAATTTGTATTTTGGATGTAAAATTGGCGACCGAGATAAACCATGGGTACCACATATCTGTTGCACGACATGCTTTAATTCTTCATCAAAACAGTCTAAAGGAAAAATAAAAAGCCTTCAATTTGGTGATCCAATGGTATGGCGAGAGCCCCAAGATCATGCCACTGACTGCTATTTCTGTTTGGTAGACATACAAAGTAAGTAATTGTTTATTGTCCACTCTACCTATATTTTGGAGTAGTATACTTTAATATTATTTTTTTAAATTTAACATTAATTAAGTTTATAACCACTCTATTGTAATCACACATATATACATAACTTTAAATTGTATGCATATAATTTCCATACTTTTAGTTAAAACAACGAAGTGCGCTTCAGCTGTGGTATATTCAAACCTGAGATTTGCTATTCGGCCTATACCCCACTCAAAAGACATTCCAGTACCTGAACCACCTGCAAAAATTGTTTTGTCAAACTCTGATGAATCAGATATGAAATCATGTAAACCAGAAACTGAAATTTATGTTCCTGAAACTGTTGATACTACTCAAAAACCTTTCTCATTACTTGATCTATATGATCTTGTAAGAGATATAAACTTAACAAAGCAACATAGTGAATTACTGGCCTTGATACTGAAAGAAAGAAATTTAGTAGCATAAGATGTTCGAATTACTAAGTTTCGCATTCGATCAAACAATTTACAAGACAAATCTTCATTTGACAACAATTTATGCTACTGTAATAATATTCCACGTCTCTTTGAAGAATTAGATATACATCATGAACCCAGTCAATGGAGACTTTTCATTGAATCTTCTTTAGTAGTAAAGCCGTGCTTCCGCACGGCTTTACAGTGAACATAAATAGTTGATTTTCGCTGACCTTGAGGTAGTAGCCATTTTAAATGGCTTGCAGTCAGGCTACAGTGAACATAAATAGTTGATTTGCGCTGACCTTGAGGTAGTAGCCATTTTAAATGGCTTGCAGTCAGGCTACACAAAGTTCATGTGTTTTTTGTGCCAGTTGGACAGTAGAGCTCGGGGAGAACATTACATACGCTCAAAATGGCCTTTAAGTTAAAAGACAAAAGTAGGTTGTCATAATATCATGCGTGAACCATTGGTTCCTAAGGAAAACATAATTTTGCCACCACTTCACATAAAATTAGGTTTAATGAAACAATTTGTGAAAGCCTTAAAGCATGACCATCCATTCTTCTTATATTTAAAAACAAAATTTCCTAAGATTAGTGATGCTAAAATTAAAGAAGGAATCTTTGTTGGGCCTTGGATTCGACAACTTATGATAGATAGTGAGTTTGAAGCAAAATTGAGCAAGCCAGAAGTTGAGGCCTGGCATAGTTTCAAAGGTGTATGTAATGGTCTCCTTGGAAGGCACAAATCAGAAAATTACCACATTCTTGTTCAGAATTTGATTAGGTCTTATAATGAGTTGGGATGTAGTATGTCGCTAAAGGTGAATTTTTTGCATTCTCATCTGTCTTTCTTTCCAGAGAATCCAGCAGACGTCAGCGATGAGCATGGTGAAAGATTTCACTAAGATATTACTACTATAGAAAATAGTTATAAAGGAAAATGGAGTCCTGCAATGCTTGCTGACTTCTGCTGGACCCTTCACAGAGACAGAGAAGATGTTGTACATAAAAAGAAAACTAAATATTTTAAAAATATATAACTATTGTATAGATTTTAGCAATTTTGAAAAAATCTTAAATCTTCATTATTTTTTTCAATATATCTTTATAATACCACACTGAAATGTATTAAAAGGACTTATTAATTTATTTTGATGAATAAGCTTTTTGTTTCCACTTATCTTTGTACTTTTTGTCAAATAAAATAAAAATAATAACAAATATTTCATACCTCTATATAATAAATAATCTAATATTAATAAAAAATTAACTGTGCAGATTACAAAAGACTGAAGTCATCTCATAACAAATAAAGGTCATTTTCGTAATCTACGCAAAAAAAAATAAAAGAAAACTACTTTCTCATTTCTGTAGCAAAATCAGTGTTGGACAGTGTTATTGTTAGGTACGATGAGAGTCTCGTTATTTAAAACAGAAATGGTTCTATTGCACTAATTTAAGACAAATTCTTTAGAATTCTTTTATTATCCCACGTAAAATTTAGATTTGGTAGTTGCTGGTACCTTTTAATTCCAAATTTTGGTTCTTTTTAAAATTTGATTGTGTTGACCCTGAATACAGAATTAATTTTTCCTTCGTTGATGGAGGATGGTTGATTGTCTGACACATTGGTTCATCTTCACTATTCTCGCTCCCGATTGAGAAGCGATTCATCCATTACACAGGCCTGCGTTTGAATTTTTTTTATATTCCGCAGGATTTCTTTGTGGTTTCTTAATGAATCCAACCTCCTGAGCTCAAAAATGAATGTATATTTGTTCAATCAGGTCAGATTTTCTCAGTACAGCATACACCATTTTCATTGAGATTACCTCATTTTTTCTGAATTTAAAAAAAAAAATTCTCTATCTAATAATGCATTATTACTGTTATATCATATAAACAGGAATACACGTATGTAAACTATAATTCTTTTAATAAACAAAAAATAAAAGAATGCAACATAATAAAGAAAATAATTATAATTTCGAAGAACAGACGCCCTTGACGATTTTCGTTTGTGCCTGTCATCTGGTGCATCACGCTTCAAACACCAACAGTAGTCAGCAAGCATGTTTCCGTTCCATTTACACTGGTACCTGGATTCCATTGTTTTTATGTCCTGGTGGAATCTTTGCCGCTGTTCTTTACTGTAATCCCCGCAGTTGTCGGGAAAATAATCCAGATGGGACTGTAAAAAGTGTATCTTTATAGACATTCGAGCTCCCAAATGTTTGAGACTTGTTAAGAGCTGATTGACCAGGGCAACATACTCTTCTAGGCTTCTTTTATTGCCTAGAAAATTGTTAACTAGAGCTTTGAAAGCTTTCCAGGCATCTTTTTCTATGTCCTTCATTGATGCATCAAATTGCTGATCAAGTTCCTGATTTGAAGTCGATCAAAAATTCTCCCATGGAGCTTAGCGTCACTGATTTGTGAAAATTTTTGAAGAAGAAATTTAAAAGCTTGGCCTACTTTATTAAGGGTTTTGACATAATTTTTCATTATGCCAAGCTTTATATGCAGTGGAGGGAGGAGTATTTTTTGAGGAGGCACTAAAGGTTCAGCTATGACATTGTTTGATCTAATTCTAAATGCTTCTCGTGGAGGCCAAACCTTCTTCTCATAGTGCGTACTATCTGCACGACTGTCCCATAAACATAGGAAACAGGGATGCTTCGTGTAGCCTGTTTGCGTCCCAAGCGTAAGAGAGACTACCTGAAAAAAATTTAGCACGGTATGTAAATTCAGTGTAATATTTCTAAAAACAAATTCAAAGTAATATTTCTTAAAACAATAAGAATATGAATATGTACTGAAAAATCCTGTATGCCAATGCATTAAATCATCGTATTGAAACTAATTGGATATATGTACATCTTATTTTGAGTTTATTGAGTTGTGTTGTATACCTTCTCAATTAGGATTAGTTCATCATTAACCCAATAGGATGCATTAACCTATAGGGACACACTTCAACAAAAAATATAACTAAAAAATGACTCATGATTTCCAGATTTGCATTCTTGTAAAATGTAAGTCAATATCAAAAAGCTTAGAAATGCCAAGTGTAAAATTATCTCACCTTTAAGTCACCACATATCTTCCACTTATAGTTAGAGTAATTTATTGCATCCAGCAATTTTTTCATATTTTCATAACTTTCAGTAAGTTGGATTGAATGGCCTATAGGAACGGAAGCTATATTGTTACCAATATTCAGTAACACAGCTTTTAAACTTCTACTGGAGAAATCTATGAACAGTCTCCCTTCTAATAAGGTGGAGGGAATTCCAAGGGCCTCAACAAGTCCCTTAATATTGGCGCAGTATACTAAAGAGCTGGAAGAATGCTGTAAAAAATAGCTTCGAAACTCTTGTTCTCTATTTCTGTATCCCACTAAATGTTTTTTCTTAAGCGAAAAGATTACTTTCACGAAGTCGAGAGCCAAGAAGTTGTGTATTCACCTTTGAAACCCCCAGATCCCTGGTCAGGTCATTTAACTGAACTTGAGTGAATGGTCTTGCGACCATATCATGTGTGGAAACCTGATAAGACTCAGATGTGTCATAATCTTGGTCAACTTCCATATTAATCTCTTCATGTACCTCTATATGTTCAGGGGGAGAAGGTATAGGAATTCCTGGGCCATGGGGCAGGGGTTTGATGGCAGAAGGAACATTCGGATATGTCACACTATGTTTATTCTTCTTATTTATACCTGTGGAAAATATAATTGCATATTATATAAAGGAATTGATTTGGAGTTGCAGATAGTACATAAATGTTTAGTAAAGGATATGTTCATGCTGAAGTTAACTATGTTAGTTTCTAATTTTATGCTAAGTCTTTGCATAATAATGACATTTTCAGGAGCCAGTATAATACAGAAAGCTTAAATACTTGATACAATGCTCACCTTTAAGATTTGTCATGCAAAAATAGCAGTCCGTAGTGTGGTCCTTGCCATCTCTCCACACCATGGGAACACCAAAGGAGAGAGACTTCTGTTCGCCCTGACTCCAGCGTCTTAAACTTATGTAGCATCCCCTGCAGCAGATATGTGGTGCTAAACTTTAATCTTGATCTCTTAGCCTTACTCCAAAATATGCATGATACAAAGATTTAATTACAGGAGGGATTGTACTTTGCTGCTCGGGAAAAGTCACTTTGCCGCAAACATAGCAAAATCTGTCGGAGCTATTCTTACATTTTCTGTTCATTTTTAACTCAACCACTATTATTATTGTTCTTATTATTATAATGCTAAGCAATTTTTAACCTGCAAAATATAAAGCTATTTGCATAATTACTTAAAATGTACACAAAATTTACTGCGAATAGAGCAGTGCAAAAACTATTGAAATTTGATGTAATATAGGAGATGTATAAACTATAAAATTATTATCACCCCCTGTATCGCAAAAACTGGAGGTGATAGAGAAAAACGGATGACAGATTCAGATTTAGGAGGTCAATTTTATTAAGAAACACTATAGAAAACCTAAGGTACATTTTTGACGCTGCCAGTGTTATCATCCGAAGGGGGAAGTCGTATTTACATAAAACCTCGTTATACTATAGATTAGAGCTCTTGCTAGCCGAGTGGATACTGCGTTAGTCTCCCAACATCGCGGTACCGGGTTCGGTCCCGGCAAGAGCAGCCACAAACGCTGAATGAGCGTTGAACTGTGCTCAGCCCTGTATTCGGGTGGGTAGATTTTACACTTCTCATCATACACATAGCCAATTACAACGCTGCTTTCTTTCCTCTCCTGTCTTCGCAGCACAATACACACTCTGTTCCGAGGAATCCTGCCGACGGGTATCTATATCCACATACCTCTACCTCGGCGCGACGAAGGCTCCACCTGAACGATCTTTGGTGTCAAAACATAATACTTCCCGACACCTCTCCCCAAAGAGGACCGGCCCGGTGCATTTTCAAATCGAAAACTGGAACTGAAAATCCAATCCTCGTAGTCGTATCTACTCGAATTACGACAAAGGTTGGAGAAATGCGCTAAAATAGCGTAGCAAAATGCGGATGTTAACCTAAATAAAATAAACTTACTTCGACTACAAATCTGAAGATAGAAAATTTAAGCCAGGTGAGGAAGTCTTGTTGTTGTTCCCAACAGAAAACAACAAATTACTGAGCCAATGCAAGGGCCCCTATCAAGTGATCGAGAAACGCGGACCGGTCGATTATTTGATTGAAACGTCAACAGGAAGGAAGCTTTTCCACGTAAATCTCCTCAAGAAGTATCACCGACGCGCATCGACAAACCAGATTGTGGCTATAAATGAGGAATCGCCTATGGAGTCTAATTATCCCATGGACCCCTTAAGTGCAATACAAGTCACCTGCATAGAGCAACACAACGAATATCTCCTACCCGTCTTGCTAGGCGCACCCGAACTTTCATCGGCTGAACTAAAGGTGAGCGACCAGCTGACTCATCCTCAGAAAACTCAACTATAGTCCCTCCTAAAACAATTCGGTGACTCCATCGCTGAAACTCCTGGTTGTGCAGCGCAATTTGAACACAACATTCAATTGACTACTCAAGAACCCATCCGATCTAAGCCGTATCCGCTGCCCATACACCTGAGAGAAGCATTTAATGTTGAGGTTGACAAGCTGTTATATTTGAAAATAATAGAGCCGTCAAAATCAGATTATTGTTTTGCGGTTGTTATGATTAAGAAACAAGATGGATCATACCGGATGTGCATATATTTTAGGAAATTAAATTCAGTAACCGTATTCGATTCAGAGCCAATCCCTCTTATCGACCATAATTTTCATTTTTTTGAGAAAGCCAAATTCCTAAACGAGATGGATTTGTGCAAGGTATATTATCAAATTCCACTACGAGAAGAGGTCAAGAAATACACAGATTTCCTAACTGAAAAAAGGTGGATGCAATTTCGACGACTCCCTTTTGGCCTTGTCACTGCATTCAGTAATTATAATTGGATGATAAAAAGGATATTAGATGGGTTGCCAAATATATCTGTTGAGGAATTATGGGTGTACAACCTAGTCCATGGGCCTGTACACGCATAGATAGGCAGCTGAAAGCTGGGAAGTCTTGCGTGGATGAAAGGTGGGAAGTAGGCCTCGCTCAAGTTCAATGGGAGGCTCAAACAAAAAGGGGGCGTAAGAGAGTGCGTGAGGTTGGCCTTAAAGGGCTCGTAATATGTCAAGATTCATGCAAGGTTATTTAAAGAGACTACCCTAAAAGAAATGATTTAATTACAAAAAAGAAATCACCAAAAATATATACATGGGTCAAGATTGAGGTATTATGCAATTGCAATGCACAGATCGGACATGGACTAATGCAAATAGGGAAATTAAAATGAGACTCGGCAATTAACAAATTATGGACAGCGGGGAATAACCTCCAGGGGGGTATTTACAAAAATGGGCGAAAGTACCTTTACCTTGTGTATTAGCTTCTTGGAGAAAGGACAGGCGGTGACGGAACCAAGACTCGGATTGCGCGGGATGAGAAGATCTCGCAGCGCAGCAAAGAGACCTTGCAATGGGAGTAGATTACCTCAAGGAAGAGCGAGGTGGGGTTGGAGCAAGATGAATTACTCATGGGCGGAGTAGCGAGATACACTTAGACTTGGGTGAGTGTACTCGGAAGGGGCGACGTACTTTCGTGAATGGGGGAGAGGAGTATATTGCACGAACTCTTAGAAGAAACCGGGTCACAGACTTCCTATAGAGGGTGGTCAAAAGTTCACGGTGATGATCCAGTTAACGATACCTTTAAAATTAAGGGGCCCGACTCGAGACGAAAGGGGGATGTATCTTTGAGGAACGTGAGCTGTACTCTCTCTCTTTCTCTCTCTCTCTCTCTCTCGAGTAAGGGGGGACCCTAAATATATATGTTAACCCAGCTAAGTCGCTAAAAGGCCTCCGGGCACGACTATTGTCTCAAGGAAAATCCTGGCTCCGAACGGATTAGCTCTGTTTCAGATAAGGGTTTGAAATGATGCTCGTCTGGAGTCAATTCTGGCCTCGAGGCATGGAGTTGACTGGAGGCTCCTGTCTGGTGAGGGCTTAATTTGTCTGCGCTTCATAGGGAAGGGGGGATTCGGTTAATTTAGGCAAACGCAGGTAGGGTGTTTCACCTGCTTCCACGTGATAATCTTCGTTATTGTCCTTCCTTAGGATTTTGTTTGAGACCACGCGGTCTCTGCTAAAAAAAGGGGTGGGGTTGAAGGTGGTCCTCCTAGGTCGTCCTCCTACACTATTATTCTACTTTAATAATATTTATGTGGCTATAAATGAGTGGAATCAGCACCTGAATGCCCTACAAGCACTTTTACAAAGACTTCGAGAGCATAATTTAACTATTGGTTCCAATAAGTGTCATTTCGCCTACAAGACAATCGACTATTTAGGTTTCCGAATTGGAGATAACCAGCTAGCTCCCCAGGAGGATTATATCCGAGCCATTGTTGAAATGCCTCTTCCCGTGACCAAGAAACAATTGAGATCCTTTATGGGTTCAGTGTCCTTTTACCGGCGGTTTTTTTAGAATTTCGCATCACTGTCCGCTCCTTTATGCGAACTTTTGAAAAAAAAGGCTTCCAAGAACCTCGTATGGAAACCGCTGCCGATTAAGAGTTTTGATTAACATAGGGGAAAACTTGTGTCTGCACCTATATTACGCTTGCCCAATCCTGAAGAATCATTTGGCATACGGACAGATGCAATCAACGAAGGAATAGACTGTGTTCTAGTTCAGTACGGGGAAAATGATGAGAGTCGGAAATTGCTACCACGCGAAAAGAATTACGCTGAGATTGAACGAGACGCCCTCGTGATAATATGGGGAATTCAAAAGTTTAAAATGTTTTTGGTAGGGAAATTGTTCATAATAGAAACTGACCATTAACCTTTATCCTACCTCCGAAAGGTAAAAAAACAAAAATGGTCGTCTGATGTGCTGAAGTTTGTTTTTACAAGAATTCCAATTCAGGATACTATATATTAAAGGCTACGATAACTCTATAGCCGATATCTTAGCCAGAATCCATTGAAATCCTCTTCGAACTGATTCTGATTGAGAGTAAAATTTTCTAATTTTAAGATTGATTTTTTTTATGCACATATACTCATGCAAAATATCCAATTAAGTTTTTAAGAAAGCATGTACCCTTTTTTTATTTATTTTATCTGTATAGTGGACTGATTGTGTTAATATTATATTGCTTATGGACTCGAGGCAGGTGAGCCTCCTTCTTAAAGGTATT
Organism: Ceratothoa steindachneri; assembly: GCA_963969495.1. Taxonomy (NCBI): domain Eukaryota; kingdom Metazoa; phylum Arthropoda; class Malacostraca; order Isopoda; family Cymothoidae; genus Ceratothoa; species Ceratothoa steindachneri. The sequence continues at coordinate 218,441,261 of OZ018319.1, forward strand.
AATTGATAATTGTGGTTATTTTAGATTATTATCTTTTGTAATGTCAATCCTTATACATATATACTCTCCAGTCTCTATATTTCGAAAAAAAATCTCGAATTTATTGCCATGCATTTGTTTTTTTTCTAAATTACGATGTCCTGTATACCGCTTGCTCAGCCTAGGTGCCATCTTAAGATTGAGTTATTATTGGATGTCACTTCTATCCGGAAGTTCCATCTTGAGGGAGAGGAGATGTCAGAGAAAGACATCTCAATTATAGCAGATTAGCGAATTTAATTACAACAGTCGGGCAAAATTCGAGTAAAAAATATGTTAATGAGATCAGCTTCTTTTGAAGACACTTAACTTCCGTTCGAATAAGACGTCCAATATAGCGAATCTAATTGTAACAATGGAGGGTTCCGCGAGATGTCGTGAACTGTCTAAAATTTACTTCCGGTGGCTCTGTATAAATAGTAAAGCATCGGCCTGGGCAAAATTAGTATTTTGCCAAGAGGACACAACGCAGAAGGTAACGTCTGCAGACTCTTATTGTTGGCCGAATGTAGGCGGGAATTCAGTTGTGATAAATGTTAAATATTGTCTAAAATATTCATTGTCTTCCGAATAATTCCGGACTTAAATAAAACCCGGTCATAACTATTGAAATACGACCCAGTGCCCTGATTGCTTGCATTGTCCTTACGAGTGTATTTTGTCTCTCCTTATAGCTTCTTTCCCTCGGCCTTCCATACCCCAAGAGCCCGAAGACAAGGAAAAGAAGAGAGAAAATATTTCGATGTAAGCTTCCTAGAGAGGGGAGAAACTTCTACACTGCCATATTCGAGCCCAGCTGTCCCTTGGCAAAATACTCCCTCGATCCCAACTTTCGAGGCTGCCAGTGGTTACTGGAAGGCAGGTTGTATCTTCTGTCATAACTTCGAACTGGTCAAGTACTAATCGGCCCTAAGTGAAAACTCAACCCGTGGTGTTGGAAAGTAATTGAGCTCGACGCTCATAACTCTGCTTCTCTCGAGCAGCAAAATCCTCGGGTGGCAGATCCACCAGGAATTGGAGTCTCCCTTGTCGGTCGTGTGCGGCCGCTAGTGTATACTCACGGCTCCCACCTGGAACCAATATTCTAAACCTATTCGCCCAGTTATTACTTTGCATTTATCTTTCATGTCTATTATTTTATTTGTGTTTGTACAGTAGTAAATATTATTTTGTTTCGCCCAGTTTGATATTCAGCACCTCCTAGATCGTTGATTTAATTCTGCCAAGTGTAGCTGTTGACATAAGGAAACTAGTCACTCTTACGAGATTTATTGCAACCTATAGTTAAATCGGACCATTCGAGGCAAGGCCCAATTGCAGAGTTGCCCTGCGTGCTATCCGCTATCCTTTCCGGGACACGAAAAGCAAACGGAGGTCAGAAGATCTAACCTGACCTATGACATATATAAGTTAAAAAAGTTTTATATTAAACAATTATAAATCATTAAAAATAATAACCATATGATGTATAAATATTACAATCAAATGAAATAAAGTACATAAATTTCGCTTTTACATAATTTTGTATGCACTAAAAAACCAAAAAAAAACCGTGGGAACTTTTGGTGTTCTAAATAAACAAAAAAGAAAATAGGGCTTGTAGTATATTATTTAGCAAAATGAGTGAAAACCAACGATAGAATGGCTCCCAGATAAGTAAATATAGAAGAAAAAAGACAAAACATAAATTGAGCAAGAAATTATTATTACCAAAAATAAGAAAACCAACCAGGAAATAACTCGTTAATATATAGGTATGACAGATCAAGGAAGGCAAATTAAATTGGGAAGGTATTGTTTGTATTTATTTAAAATGAAAACTAACGAGTGCATCTTCACTACGAAGTTATAAAGAGGTCTTTAATGGGATGAAATTAGGGAAGCGTAAAATATGATCAGGTCAAAGGAAGGAAACTTCCCCAAAACATCTGCTTTAAATAAATCACTAAAAATATTCTCATGTTTGAAGTAATTTTTTATTAAAATTATACGATCATTTGCATATTATTCTAGAATAAAATATGAATACTTTTAATATATAACGATGTGGATTGCTTCTAGAGAGCGTGAATTTTAAATTAAGCAGAAACCCCAAGGCGAAGCAAATTGGTTGAGCCTTCGTTTTTATTATACCGGCGACATTTCGACCAAAATATGGTCATCTACATTGGCCTCTCACACGGATAAACGAAGAAGGCAAAATTAAGTTTTAAATACGGAGAAATATTAGAAATAACAGAGTAAACTGTTAAAACTGGCTCTTAATGATGACATAATTTAAAAATTAGAAAAATAAGGCTCTGAATAATGAACCAAATGGAAAATAAGGTTTAAAATTGTAAAAATATGGGAGTGTAAAACAGATTTAAAATTTGATCAGGCAAAATGGGATATTAAAAGTAAATTAAAACGTTGCTGAAAGGGATAAATATTAAAAATGTACTACTGAAAACGCTACCATCCATTAAATATATATACACATACCTTACATGTAAGTGAGGGATTGAATATGCAAAAGGCCTTTGACTGGGAAAGGATGAATATGATACATTAAGAGAGAATGTTGTCGCTTTTCGGTCAAGGAAAATACTCTGATTTGTGATTGTTATGGCAGTGAAATCAAGAAATTGGGTTGGTTGGGGTATTTTCTATAATGTTTATAATATTAAAAGGGTATTAGGACATTTGGCAGAATTCAAAATTTTGAAATTATCTACAGACATATCAGCTTTAATATATATATATATATATATATATATATATATATATATATATATATATATATATATATAAATATATGGCGGGGCTTCCAAGAGCCTTTGTGGCAGGATTCTTTATCGTAGAAAATAATTTATTTTTTAGTTGACGAAAACAATTCAGAATTTAAACAACCTCACAAAATGGTGCGTGACGAGAGCAACTAATGTAAATTTAATCCACGGGAAATAGAAAAACGAGGAATTCCCCCAAACTTTCCAACTTTTATTAAATTACTTCTCATTTAAAGTTTGAAAGTGCTTGGATTTGATTTTTAGAAAAGAAGGAAAATTGATTTAGTCATAGGGGAAATTTTATTAATAGTAAATAAATGAATGTAGGAAAAGGAAAAGGTCAGGATAAGGAAACACAAATAAAGATCAGTATGACAATCACTACTAAACCCCTGTGTACCAGGTAATGGTCCTTGTCAGTCAGGAGTGCCAGGAAGAAGAGTAATACTCTGCTTTGCTACCAACTACCGAACATTGTGAACTTTCATGGCTTATGGGTGAGCTACCCAGCGGCAGATCCCATAGACGAATAAGCGTTATGTTGCGCGTTGTTAGGAAAAAAGCATGGAACAGAAAGAGGATTTTTGATGACGTACAGAGAAATATGTACCTTCATGCATGCACCAAAATAAGCCCAACGACTATTGACGGCAAGCTCCCTACGAGCCACGAAATTTGTGTCTCCGCTTTCGCCTGGGCTCGAAACTGGTACCAAGTCGGGGGACTCTCGCGCTTTAACTAATAAGTTAGCAAAAGAAAAAAGATGAGGAGGTTTTAAAGGCTAATATAGTTACCCCTAAACATGGTGTCATAGAGGGAACGTTAGGAGCCTCCAGGAACAAGTTCATACAAAATGTAGTGTCAAGCAAAGGGACAATCCTAAACTAACTTTGAACTTGGACGTTTAGTCACTACAGAACAAACAAGTGCAAAGGTATCAGCATCCTGTATTTGTTCCTGATTTCACATTTAAAAACAGTGAGCACATGCTTATCAGCACCGCATATGTGTTCCTGATTCCACATCTGCATATATTGAGCCTATGCTTATCAGCACTGTATATGTGTTCCTGATTCCACATCTTCGAATATTGAGAAAATGCTCATCAGCACCATATATGTGTTCCTGATTCTACATCTGCATACATTGAGCACATGCTTATCAGCATCGCATATGTGTTCCTGATTCCACATCTGCATACATTGAGCACATGCTTATCAGCACCATATATGTGTTTCTGATTCCACATCTTTGTATATTGAGAAAATGCTCATCAGCACCATATATGTTTTCCTGATTCCACATCTGCATACATTGAGCACATGTTTATCAGCACCATATATGTGTTCCTGATTCCACATCTTCGTATATTGAGAAAATGCTCATCAGCACCATATATGTGTTCCTGATTCCACATCTGCATACATTAAGCACAGGCTTATCAGCATCGCAGATGTGTTTCTGATTCCATATCTGCATACATTGAGCACATGCTTATCAGCACCGGATATGTGTTCCTGATTCCACATCTGCATACAATAAGCACAGGCTTATCAGCATCGCAGATGTGTTCCTGATTCCACATCGGCATACATTGAGCACATGCTTATCAGCATCGCAGATGTGTTCCTGATTCCACATCTGTATACATTAAGCACATGCTTATCAGCACCGGATATGTGTTCCTGATTCCACATCTGCATACATTGAGCACATGCTTATCAGCACCGGATATGTGTTCCTGATTTCACATCTGCATACATTCAGTACATGTTTATCAGCACCATATATGTGTTCCTGATTCCACATCTTTGTATATTGAGAAAATGCTCATCAGCACCATATATGTGTTCCTGATTCCACATCTGCATACATTAAGCACAGGCTTATCAGCACCATATATGTGTTTCTGATTCCACATCGGCATACATTGAGCACATGCTTATCAGCATCGCAGATGTGTTCCTGATTCCACATCTGCATACATTGAGCACATGTTTATCAGCTTTGCAGATGTGTTCCTGATTCCACATCTGCATACATTGAGCACATGCTTATTAGCATCGCATATGTGTTCCTGATTTCACATCTGCATACATTGAGCACATGCTTATCAGCACCATATATGTGTTCCTGATTCCACATATTTGTATATTGAGAAAATGCTCATCATCACCATATATGTTTTCCTGATTTCACATCTGCATACATTGAGCACATGTTTATCAGCAGCATTTATGTGTTCCTGATTCCAGATCTTCGTATATTGAGAAAATGCTCATCAGCACCATATATGTGTTCCTGATTACACATCTGCATACATTGAGTACATGCTTATCAGCATCGCAGATGTGTTCCTGATTCCACATCTGCATACATTGAGCACATGCTTATCAGTACTGTAAATGTGTCCCTGATTCAAAATCTGGATCCATTGAATGCATGGTTATGAGCACCATGTATATGTTCCTGGTTCCTCATCTACATCCTCTAGATCTATTGAACTCATGTTTATCAGCACCATAAACGAACGCATGTTTGTCAGCATCGTATGTTTTCTTGATAATATATCTTCATACAATGCTTCCACTTATCACTGTCAACATATGCCTTTGTATGTGTATACTTGTTTTTATGACAACAGCATTGATCGTACGCTTATCGTCATATATATGCTTTATTGATGTTACATCTAGATACATTGATTGTTCGTATCAATATCAGCGTATGCTTTTGTATGTTTATACTTCTTAAATGGCTACATGCATTGATGGTTGGCTTATCAGTATATATGTACCTATTTTTTTATATACATACACCGATCTTTTATGAGCACCTCTATGTACGAGCATCATTAAATGCTTCTGTATGTACCTGTTTTATGTCGACATATTCTTAATATGTGTGCATCAATATCATTATACGTCTCAGGTGAGTACATTCTTCCTGTATGATCAGTGTATGATCTTATATATGTCCTCCTGTTTTCAGATTTAATGACCGAACGTATGTGCATTGTATGCCTCCGTGTATATGTACCTATATTTATCTGTACATAAACTGAACGTTTATAAACCTCTCGAAAGATTATTCCTATCACGTTTGAATGATTTGATTTTGAACGAATCTATTTTCTGCATCACAAAGAGGTTATTATTTATTATCTACTCGGACATTGAGTATGTGAACATGACTAAGAATACTATAAATGTATATGTATAAACTAGGAATACTATAAATGTGTATGTATAAACTAAGAATACTAGAAATGTGTATCTATAAAATTATACCGGAAGATATGTAGAGCGATGTACGTATAGCCCGAGAGAAGCATTGGCGTCCTATTTACCGTTGAATGCAATCGTGGAATGGTTGAACATCATTAGTATTAAATGGTAATTGGTTATTTAAAGTCTGAAAGAAGAGGCAAAGTTTTGCGTTCTTAATAAATTCATTTGTATGAGTTGTCAGCCATAAACACAACACACATTCCTATACTTATTGCTCCAAATTATAGCGTCAAAGGAACAATTTGCATGCAATGCGTCAGACGGGAAAATAGAAAACGAACACTGTTTCTCTCTCTATCTCGCTCTCTTTCTCTATCTCGCTCTCTTTCTCTATCTCGCTCTCTTTCTCTCTCTCTCTCGTTTTGAAACGCAGAGAGAAAAATAAAGTTAATTTCGTTAAATATTATTTAAACTCTGGTATTCTTTAATTTTATAAGAACGTGTGTTTACTGAAGAAAGTGTTCAAACTCTTACATGAGACAGAATGGGAGGAGAGAAAGGTCTAAAATACAAAAGTATCTTGGATAATTAAACAAAAACAAAAATAATGGAGACAAATAGAATATGACATTCAGTGGAAACAACAAAGAAAGAGAAAAATTAAAATAATAGTTCAAAGTCTCAGTTGTAATGAAAACAACATCGCGGATAATAAAAAAAATTAAGAATTAAGAATGGCAAACTTATTATTTCAGGATAAAGAACAATCCAACACCTTTTACAAACCACTTAGAAAAGATCACAAGGTATAAAAATGGCAAATTCAGAATCGCATTTTAAGAATTTCGAGTTAGTTTGAGAGAGAATTAAAGATGTCTTCGCGGCGGGATATTTTTCTATGTTTTTAAGCTTTTCTCGGTTTTAACTATTCATTAAACTTATACTTTTTCATAATGACGTATGTAGGTACAACAACATACAATGATATCACTCTGACCACTCTCCCGCAAAAAGTGGCTTTATTTAACACTAGTACAATACTTTGTACCATACTGGGTACATAATTATAACTTACCCTGCATTACTCGCACTTCAGAGCGATTGGTCAGTATGTTAGGTCCCGGTGGGTGGGGGCCCAATAAGTAAGTTTTGAAAGGTTTTTTTTCTAGTTCTATTTTCGTTTTTAAATACGATTCCGATGAGATCTTTGGTCTTTGATATCATTTTAGGTGGGCTTAGTGTAGCAGTTCCAAACTGGCGGTCGAAATTTGAGAACTCTTCACTGAGTCCTGTATACATTTATGTGCTCTTCGAGATTTCCAATAACCCTCTCACAGATGTGTGGTTCGATACCTCCAATCGCATGCCTGATTTCATCCTTGAGTTCAGGAATTATGCGTGGTTTGTTGGTGCATACCTGAAACCAGAGGTTGTCAATCTCTTTATCTTACAAGGTGGGCCATAAGTGAGTGGATATCATGTCTTGGTAACGTTCTCCATTAATGTTGAATCCATCCCTGTCATCATCTTCGAAGAAGAACGTTCCAAGCACTCCGTCTGCCCCAAAACCACACCACACAGTCGCTTTCAGTGGATGTATTTCACGTTCTTGCATTATTCGAGGATTTTCATTTTCCCAAATCCGGCTGTTCTGTTTATTGACAGATCCACTCAAGTGGAAGTGGGTCTCGTTACTGAAGATGATTTTCTTTTCAAAATTTCTGTAGGCTGCAAGTCTCTCTACAACCCAGTCAGCAAGTTGCTTTCGCCTCTCCTGTTCAGGTGGCTGAAGATGCTGCGTAAATTGAATGTTGTACGGATGCATATGGAGATCTTTATGGAGAATCGGATGTAATGAAGTGGTCTGGATGTCCAACTGCTGCGACCGTCAGCGAATTGATTTTCCCGTTCCAGAGTGACATTGTCTCGCACAACAGCAATTTGATGCTCTGTCCAACAAGAAGGATTCCTTCAAGGCGATTTTGCCGTTGCAACTGAACCAGTTGTTTTAAACTTCGTCATTAGTCTTCGAACCGTAGACTCGTTGGGTGATTCATATCTCCCCCAAATGGTATCAAGTGTTCGAACTGCTTGCGTCGCACTTTCTCCGTTTTCGTAAAATGTCTTTACTATGAGAACGCGCTTTTGAGTTGTAAACTACTCCATGATGCACCGCACATAAGTATTCTGTAAAACAAAAACATTAATCGGAGTGAAAAGAAATAACAAATATGATAAAACATTCCTTCAAACTTCAAAACACAAAAGTGCGGCCCAATTCAAATTGGATGCCCTTTATGGAACACTCTATAGTAAACAAAAATAAAAAAGATGTTATGAAAGAAGAAAAAATGTTATACTAAGAGTAGAAAGGGTCATATTTATCGAGATATGTAGGTGGTAGATTAACACTGTCTGTGGTAAGCTGGCTGGCCATGAGCGGATCCTATGTTCTTTGTTGATCCTTGTTGTTGTAGTTCTGCAATACATATACCTAATTGCGTTAACATCCCGTTCATTTACCTACTATATAAAAGAGTACTTAATACATAGCAGAATAAGCCTCTTTGATAAGTTTCCTATAGCTTTCATCTTTACACTACTATAAATACATAGAATACCCATGAAATACATCACAATTCACCTCCCTTAAGATGCATATTTTAATGGTCGCTTTTGAGCCTCCTGATTCATCACGTAATACTATGTAAAATGATGATAAATATGCCGTTTTCATTTACTCTTTCTTTAAACTCATCCCTAAGCAAGAAGGTGCTCGTTTTCATTATGGTATATTCAGGTTATGTAAGTTACACCTATTTTTACTTCCTCTTTTACTATTTCCTTACAAAAATCTTTTTTAAACCTCGTTGGCGATGCTTACGTTAATCTTTAATTTTTAAAATAAATGCATGCAAAAAAATTTTTTTAAATGGCTGTTGTTTCTGAAGGCTTTTAAGGGAGGGGTGGGGAAGTCTTTATAACTTTTAGACACTGTACGTATAAAATGTTTTCATTCCGTTTTTGTTTCTCAAATCAAAGAATGTTTTCATATATTTCTTTTGGTATTCCACCAACATTCACCCATCAAACCAATGGTCACGGTCACTTTGTTTCAAGTCACTTTTTAAAAATAAAAAAAAAGTTCCGCTCTTTTAGGTAAAGCCGAATGAGCTCTAAATACATTCATAAACGGCCAGAAACGAGACTGTTTCGATAAAGTTGAAAGAAAATTTCTAGGGAACGAAATGTTATTATTTTTACAACTCACGACATCGATGAAAAGAAGAGAGACTGAATTTCAGCGAGAACATCTGTTTTAAAATGACTTTCCTCCAACGAATCTGCTTTGGTTAAACTCCCTTGAAAAAGTATTATTAGGGGGGATTTACACATCTTTCTTAATTTCCACAACTTTGAATTCTCTTTCTATGTACTAAGTGTATATATGTATAAGAAATAAGATCAGAATATGGCTTCTTATTTTCTCGATCTACAGGGTGGTTCGAAAGTCTTATCACCCTCTAGCGAAAAGTTATAAGAACAATATAGGAATAATATAATAATATCAAACATACGGTATCTACTGGTTTTAGTGTTTTCGCTCTCATTGACACTGTCACACATCAAGAATGTATGTATGAACACCAAAATACACCAGAAGTCATACACTTGCAATCAGCCTCTCCTGCAAACTGTACGACTACGTGTCAGCCCGTGTCAACCATCTGAAATAGAAAATTAAAACAATAACAAAGGAGAGTGATAAGACTTTTGGTCATTTCAAATAGAAAATTAAAAAATATTTAAAGGGGTGACAATGCTTTCGGACCACCTTGTACTTGTACTAGCTTATCTAGACTACTTTATCCCTGAAGTTTAAATCTAAACCACGGACATAGGATCATAGTTGCTCCGATTTCTTATAATAAATAGTTCACGTTTTTCTTGCTTCTGATTCGATAAAAAAACACTGTACAGGTTGGAAAACCTCTATGGGGTAGGAAGGCGCGTTACTAATTTTCTTTCTCACCTTACACCCGAACAGAAAAGTGTGGTAATTGTAATCAAGAAACTGCAGAGTAGAGTAAAGATTGCAACTGGTGAGGTCATTTTATCTACTTTTCTCTAATATTAATTGCCATCACACCGAGTTCTTTAAATAGTGGCGTCTTCCAATTTCTTTGCACCCGCTGTGTGAATTATACGAATTAATTATCTATGAATGGATGCATTATTATTATTATTACTACTACTAATAATAATACCTACAAGCATTTTTAGAAAAAAAGCACAACAAATAGTCGTGCAGTTAAAGAAAGTGAAAATGTATTAAAAATACGTAGCTAGGGGTAGCCAAATATACACCCTTATTCCAACTAATACCTAATAATAGTAATGACCCAAAATAATACAAAAGGTTTCCTCAGTGGTTAAATATGTCTGAGTGCGAGATAGAGGTGTTCCCACGCCAGGATTAACCGATTCGGTATTGTTAGAGCTGCGATCCCTAATCCTTCTAGACAGTCCCTCGAGATTAGTCTCCTAATGAAGCCTCTTGGTATCCCTAAGGATTGGCTGCCAGAGATTATGAATCCATATTAGAAAAAAAGGATACAAAAACAAAGGCTTGATTCCATATCCGATACATCTACAAAATCACCGTTTTGTGTGTGCTGTGTGAACGCGTTTTAGTGGGATGTATGCGAAAATTATATGTTTGGTTGGAGAGCTGTATGTTTGTAGTAGTTGTCTGTGTGTATTGTGTAGTGGTCTGTTTATGTATATGTGATTGTTTGAGTTTCTTTTAAGCAAAAACCAACAAAGTGAAAATGTGTGCGTTGGGGCTCGAAGGGAACACAATTTTTTAGATGTGCGTTTCATGGAGCTGTGTGTGTATAAGGGAGTGTTTGCGTGAACATATGGCGCGTTCGGCAAGGGAGGGCGTATTCAACATTCGATAATTTGGCCGCAATTCTCGTTTAAAGGTTTTAGGCACTTTTTGATCAGCATTTCTTTTCATGGTTAGGTTAGGTTAGGTAAGGAATTCAAAATGTAAGACTGGCTTATACTTTAGTAAATTAATAATAATAATATTCATTAAAAATCTATTCCAGCAAATATCAAGTTTTACAAAAAACATTGTTGACAATCATGTATTTATTTATTTACATAAATTAAATTACCTCATTTCATTACATTCTTACGAACTATACACCTAAATGGGGCTTGGAATATTGTGTATCGGGTTTATTTATTTATTGTAACTTGCTTTTGGATTTGATATAATGAATAATTTGCAGTGAAAAAAAAGCATTTTTTGATTTTGGGGAGGTTGAATTCGCCCTTCCTCCACCGAACGCGTCATATATGTGTAAGAGTACGTGAGTGCATTTGTGTGCATGAATGTGTAAGTGGTATGTTTATGTGTGTATGCATAGTGCCCTATCCAAAATTGAGATACTCCTCTCCACTTACCTTCCCCCATTTACTTGGCACTTAGGACGACAATTAACGTGATGAAGTTAGGGGAAGTGAAAATGCGAGTGGTATGTAAAACGAGTAGTCTAAAGAAGAGACTACTTGGAGTCCTCGTAACAGAGATTGCGGTGAATTATTAGAATCTACCATCGTTGGGGCAAGGAGGGCACGCAATCCCCTCACTATTAGCTACCGCATGGTTACTCCAGGCTAGGCGCAACGAGCCCTTGCAAGGGTTCAATGAAACAATGGCGCCCTTCTCGATTCCCTTCAACAAGCATAAATACATACCTCCTTACATAGAGACACTCCTATTTACATACATTCCCATTACTTACATACATACATGCCTCTTTACATATATACATGCCTTCTTATATACATACATTTATTACATGCATACATTCCCTTATGCATACATGTATTCACTTTTACATATATACATTCATGTTACATACATACATGCCTATTTACCTATATACATACCTCTTTAATACATATATCCATGCATTTTTACATACATACATACATTCTCTTTACGTGCATTTCTACATACATACATACATTCCCTTTTATATGCCTATTTTTCCTTTTATTTTTACCTTTGTTCTCTCGTTCTTCCACACTAAGCAGCAAAACCATAGTTGATCCAGTCTAGTTTCATCATTCCCTCAAATCACACGGTTGCTCCGTGTGCGAATTACTTTTGTTGCGTGTGCGTGAATGCTTCTACATGGCCCATCACTTCGTTTGTGTAAGCGTGAATGCGTCTACATCACCCATACTTCGTTTGTGTATGCGTCTACATCGCCCATTACTTCGGTTGTGTATACGTGAAGGCGTCTACATCGCCCATCACTTTGGTTGTGTGTGCTTGAATGCGTCTACATCGCCCATCACTTTGGTTGCGTGTGCTTTAATGCGTCTACATCGCCCATCACTTTGGTTGTGTGTGCGTGAATGCGTCTACATCGCCCATCACTTTGGTTGTGTATGCGTGAATGCGTCTACATCGCCCATCACTTTGGTTGTGTATGCGTAAATGCGTCTACATCGCCCATCACTGTATTGTGTGTGCGTAAATGCGTCTACAACGCCCATCACTTTGGTTGTGTGTGCGTGAATTCGTCTACATCGCCCATCACTTTGGTTGTGTATGCGTGAATGCATCTACATCGCCCATCACTTTAGTTGTGTGTGCGTGAAGGCGTCTACATCGCCCATCACTTTGGTTGTGTGTGCGTGAATGCTTCTACATCGCCTAACACTTTGGTTGTGTATGCGTGAATGCGTCTACATCGCCCATCACTTTGGTTGTGTATGCGTGAATGCGTCTACATCGCCCATCACTTTGGTTGTGTATGCGTGAATGCGTCTACATCACCCATCACTTCGGTTGTGTATGTGTGAATGCGTCTACATCGCCCGTCACTTTGGTTGTGTATACGTGAATGCGTCTACATCGCCTATAACTTTGGTTGTGTGTGCGTGAATGCGACTACATCACCCATCACTTTGGTTGTGTATGCGTAAATGCGTCTACATCACCCATCACTTCAGTTGTGTGTGCGTGAATGTGTCTACATCACCCATCACTTTGGTTGTGTGTGCGCTAATGCGTCTACATTGCACATGACTTTGGTTGTGTGCGCGTGAATGTGTCTACATCGCCCATCACTTCGGTTGTGTATGCGTGAATGCGTCTACATCGCCCATCACTTTGGTTGTGTGTATGTGAATGCGTCTAAATCGCGATCACTTTGGTTGTGTGTGCGTGAATGTGTCTACATCGCCCATCACTTTGGTTGTGTATACGTGAATGTATCTACATCGCCTATCACTTTGGTTGTGTGTGCGTGAATGCGTCTACATCGCGTATCACTTCGGTTGTATGTGCGTGAATGCGTCTACATCGACAATCACTTTGGTTGTGTGTGTGTGAATGCGTCTACATCGACAATCACTTTGGTTGTGTGTGCGTGAATGCGTCTACATCGCCCATCACTTTTTGCTGGACAAAATTCAACGCCTGAACTATTATCAAGTTATTCCTACTTCTTAATTTGTCTGCCCAAACGTAAAACAAAAGAGACAAAAATACAAAAAGCAATGAAAAATACAAGAACAATACCGAATAAATAATAAAAAATAAGTTACACTTAATTAAATAACTATGAATAGTAATAATATTTCTTTCGCTTGTTATTGATTAAAGTATTAACAAATAATTATAACAAAAAAAAATGGACCCCAGACCCTCAAATTTAGTCATGTTGTTGATGTGTAACTTACAGTACTTCTCAGTTATCTCTGAGACATTATAATTACTTAAAAAGCCACTAATTTTTGACCAATTTAGATAAAACTTTTAAACTTCAAAAGTGTCAATAAAAGGTTTAATTAGGAGAAAAAATCATTCAGATCAATGTGTAATGAGTACAAATATTATCTAAATCGGTCAATATGTCTACACCTGGTTAGAGGGAAAAGGGTGTTTCCTTAATTTACCATTTATATTGATAATTATTATAATCAACTATTTTCCTCAGTATATATTTTTTAAATGTTCTTTTCTCTTTTATTTGTTCTCATTTGGAGAGGCGGTTTTGCTCTTGTTTCTGCGATAAGCGAGCTTAAATT